>CM055403.1:121130283-121175557 GCA_029228625.1 Pseudolycoriella hygida
CCAGCTCAACTTTTTCCGTTCCAGTCACAACCAATGAAATAGACGCAGCCATCGGTCAGATCGAAACTGGAAAAGCCCCCGGAATCGACAACATATATCCCAATTTCTTAAAAAATCTAGGTTCAGCAGCAAGAAAATGGCTGCCCAAGTTTTTCACGCATTCTCATTATTGAGTTGTTGCTACAAGCTCTTCGAAAGAGTCGTGCCGATAGAACAAGCAGGTTCCCGGAAAAACAGCTCACCACCTACATCGAGTTAGGATTTGAAAAAGGACTCAAAACCGCGGTGGTATTTTTAGATCTATCGGCTGCGTATGACACGGTATGGAAACGTGGGCTGATGTACAAACTGAGCCAAATTATTCCATGCCGAAAAAGATTAATGCTGATCATGAACATGCTAAACGATCGCAGTTTTCATGTCAAAATAAATGGAAAAGCCAGTCGCAAATGAGTGTTGAACAACGGGTTACCGCAATGATCAGTACTCTCAAGTTTTCTCTACTGCACCTACACGATGGATCTACCAACAACACAATCAAGAAAATTCATCTACGTAGACGACAATGCCTTGGCCATCCAATCAAAAACATTCGAACAACTGGAGAACCTTTTGAATGAAGACTTGGAAACGATGGGAAAGTATTTCAAGGATTGGAGGCTGAAACCAAACATAGGAAAAACCGTTCACTGTATTTTTCACCTGAACAACGAAGCAAAACGAGCTCTGGATCTGAAAATGAACGGAAAGACGGTGGAGTACAGGGGTCATCCGTAATACTTAGGCAACGACTTGGATCGTACCCTTACACACCATCAAAGCTGTGAAAGAGTCAAAACTAAACTCAGGCCGCGCGTCAACATAGTGCAAAAACTAGCGGGAAAGACATGGGGATGCTCAGGAAAAACTTTAAAAATCACAACACAAGCTATGTTACTGTCAACAGCAGACTACTGCTCACCCGTATGGATGAACTGCGCACACCCAAATAAACAGAGCGCTTCGCATTGTCACTGAAACAGTTGATCCAACAGAAGTGGAATGGTTATACGCACTCAGTAATGTAGCACCTTCTCAAATCACACGACACGAAGCCGCTCTCAGATAATGCTCAAAAATTGAAGCGAACGCCGACCTTTCTATATTCAAGGACATTGAATCAGCGCAACGACCACACGCTAACAATCGAAAAATCCTTTGTGGAAATTCTATCAACAACGAAATGACATGGGTGAAGGCATAGACGTGATCAATAGACAATTAATCACCGTTCCCACATCCGAAATGAAAGGATTGGAACTACCAAGGAAATTGTGGCTACGTCTGAACCGTGCTGGCCAAGGTTTTTGCGCATTTTTAATGCACCGACGGAAGTTCGCCGACTCACCACTGTGTACATGCAGTGAGGTCCGAACAATGGAGCACATTTTGAACCAATGCAAAATTCATCGTTTCTCGGGCAACATCAGCGAGCTGAACGAACTAACCAACGACGCCATCTCATGGCTAAGCAATCTGAAAATTCAAGTCTAAATTCTATTCAAACCAAAAAGTACGTATCGACGTGATAAACGTTTGCAGAAATTGTGATTCGTGAACAAAATTATTGAAAAAGTTTAATTTCTTAGAATAAATAAATAAATAAATGCAGACAACACCCTCCCCCAACCGTCAGCCCCGTCCGATTCCGTCACGACCAGGCCAAATTAAGTGCAAAAAAAGTTAAAATCTGTGGTCATTCGAAGGCAATGCCAAAATTCCATACAAAAGTTTGACAGCGCCAACAACAAATTCAATTTTATTGGCTGGAAATTGCTTCCACAATACTGTTAATCTGGGCGAGTACCAGCCAAAAAAATATCGTTCGTATCGAAGTGCATACTTTTGAAAGGTAAATTTTCTGCTGGAGTGCCTCCTGAACTCCCTAATACGGACCCGTTTAAACAAAATGTGCGAAGAATCCACGTAGAAGCGTAAACATAGCTAATAAGGTACGAATAACATCAACCTCAACATCGTCTTCGTTTAAGTTTTCCATCAAATTGAACAAAGTTGAATTTAATTTGAGCAATGTTGGATATTAGACGTAGCATGTAAATGTTGGGCCGAAGGCAAAATTTTTGTTTACGGCAAATTTAAAGAGTAAAAAGAGTCAAATCTAAAGATGTAAGTTTGTTTGAATGATCAAAGCAGTACAGGGTACGCCATGCCTTCTCTTGTACTCTTGGAAAAAAAAAATATAAATTTCTCAATTTAACTTAAAGCAAGTGAATAAGAAACTAGTGAAGAAAAGTTGGGAAATGTATTTTGAGTGTGTATTACGGACATATGAAATACAATCCCCGAGTTCCGCTACAATAGATACTTTTGAAGAAATCACATATTCAAATGATCACAACCTTTGGTAACTTTAAAAAATTTCGTTGCTTCATCTATCACGTCTATCATTATGTCAGAGTCTTAAGTTATTAAAAATTCGTATCTCGTTTATTTGGCAACATTCAGTTCTTCGGTTTGCCCAATGTTAAAATTCAGTGTCACACCTTTGGTATATCCATCATTTCATATGAAAACTTTTTAAATTGTGAGAATAAATCAATCAACATGCCATAAAATATAAATAACATGACACCGTCCGACCTTATCACTCATCCACACTAAATCGTTCCAAAGATTTGTAGAACAGCAACGTTTCTACGAAAATATGTTTAGAGTACTAATAAAGTCGTTTTGATCACACTCACTTTCAACTTTTAATTGGAACGCAAGAAGTTGCAATTTAATGTGCGTTGGTTTAGCCGTATGGTTTCATGCCAAGGAGGAGGAGGAGATAAAATAAAATATACTCCTACACTTTACAGCTTATACTGATAAGAATTGCTATATTTTGTCTAGGGATGTTGAGAAGAAAATGTTCCACTTGAGTCAAGCTTTTCAAGCTTAGAGCCCCCGCTTATAAATTATACGTTTTTGTGTTAAGCTACTTTACTGAATGTAGAGCGCTGTCACCAACTGTTTATTTTAATAATTCAACCGAAAGTCTCCACTGCTTTCACCGACATTTTCGTTTTAGTAATTTTTCAACTTTTGTTAATGTAAAAAAAAGTGAATGAGGAAATCTAATGCATAAAATAAAAATAAAATATATGCAGAGGACCCGTACGCATCAGAATAGATGTGCCAAACAGAACGTATCTAAGTAAATGTTGCCTTAGGTGCCGTTCATAAATTGCGTAACGCTTGAGGGGGGGGGGGGTTCGTGCCTAGCGTGACAGAGTGTGACAGGGAGTGGGGCGGGTGTGGGGTTGAGGTCCAGTGTTACGTCACGCGAAATTATTGAAAATGTTTACAATTAGTCGAAAGCTGTTTGACAATTGTCAAATTTACCGAGCTCTTCTAAGTGTTTCATTTTCCATCTGGACACAAAGAACAAGAGCTAGTTACGCCAGAATAGCTTTTTAAATGTGAAAGAGTGAATAGAAAGTCGTTTTATCAAAAAGTGATCAACCTATTTCCATTACTAATGGTAAAATAATTTAAAATTTCCTCGCTTTGTTGAGAAGTCACACCCCGACTGAACCGTGATAACGTTTTATCTACAGTGCTCCCGCAAAAAGAAGCGTATTTTGAAAAGAGGGACTCAAACAGAGTTCAAAACACGTTTCAGTTGATTCCATTCAGATCCTTCAGCTTGTATCACAACAAAAACCTTTTAAAAGGTAAAGTGCGACGCAGTCCCTAATGTCCACTTCCAAAATTAATGATATCAGTGGAGGTGACGCTTGCGCTGAAAATACGCATAAATTTCCTTTACGACAACGTTACCCTGTGTTCAAAAATCGCGTCACAAATGCCAGACCAACCAGCGTAATAATTTTTCAACACTTTCAGTTTTCACACGCAAAAATTTAAAACACAAAACAATCTTCGCAAAAAGACACGAATGTTAAATTTTTGCAGCGTAAAAACTGAAAGTACAGAAAAATTATTTCGTCGTTGGGTCTGACATTTGTGGCGCGATTTTTTGAACTCAGGATAACGTTGTCGTAAAGGAAATTTATGCGTATTTTCAGCGCAAGCGTCACCTCCACTGATATCATTAATTTTGGAAGTGGACATTAGGGACTGCGTCGCACTTTACCTTTTAAAAGGTTTTTGTTGTGATATCAGTCGTTTTGGAAGTTTTCAGTTGTTAAAAAAATTTCTATTTTTTGAAATCAATTTTCGCAAAAAAGAAAATTTTCTTAGAAAAAAAATTTCTCCGAAAAAAAAAATTTTTCAAAAAGAAAATTTCTCCGAAAAAAATTTGTCTCCGAAAAAAATTTTCTCAGAAAAAAATTTTCTCAGAAAAAAATTTTCTCCAAAAAAAATTTTATACTAAAAAGTTTTTTCTCCAAAAAAATTTTTCTCCGATCTATCGATTCCGGCGAAAAAAAAGTTTTGGCGAAAACTTTCGCCTCAATTTTGACCAACTTCCGCGCCTCGGCGACCCCACTTTCTATTCATCAAAACGATGCCCAAGTCAATATCTATCGATTCCGACGAAAAAAATTTGTTGGCGAAAACTTTCGCCTCGATTTTGACCAACTTCCGCGCATCGGCGACCCCACTTTCTATTCATCAAAATGATGCGCAAGTCAATATCTATCGATTTCGACGAAAAAAATTTTTTGGCGAAAACTTTCGCCTCAATTTTGGCCAACTTCGGCGCCTCGGCGACCCCACTTTCTATTCATCAAAATGATGCGCAAGTCAATATCTATCGATTCCGACGAAAAAAATTTTTTGGCGAAACTTTCGCCTCAACTTTGGCCAACTTCCGCGCCTCGGCGACCCCGCTTTCTATTCATCAAAATGATGCCCAAGTCATCTATCGAACTTTCCCGAAGTAACCAACTCTCTAGCTATTGTAATTCAGAAGATGGCAAAAATTCCAAGATGGCGCCACTTTGACAGTTGGCAGCCATTTTCTTAGGATAACGAAAAAATTCTCCTCACCAATCTCTATAACTTTCCCGAAGAAACCAACTGTCTGGCTATTCTAATTCAGAAGATAGCAAAAAATTCAAGATGGCGTCACTTTGACAGCTGGCAGCCATTTTCTTATGATCCCAAAAAATTCTACTGATGAAACTCTATAACTTTCCCGAAGAAACTATCTCTCTAAGTAGCGTCATTCCGGAGCTAAAATTCGAAAACCGAAAAAGCATAGACAAAAATCCAAGATGGCGCCGCTATAACAGATGGCAGCCATTTTCTTATGATCCCAAAAAATTCTCCTGATGAAACTCTATAACTTTCCCGAAGAAACTATCTCTCTAAGTAGCGTCATTCCGGAGATAAAATTCGAAAACCGAAAAAGCATAAACGAAAATCCAAGATGGCGCCGCTATGACAGCTGGCAGCCATTTTCTAATGAAACCAAAAAATTATCCTGATGAAACTCTATAACTTTCTAGAAGAAGGTTAAGAAGGTTAAGAAGGCATAATTTATACCTTACAAAAATCCAAGATGGCGTCACTTTGGAAGATTTCTGAAAATCCCTCCTGATCAAACTCTATAATCGCTCGGAACAAACCAACTCTCTAGGTATTGTAACTCCGGAGCTAAAATTCGAAAACCATAAAAACACAATTTTTCTCTTACGAAAATCCAAGATGGCGCCCCTTTGACAGCTGGCAGCCATTTTCTTAGTATCCCAAAAAATTCTCCTCACCACTCTCTATAACTTTCCCGAAGAAAGCAACTCTCTAAGTATTGTCATTCCGGAGCTAAAATTCAAAAACCAAAAAATTCACAATTTTTCGCTTGGGAAAATTCAAGATGGCGTCGCTCTGATAGCTCACATACATTTTCTTAATATCCCAAAAAATTCTTCCGACCATACTCTAAAACTTTCTAGAAGACACCAACTCTCTAGGTATTGTCACTCCGGAGCTAAAATTCGAAAACTCCGAGCATTACCTGAAAAACCCTCAAAATTGACCGCTTTTCCACATGCCACGGCTTTTCCAGAGTTTTCCCGGAAAAGCGGCATATAAAATTTTTCATTTTGGACCGATTCTGACGTTCCCTGAAAATTTCATCAAAATCGGCTGTCTAGTTCTCGAGATCGAAAATTATTTATAGAACATAGATAGATAGATAGATAGAACATAGATAGATATATAGAAACCGACAGATCAGAAAAAAAGTTTACGTAATAATGAGAACAATGGAATTCTGGTAAGATGTATGGGAAAGTACCATTTTCAAACCTCGATATCTCAGCCAATTTTCAACCGATTTTGATGAGTGAGGGCTTGTTGCATAGCTGCTGCGACGTAGTTTTTTTTTAAAAATAATTTGGAGGGGGAGAGGGGCGAGGGGAAAAAACTCAAAACTTCGCCTATACATTGTGTCTTGTCCCAAAGGTTTTTGTATGGAGGTTTTTGGGTTTGTGGACGTTTTTTTTTGGGGTGTGGGGACTGCGTCACGCTCTCCGCTACCGCTTCGAGCATGATTTGGTGTTACCTCACTTAAAACACATTTTCAATTTTTCTATAATGGACGCTACTTTTGCAGATAGTTGGAAAGTATCTAAGGTTCTTCCAGGCCATAAAAAACTCGATTTTATAACTTAGAAGATTATCGTGCCCTTCACATTTTACCCGTGCTTTCAAAGCTATTAGAAAGGCTTCTTGCTGATCAGGTATATGAACTCATATTACAACGCCACGTAATGAGCCCTACTCAATCAACCTATAGACCAGCACATAGCACTGCCACGGCTCTCCTGAAAGTCACGTATGACCTAGGTCAAGCATTCGATAGGAAGCTAGTTGCAATACTACTGCTCCTAGATTTTTCGAGAGCTTTTGATTCGGTCAATCACAACATGCTGTGAACGGAACTCTCATCTCGATTTTTCTTTGAGACTTCCAGTTGGTCTTCAGTTTCCTAAGAAATCGTAAACAAGCAGTTGAAATAGAGAATACACTTTCTTCTTTTTTGCCTGTGATGGAAGGTGTTCCTCAAGGGTCCATACTAGGACCGTTATTGTTTTCTCTTTTCATTAATGATCTACTAAACTCTGTCAAATAAATGTTCTCCCACCTTTATGCAGATATAAATTTTTCTCTATGGACGGAGATGATATCTCTTTCTCTGTTGATAGAGTTAATGAACATCTGCAAGAGCTATCTGCATGGACATCTGCAAATGAGTTACAGCTCAACGCAGCAAAATCTCAGGCTATTATCTTCGGAGCTGATGTGAATTTGAGTTCCGTTCTGGCTGTTAGATTGTGCGGAGTCGAGATTCCATACCTGGGGGTGATTATGAACGATCGGTTCTCGTGGTCTGACCATGTATCGAAAGTGTCCCAAAGGATCTTCATAGGATTAAGAAGCTTATGGCGTCTTGCAAGAATGACACCGCTGAAAACTCGTGAATTGCTGGCCCGAGTGCTTCTTCTCTATTATAATCCAGTGTATTTTTATGGCCTTGATGCGGAGTCTTTTTAAGTGCTAAACAGATCGCTCAAAAACATAGTGCGATACGTCTATGGTCTCAAGTGTGGGAAAAGCGCTGAGGTTTATGTTAGTCGCTTCATTTCCAGCTCTTTAGAAACATTCCTGAAGGTAAGGGCAATGAGTCTGCTTTATAAGGTGGACTGCTATGTTAGGGAGTTGCTTTTGCGATCCAGTTGGTTTTCCCTCGCTTTGAAAGTGTAGTGGGTAAACGATCGCTTTTTGTTCAGGAAATAATTTATTGGAATTCTATTCCGGTTAGAATTAGAAAATTGAGCTTGGTACTTTTCAAAAAGTAATGCACAGACCTATTTCATTGTCAGAAAAACATGTCTATCTACAGATAGTGTCGCTGGGCAGTATGAGTGACAGCTCTGCTAGAAAACGTCTTGAGTTAATGGATGTTAGATTATGATATGCCGAAACTACTGTGATAGTTAGGTGAGAGCTTTATTTCTGTGTTTGGTGGGCAAACTGGTGCTTTCAGTTAGCTCTGTATTGTTAGTGAGTCGGTAATGTATGTTAGACTTGCTAAGAAAAATTAGTTTTGATGCAACTTTCTTTACTTTCTTTTTTGTTTAACCGCAATCGTGCGCAATTGCAAAATTGTATAAGGCCTGGCCTTGCATGTATATGAATATATTGAATTGAACTTCACAACTGCCTTGCAACGCATAAAAACCTTGTAACGAAAGAGAAAAAAGATTTTGTATGTTTTTTTTATACGAAATCTTTTCTCTCTTTCAAGGTTTTTTGCGTTGCACGGCAGTCAAGTACTTCGGAATTGCTTGACTCATTTAGCTCATCAGCGTATCAGCGAACTCGACTAAATTGAAAGTTTTTCAAGTTTTAATCGAGTTATCGTGTTGACAGACGGACGGATGAATGGCAGACAGGATTTTTCTTGAGATTTCTCTTATTTAGACCTAAAACCCACAATTTTGACTGGTTAGCTGTGACAATTATTTTCCTTGTTACCGCATAACAAAACATTGACGCTATAAATGGTTTTATTTACGCTGTGTTGAGATGAAAAATTTATTTCGTCATTTTTAATTGATGTGTGCTTCAAGAACAAAGTCGTATCCTGTGGACACCCTGCCAACAAAGAATTCAATCATTGAAGCGGGAAGCTGCGCGCAACTTGTTTAAAGAATCACAAATATGTAAATGTATTGTATCGCCCGCCGATACCGGACAACCACTTAAAAACGGTTATTGATGCTCTAGGCACTGGATGTGTGACCGCAGTCCGAGTGTCGTAATATACATCGTGTGTCTAATAATGTACTTTGCATCAAATTGAATACAGCGTTTTATGCAGCAGAGATGTTTAATGTTCTTCTTTATGAAACTCAGTTGCATAATAGTACATTACGTCTGTGCTCCCCTTCGGGTTGGGCCGTAACCTTCACACTCGTCAAAATAAAAACTTGGAAGCACCTACGTACCGCTTTATACGTGATGAAGCAATGTAAATGCGCTGCGCATTTTACATGAGCGAAGCGAATGTAAAATCGTATTTACATTGCTGAAACACGTAAAAGCTTTTATCACATTCGAGCCTATAATGAGCCAATTATTACCCTAATAATAGGGCTATAATCGGCCTATTATAGTCGACTTTCTTGTTAAAAGTAGGGTTGTAATGACGCTATTATAACCCGGTTCTTTAAAAAATGAGAATAAAACGTGTGTTGATATGACAACCGCATACTAAATCGAAAAATCAATCTAGACGACATTTTTTGCAACAAATTCGATGAGTTTTGATTTTTGATTTATGTTAATTTTGTTGTCATGTTCTGTGCATAATTGGCAATTATAGGCTCAAATGTATAAACTATCGTATAATTCAAGGGGAACAATCGTGCAATTATAGTCTCGATGGGTGAAAATTCTCGGGGCTAACGCCCTTTGAAATTTCACCCCACCTCGACTAAAATTACGCAATTATTCCCCTTGTATTATAACATATTATTATTGCATTGGTGCCTGTAATACGCCAATTATAGCACTCAAAACTACAAAAATAGGACTATAATAAGCCGATTATAGTCGAGTACCATACAGTGTCATTATGGTATATTCGACTACTCAGCGTTACTATGGTGTAGTTGAACAAATTATAGTCAAGTTAAATACATTTTGTCGCTGATTTTCGTGAAGTATACAATAAACATCATTGCTGTGACGGTGTTTCATATATACAGCTATACTTTTTCGCAGTTGGGTTTCGTCCTGATGGCCTGACCCATGGAGTCACAGAAAATCGTTGATTTGGGATGCAACCGTTGTAAACACTGTACCTTCAACATACCTAAACGAAGCCTCCACGAATAGTGGTGGTGCGGCAGACCAGGCCGAACGATCAAAGCACAACAACTACGTTGATTTGAAGGCTCAATATATATTTACACCGTTAGCCTTCGAGACTTTTGGTGATATTGGTCCAGAAACTAGATTATGACTAAAAAAAACTAGGCAATCTTATGATCGCCTGACTTTCTATGCAAAGGATTTCTATTGCCATTCATCGAGGAAATGCTGCAAGTGTTCGTGATACCTTGCACTACAACACTCGGATCATTCACTAAAACTTGGTTATAATCACGCGATCATAGTCCTTGTGTTGTGTTATAATATACTTTTATATCATTTGAGCATATAATTAGCCACTTATATACCTGAAAGTAGTGTATAATGACCATGTTATAGTCGAACTTAATACAAGATGGGAGGTATATAATAGGCCTATTATGGTCGACTCGACTATAATTTTCATTATAGTTCGACTGTAATTTTTGTTATAGTTCGGCTATAATATCATGACGTCGAATTTCAATACTATCGTATTAACCAAGGGGTAAATATCTTGATTATAGTCTTTGTTCGTGAATATTCCTCGGGGCGAACTATAGATTGATAAATTATTACACTCTATAAACAAAAGTTTGATAAGAAACAATTTGTAGCAAACGTCTATTTTACGTCCAAATAATTAGAATCGATTTTACATAGATCATCCGTGAAAACTCAAAAATTTCCACGAAAAATACGTTTAGGCCATAAGCAAATTTGTATGGAATCAGAAGGAAATTTTTGTCAAAATTGTCAGAAGACTTGGTTACCGGAAATAAAAGATGACAAAGCGGATTGCGGCAGAAAATGTCCAGACACACGTATCTTCTTCTAGCCGGGCGGTGAAAAAACAAGTAAAACTTTACGGTCGAAGTTATTTCACAATAAAAACATCTAATGAAGGAATTTTTGTAGCACTTTACACGGTTATATTTAACAATTGAGAAATGTTATATTGTCGGCAAGGGATATAACTTTATAACTTCCTACGGACATAAATAATTGAGTTGTTTGTTTGTATCACCTGAAGTGCCAGGCTCGTATCTTCTAATCGTAACATGGTTAACAATTGTCTTATCGAAGTAGCGATGAGCGTACGTAACTAATTCAACCGAGTAACCGTCATAGTCAGATGTTGTGCGAAATATTCCCTGCCGAACATCCAGGGAATATGTGCATGAATCTCCTTGCGTAAAAGCTCCACACATTTCGAATTGCACTCTCGCATAATTGGGTATACGAGCTCGATGGCTTTCACCCGTTCTGCCATTATACACTCCATTTATATGAACTGCATCGTTGTACACAACGAATCCTATATGACCGTTTGACATAGTAGGTGCTCTATTTAGATCATCTAAAACGTTTGATTCGAACACGTAATTGTCGCAATTAATTAAATGTGTTAAAGAAATTAGTATCGTAACATATAAGAGAGTCCATTTCGACGTCATTTCACCAAATTGAACCGCACTCGTTTAGAACTTAAAAGGTACTGTGTAGTTGACAAAAAACAAATAATTTAAGCAATTGAAGAACCACTTAGACACCAATAATTAGAGATAATCGGAGATAATTTCTTATTACACTTTTGTGTTTGTGATATCAGCAGAATATCGAACTTTATTATATTGTTGCTAAAGTCACACCTTTCAAATAGCAAGTATCGATGTTATTTAACATATTTCAAATGATAGACATTATTTAGAGATAGAGCTTTGTATAGAGCTGTTGCTGAGCGCAAAATATAGCACTTTGGTATTCTCTTTGTAGGACAACGGGAAACAAATCGTTAAGTATAAGGCTACTAAAAAACGTTATTTTCGAAACAAACTTCTATGTTGTTGTTAATTAACTGTAGTTCGAGAATGTACGCTATTACCCTAGTGGGTCGATGCAACTCCTTAAGGAATATAGAACCAATCCGTTACAATAATCGTTTATTTTCGTTTTGTCGTGACCAGTGTTCACAAATTTAGGCTATTTTCGGTCTATACAATTGTATACAATTTGTTATATGATACTTTGAACAAAAGACCTGGGCTAATAAGACAAACAATAGTCAATTTTAATGCATCCGCTGTCGGTGTGTTAGTGGAGTGAAAAAGTTTGCTAAGTCAGTTAACCAACACACCTAAAAACTTGAATGGTTAAACTAACACACCTCCAACTTATTCATTGCTTATTTAAAGCATCATACTGAAAAGACGTGTAAATAATCGGTTATACTAACAATCGGAGCTTCGGTAAAACACTTGAAAACGTTAACTGTTAAACTAACACACCTACAGCTCATGCATCGAATTGAATAGATGTGTACAAGCGATATCATATAACACTCTTTTTTTAGTAGGGTGGGGAATACGGGGTAACCGCTTCTGTGCTGAAACGACGATAGATGTCAGAAATGCCTTTAATAGCGCAAGCTTGATGGATATAGCCAAGGAGTCGCATGTAAAGAGAGTCCTCGATTTCCTCTGCATGATGCTGAAAAGATACTTCGAGCGACGAGTGCTAACGTGCGATACTAATGAAGGGAAAAAGACAGTAGACATCACAGCTGGAGTACCACAGGGATCCATATTAGGACCAACGCTGTGGAATGTAATGTATGACACAGCGCTGCGGCTAAAACTGCCAAGATGCGCTAGGACGATTGCTTTCGCCGACGACTTGATCCTCACTGCCGAAACGTCGAAGATGGAGGTGGAGGTAGTTACGATGGAAACGCTAGAAAATGTCGAAAACTGGATGACAACGGCAAAACTGAAGCTGGCCCACCAGAACCGAGATCATGCTAGTCAGTAACTGCAAAAAAACTGAGTGGATCGTATTGAACATCGACGGGGAATAAATTACATCCACTCGCCAATTAAAATACCTTGGAGTTATGCTGGACGACCACAGAAATTTTAATAGTCATGTAGACTACACGTGCGATAAGGCACCGTGCAGCAGCAAAAGGAAGCTCCTAGTAACCTATCAATATTGCGCTACGAGGCACCAGCGTGGATACGAAGAGAAATCGGAGGAGGCTTAATAGAGCCCAAAGGCTGACAAGTAAAGCATTCACACACCAAAATCGGAACACAGGAAATTCGATAAAAGACCAGGTAATTCTCAAAAAATTCAATCCACAAGTTTTAGGTCAACTGATAATAAGTAAAACTACAAACCTATTACTAGAATTCGAAATTTTGTTTCAAAATGTGGTCGTTACAAGAAATATAAATCAGAAATCAAAAAATTGCTTTGCACAAATTTCTCCAAATTTGAACTACATTAGTTTCACTTGTATTAAAAACATTGAAAGTGCCTTGAATAGAGTCTTTGACGATTGTCGGACACTACAAGGGAACTTTGGCTGTCAACAGGGCTAGTGGATAAGATCACAAATACGAGCAGTCCTACTGAAGACTAACCAAGACGGAACTGTGTTCCGTCAATGAGAGCGCTGGACTTACGTGCGAATATTGAGGCAGAAAAATGATAGAAGTCGTTTCTAACATGCCAATAATCATATCGGTGATTTGTATAAGTCTGATGGTTGTAATAAAAGACTGGACAAGACAGAAAAGCAAAACCGGATTTAAAGAAATGAAAAAAACTTTGGTACAATGTAGTGTTGACCAAATTTAGAGTTATTTAATTTAAGGCTCTAAAATGTATGTTAAAGGTGAACCCTTGCAGCTGTAGCGGCACATATCTTTTGTAACAAATAATCCTGGGGGAATGCTACGTTATTTGCAATATATTGGGGAGGTCAAATCTACTAAGAAGGTTATGAATTGTGAGACAGTAATTGCACCTGACCACAATGCAGAGATTTCAACTCTAAGTGAACTATCAAGCGCTTTCCCTACATTATGACGTGCTTGCAATAACGACTTCTGGCATTCATTGGAGGCTATCATTGTCCTAGTAACTTCTAGCCATGGTAAGCCACTGGTCTTTCTTTAGGATGATCAAGAAACGGCACCTACGTGGCTGACCACAATTTCTCACAAAAAACATTCATTCGCTTAAGTGGTACCAGTTCGTTCGTATCAAAAAAGAAGTAGTTGTAATTACGTCTAAATTAAAAAAGGGACGTGACTCCTTAAAAATAATAAACTAATTGCAAAATTCTAGAAATAGAATTGCTAGAAAAGCTCGTCCCGAAGTTGTGCAGAACCTTATGGGCTGCTTCAGCGAAAACTCTTTGAAAATTATCCTGTCAAACATCATATAAGTTCAAGATTTTTTCAAATCGTACCTAGAGGGTTAATGTATCTATTAAAAAAATTTCGACATCGTACCAATTACTTTTCATTCAAAATTTTAACATTTTCCGCGTTCCGATTTTGGTGTGTGAATGCTTTATAAGAGTAGCAAGCGCATACCGAACGATATCCCTAGAAGCGGTATGTGTCAAAGCTGGGACGATGCCCATATGCATAACGTTGACGGAAGACAGTGAATGTCATAGAAATAAGTGAAGTGAGGGTCAAACTACCAAAACAGTAAGAACGCGATTAAGAGCCGAATCAATGAGACAGTGGCAGCGAGAGTGGGACTCCTCTGACAAGAGAAGGTGGACCCATAGACTCATACCAAACATAACAACATGAGCACAGAGGAAACATGGAGAGGTTAACTACCAATTGACAGAGTTTCTGTCGGGCCACGGATGCTTTAGGAAATACCTAGACAGGTTTGGATTCACATTGTCACCTTTCTGCACGACATGCGAGGGAGAGGAAGAAACTGCGGAGCACGTGTTATTTGTCTGTCCTCGCTTCGAACAAGAGCGAGGTGAGCTGATGACTTTGAGTAGGTCAGATGTAAACGCCGAAAACATAATATCGGAGATGTGCCGCGATGAGGAGGTGTGGAGAGTAGCGGATAATGTAGTTGCGTAAATAATGGGTAAGCTGCAAAGTGCATGGAGAGACGATCAAAGAATACTGCCAGTTGATCTGAGAGAGTAAGTGCGAAAGCACAGCCCCTCCCCGAAGTAATGCTGTGAGGCGGTCCCGGGGAGAAGAGAACATGAAGACTAAGGGGTTTTAGTTGGTAGGTCATTGAAGAATGGAATCCAACACTACGTTTTTCCGGGAGGACCGGGTGTCTATGAAGATTTTCCCACACTTATTAAAAAAAAAACGCTTATATGTTATACACGTCTATGCTGTGTCGCTAAAAAAGGCTAAAGATTATGAGAAAATTTAAGAAAAATTTTGACTTTACGAAAAGTCAAGAATTTCACTTCGTTTTTGACAGATTTCTAAATATACTGGACGTCGAAATAAATATGTGAATGTGCTAAATCATTACTTAAACTAATCATACATTTCTCCTGCTCTTTAGCTCACGAAGTAAAACCTTTATTTAGGAAGACGAGATAAGGGACTTTTCACAAATTACTTACGAGTTTTAAAGGGGTGGGGGTCCCAGAATTCGTACGTACAGGTCAAAGTCTTACGTACAAAAAATAGAGTGCTCCCCTTTTCACTTATATTGTTTCGTCAATGTGTAGACCCGTACGAATAACGGAGTTCTTCGAAAAGGGGTCTTATGTGTTTACCACGACGTTTGTAACCACCCCAATTTCGACCCGGGAGTAGGAGGAGCTTCGATCATGGTCCTCAGATGGCGAATCAACAATAAAAAAAATGTTTTTTCTTTAAATAATTAATTTATTATCATTCCATTATTATAATCGTTTAAGGAAAGACAATCTAACGAAACAAAACAAAACATGCTGATTTCGGCGTATCACGCCCTCACATACCAAACAAAGTATGTGATTTCATCAGTACACCTATGTCTTGCAGGACAATGTGTATATCAGCGCAGACACAGAACAAATACAAATTTTGAACTTTCAGCGCTAGCTTTTATACATTGAAAAACTTCCGCAATCTATTAACAAAACTCTTCATTTTTCTTAATATTTTTGGAAGTACAGATGCGGCAGATTGTGAGATGGTTCATTTCTTGACCATTTACATTAAAAAATGAAAATCGTCACTGGACTGCACAAATCTGGAAGTTCCATCTTAGATGGTATTAACTGCAGATGTTTTTGGCTTCCTCGGCGAACCGCACCACTACGTAATAAAGTACGCAAACTTGCTTTCAATGCTCACAGAGTGAAAAGAATGAAAAAGCTGATAGACAGACTTTTTATAATAATGTTATTATAATGTGTGGAATACTAGATAAATTAATAAACAATAACATAAAACAAAAAATAACGTTAATCGATACAAAGCAAAAATTATTTTCTATTGTTTCGTCCAATAAATTTAAGTTAAAGCAATTTAAAAATTTTGTCTAAGTTTGGTGGTATCACAGTTCGTCTTGGTTCAAGTTCAACTAAGTTAGTCATATTAGATTGCACATTCAGTTCAGATGAAAATAGGGCGATATCACATGGTAGTCGCTAGAACTTTTCATTACTTCTATTTTCAATTTTGATTTAAAAGTCTTTGCGCAAGTGAAATGTCGAAGGCTACTACTGAACGTGTTGTGTTCGTGTGTCGCTTGCTATAAGATTGGATGTTCATCAGGGCATCTCAGGTCATTCGAACGACGAGTATAATAAGAGTGAACGGAACGTCGCTGTTGAGTTGGATCTCGAAGTTGTGCTTCGTCAGTCCATTCACCATCTTGTGAAATTGAGTTACCCTTTCAACTATTGCAAGCTTTTCCACTGGTAGTATACTCGTTGAGTACAGATACGTCGTGTGTGTGAGATGGGGCAGTTGGTAGAGAGCTTTTATGCACCGATTCTGTACTCTTCAATCGTTTCAATTTCGCTTTGGATTCGGCACTGTATATCGGAAACATGTATGAGATGTGGCTTTGTACGTATGCGAAATACTGCTGTTTTCCTTTGCCAAATAGGTATGTATTTGGCCCTTTTCCACATAAGCGGGTGAAGAATCCCTTTGCATCGCATCTTCGAATTGTTCTGGGGTGTCGACTTCATAGTACAAGGCGGTGTCATCGGCGTAGACAAGCATTTTGCCAATCAAACCGAGCGTTAACATATCGGCAATGTAGACGAGGAAATGTAACTTTTTCTTGTTGAATGAGCTTTAGGAATCAAATTAATGAATTACGGACAATTGCTCAATAAATTATTTTATTCAAATAGCCAAATATTTCTCCCTTATTTTAAGGGCATCTTCAGTGGCTGAAATAAGCAATAACAAACTATTTTATATATGTAGACTTCTTTCAGACTCTCAAATTTCGAGTCTATGTCAATCAACAAACGATATCTAAAATTCACGAAATTATTAACAAACAATTACGAGGATAATATAAATTGGAAAACCTTAGGCAACGCCTACGGAAATGCTTCGGAATCTACCGCTCTTGTTACCGATAAAGTAGGCTGTGCTTCGATTGCAGAGATAACTCATCATTAGATCGACAGCTCTTTCGTAGAGACCGACTTTTCCGAGTTTGAGTGACAGCCGTTTCGGGTCCACCGTATCAAACGCCCGTTTCAAATCAATGAATATCACAGCAACATATTTCTTTCTATATTTTGAGATGAGAGACAACTAGAATAACGAATGAATCCGAACTGGTTTCCTCTGAAGAAATTTAAACCGTTCAAGTACTCGATCAATTGCTCCGACAGGACGTATTCGAATATCTTCCACAGCGATGGCAACAGCGTCAATCCCCTAAAGTTGTCAATATCGAAGCTTCCACTTTTATGAATCAACTTTAGGCGTAAATATCATCGTTTGTATCATGACATTGACACATAGAGCGATCAAAGGTGCAATGATGAGCGATGTTGCTTTCAGCAAACTAATAGGAACCTTATCGATGCCAGTAGCTTTCTTGTTCGGCAGGATCTCAATCGTTTCCACCACAGTCTCCGGTTCAATTCGTTTGAATGACCATTGGTTCTCAGCATGCTGAGGATACAGACAATCATAGTCGTTGACTTCATAGCCATGAGTTGCAATAATTTCCGTCTTAAGTTGCTCACCAGCGGTGCAGAAGCGATCATTAACCACGATTTTATATTATCGGCCATTGGTTGACCATAAATGAGAATTGGGCAGTGCCGTGCATGGAAATAATGTTTTTTTCATTTGATTCAAAAAAGTGTGATTAAAAACCGAAGGAATGTACACCAACCACCACCCTCTCATCAGTCAACGCTGGCCAACCTATTTAGCAATGACACCTGACGTCTTGACACCTGCATCAACAACAAGATATCGCGCATAACCAAAGAAATTAAAAAAATATTTTGTAAACAAAAAAGAATCCGGAAGTTGATCACCGGAATTTAATTAGTTTATTCGTTTGTCTTTTGTGATAGTAAATTGTAAGTTAATTCCTAAGTAATCTTTTATCTAAATTTCTCATTGTTTATGTTAAATTCTTGTGTAGCCCTGAAAATGGCTAGTATGACTAGCCGAATGCAAGGAAAATAAATGCAAGAGAACATCGACTAAAGAGATTTTTAATGTGTCTATTCCAAGCAAAACAACACAAGTTCGGATGTTTTTTTCCCGGTAACCGATTCAAAATTCCCCGGGAATCAGGAACCAGTTTGCGATTTCCCTAAAAAGCCATTTCCCAATTCCCAATAATCTTCCGAAATTAGACTTTTGCAAAGGTTTTCAACAACCTTTTTTTAGGTCACCATCAAGATTTCCCAAGTTCAACATGCATTTTTCCAATTACTCATGACTTCCCTAATTTTCCTTTCGACTTTTCCCTGCGAACCAAATTTTTTCACAAAAATTTCCCAGTAACGAGGTTCGCAGGTTCGCTCATTATTTCCATGCCCGGGCAGTCGCGATCTCCACGTTTTTCGATTGTCACCACTTGTCGACTCAATTCTTCTGCAGTCAAATTCTGCACACAGATGTCCGTCCGTGACCGCGATAACTTGAGCAAAGCTCAACCGATTTCCAAAAACTTTTTTTCCCCTGAAGAGTAATCGAAAAATCTTTTATGGGACTGAATCTGGGCACTGTCGGCCCTAATGCCGCTGAGCTAGGGCCGTTTAAGTAGTTTTTGGTCTTTTGCACATAACTCGGAAAAGATTTCAAAGTTTCATAAATCTTCGAAAGTTCTCAACCGATTTTGCCCAAATTCATGCCTGTAATCAATTTTCTGATTAACTTTCAGGAAAAAAACAGTTTTTGAAAATCGGGTAAGATTTATCTGATTTATGTAGAAAAAACACATTGGGCCCTAGTAGAGATTCAGTTTTAGGGTCCTGGCTGAGTCCAAAAGCTCAAAATCAAAAAAGTTCTTCCATAAAATGTCAGGCATGCCCAGGCCTTTCAAAAAATTTGTGAAAATCGGAAAAGATTTACTCGAGTTGTGTACAAAAGACCAAAAACCACTTAAACGGTCCTAGCTCAGCGACCCTTGGGCCGACAGTGCCAAGATTCAATTCCATTCAAAAATTTTCACATACCTTTCAGGGAAAAAAAGTTTTTGAAAATCGGTTGAGTTTTACTCAAGTTATCGCGCTGACGGACGGACGGACATTTTTTTATTGCTGATTTGTCTTCTAAGGACCATGATCGAAGCTCTCCCCTACTCCCGGGTCGAAATTGGGATGCTTACAAACGTCGTGGTAAACGCATAAGACCCCTTCTTCGTTCTTCGTACGAGTCTAAACATTAGAATATTGCAACGAAAAAATTACTTCATTTGTTACAAACTATTACCTTCAAACTCATGATGCAGGAAGACAGAATGAGTTCAGACACAAGGTCAAACTTTTCTGAACACCCTCAACATTATCTGACGTAGTTGGTCATATTAAATTGTTGTGTTTGGAATTTAGAATTGAAATTTTACGTTTCGGTTCTACCCCTAAACAATTCTTCATGTGTTTTTGCAGATTTTTCTTGCTGCGTAGTTTTCAGTGAACGTCCGTTGTCGGTGGTCGCTATTTCCTCTGTCGCTCATAAGGAAGCAACCACCAAGAATGATTCCGGACAACTCTAGAAAAATCCCTTAAAAATTCTTTAAGAATGATACAGGCGGGAAAAATAAACTCCGGCATTTTTCAAACATTATGAATTGCTGGAAGTTTTGTCCAGCTTAGGTAACTTGAATTGGGGTATCATCAAAAACACTTTGAAGATCTGTTGAGATAAACTTTCTTTCGAATATCTACTTTAAATGAAAATAAAAGTCTTACCTGAATACTAATTTTGTGCAGAGCGTTGAAGTCTGAACGGAAGAAGTTACAGTTATATTTATTGTATAAATTCTAGTGCTCTTATCGAGCGGTTGTAGTTTTGGAAAACCAAAAACCTAAATTTGGTATGGCATGGCGCCTAGCTTGCTAAATTGGTGTACTTTTAAAGATAACAACGAACTGAATATGAATGAGTTTTTTTTGTGTGTCCCGCAAGCTACACAAATAAAACGAATGTTTTTGTAGGCTTCATTTTTTGTTTTGTCAACAGAAATGTAACTAAAGCTTTTATAGTTTGCAGTCATTCTGTTTAGCTTTCTCTGTTGTTTGAGAATTTTACATTGACTGACACTAAGTGACATCAACCCGAAAAAAGGTTTAAATTTTAACTTTTTAGTTGAACAATATTTCAACCCAACTCATTCTACGGCGGGCGGCTTCAATTTTCATTTCATTCGCGATAATAAATTCTTGAAAAATGTCTCATCACCTCTTTAGATGGATTCAGTATATTCGATTTGTATTCTGCCTTAATTCACGATTGGTGTATTATGTTTGTTTGTTAACATTTGCTTATCAATATAATGACGAATGTCCCAACAACAAAAATTTTGTGCTCATTTTCAATGAAAATATAAGTTTTTCTTTCAATTGTTACGTTTTTATGTCGTTTTCGTAATGAGAATTTATTTAGTGCGCTAAATTCATTTTCGCAATTTCAGTTTGAATGTTACTTTTCACTGCATTGTCTGTCGTTATGTTGCTGCAATAAACTATAGTTAAGTTGACTTTTTACGAGTGTGACTTAAATTCATTGTTGTAGGTTAGGTCTTAGTGTATAAGTGGAAAAATAAGAGGAAAAAAGCAGTTAGCATTTGCATTTGTTGTTGCTGTCCAATATAAAAATAAACGCTGCAACTATGAGAAATTATTTTTACTTTATATGCGACGATACGTCTTACATTAAATGTCAATTTTTGGGACGGAAAATGAGAATTTATTGCATTATTCTCAGTATTTATCCGTCTAGAGGGATAAATTCCACTGTCTAGGGCGATAAATAACCAGCTAGACTAGAAATATTAAATTAAAAAAAACCGTCCGTTTGAGAATCGAACACAGAACGCCCCGCGTTCCAATCAACGATGCTGACCACTACGCCACATGATCTTATTAAATACACGAATTGCGAATTATATTATCGCAGCTAATGTGATTCAATTGAAAACTCTCATAAAATGTGTTTTCTATATGCGTAAATGGAATCTCACATGTGTGTGTGTTTAATTCGAAATTTTGTTTTCGAATGCACATGCGCATTGTTCATTGTAACATAATCTTCGGTTGCGTTTTATATAAATATTTATATGAAATGTGCATTCAGGTTCAAGCATGCGTGAATTTTTTTTTCACTTTCTTCTATCTAGATGCAACAATTTGATAATTTGAATATTTTGTGCATGAAACAAACATAAAAAAAGTAAAAAAAATCAGAATTGAACCCCCGACACCTCATCTCAAAAAATTAGCGCTACCGTGCCCTAGCTCGCTCGACCACCAGTACTTGTGTTTAATGTTCGGCGAATCGTCGCTATTAAAGTAAAATAATATACTTATACATTGTGGACACTCGAATAACCGTTCGCTATCGCTCGCGCGTTGTGTGTAATATACACTTGAACGGTTATTACTCGCTTACCACAATGTATAAGTAATCTTATATTATCGTGTACGCACACGGTACGTTGAGTATACACTGCAGATTCATTGATATGTAGATACAATTTAACATGCTAGACTGTAATGATGCGACCTACGTAATGACCCATTATGGTCCAGTTCATCCTGAATGAATTGATAGGTGCATGAATGTGAGTGATGAATGATTTGTGTTTGCGTGAATCGTCCATTTTTATGTTCTAAGACTGTTAGATTTTTTATTCTAATTATATGGAATATCGAAAGTATCAAAAGACCAGTTTATTTGATGTTTAAAAAGTTTATTTAAAAACTGAAAACAAACTATTTTGCAAAATTTATTGTTACATTGCAGTTAGCGAAAGTGAGATTTCGCTTAAAAAATTCGTCGGGAAATGAACCTTGAATCGGCTGTAGCGACTGTCCTTTGTCATCCATACTCACAGCGACGATCAGCGAATCGTCGATGTCATCATCCGTTGTCTTCATATACCCCTGTGAAGAGAAACAATGATCTGGTTCGTATTCAGCTGATGATGACGAGGCACTATCGAACGCGGATTCATGCAATGAGGGAGGGGATGGTGATAACGATTGTTGAGGAACAGCAGTGCTGGATGTCGCTGTTTCCTGAATCTTACGCTTTTTGTTCATTGTAGATGAACATGAGCCATGTATAACTGACGAGATGGTGTTCCCAGTTTTCTTTTTGTATGCGAAGGAGTTGTCGACATAACCCCTAGCAATTTTATCAGATTCCCTTCCCCTCAAATTTTTTACTTGTTCAACGCTTGCACCACTATTCGCAAGTATTGACGCCGAGGAGCGGCGGAATGAATGACCTGAATTTAGTAAAAAGTAAGTTTAGTGTACTGTAAGTGAAATGTCTGCATTCAAGCAGCAAGCCTACCTGTATATTCCGCAGGATTTGTCAGGTTCAAAAATGTGACGATTCGGTTAGGCATGTTAATAAATTTTTGTTTCCCAATAACCTGACAAGTGCATTTTCCATTTTGGAAATTGAGAAAAAAACGCTCACTTTCTGCGTTTGGAGGACGTAAATCCATGTACCGCTTTACAATGTCGTATAATGGTCCAGTTATTGTAAAAGAGCGATCTTTCTTCGTCTTAGTTTCAAGAAGTCGAACCAAAAGCAAGCGTCCGTGGTCATCAACATCACCAACTTTAAGTTTTGTCAATTCAATCCCTCTCAGTGCGCCACACACCCCGAAAATACACACAACCTAAACAACATTTTCTGCGATAAACTTACTAATTTTTGCATTTTCTTCCAATTTCTTACCTTCACATCCAGTCGTAAAGAATCCTCCGCAGGATATGTAAAACGATAAACATGATGGTCTTCGAAGACACTGGACTTAGTGTAATTATCAGACTTTCGCTTTAGGAAGGCGTTCAGTTCGTGGTAGGTTCCAATGTTTATTTTTTCTTTAGGCTTTATTATATAATATTATTTATTTTATTTTTATTTATATTATTATTTTATTTTATTTTATATTATTATTTATTATTAATATTTATTATATAATTTATATTCTTTTTTCCATTCTTGGAATGTTACATATGTTTTCAAATATCGTGCCTTCGATGAAACGCCTTCGGCTCGATTTTGCAAACTTCGCCCTTATGTTACCGGCACGGAAAAAAAAATCACACTTTGGGCCAAATAAAAAGCCTTTAATTTGGCACAACTATTTATTTATTCATTCCAAATAAATAACTTATTTGGTACGAATGATTTTTGATATTTATTCGTGATGAATAAGTACTTATTTGTTACAAATAAATTTAGAACAAATGAATTATTTATTTAGCACGAATAAATTTCGGAACTTATTTGTGACAAATAAGTTATTATTTGGGATAAATAAGTAAATTATTTGTTACAAATGTATTGCGTTAATATTTGTCGCCAGTATTTTTTTTATTTGTTACGAATATTTATTTATTCGCGACAAATGATTGTTCCGTGCATGCTTGTTTACAACCATCTTTATTTTTTCTGAATTTTATAAGGAATTTAATACTTAATCGCATCAAAAACTTAATTGCGAGAATTCTTAACATTTACTTAATAGAAAATCGTGGCCAGAATCTATGACAAAAAGAAAAATTTTTGTTGATGCTGTTTGATCAATCATTTACTAATTTTTTTTTTCAATAAAAACGATTTTTCACAATACTCAAGATGCCGGCCATTTTCGATTTTATGTACAAATGGTAAACAAAACATTTATCGTACTAAACAAGAATTCTAAAACGTTTTTTCATTAAATCGTGTTACCAATCAATGTATACTTTTAAATACACTTTTAAACTTTTTAAAATAAAGCACAACTTCACTTCAAATCACATTTAAAAACAAAAAAGAATCATTTTGATTTTCGCAACTAAAAATTCAACAATTAAAAAATGTTCCTACCTCGACATTCTATTGTCACTGCAGCCGTGGGTACTCTGATTAATGGGATATTTTCGGATGTATGTGAGTCGGCATTTTTGGCCTATTTCGATTCTTTTATAGTGATAGTAGATTAATGTTGTGAAGGGAAAAATTAAGATTTACTTCATATGTATATATTGTATATAACAAGTGAGCGTAGCGAATATATGCATATACATAAGAAGTGAATCGAAATTTTTTCCTTCACAACATTACGCTATTTTATTTTTCATGTTTGACTAACTCACACATTCAAACGTTTCTGTATATAAACTCGAAGTCATGTAAACCCATTCTAACTGAAAGCATCAACAGCCTACGTGGCTCAGTTAGCTAACACTCGGTGTTGAGAAAATTTTTTCCCAAAATTTTTGGTTCAAATTCTAATGACCGCAGTTTTTTTATTAAAATGAAATGTTTTTCTTTTTTATTTGTACCAACAAACATCATTCTTTCATATAAAAACCTGCATAAAAAATTGAAAGACTCCTGTAAAGAAATTAGATTTTCAATCAAATCAATATTTGTCTTGCGGTGAGACTTTACAAACGACTTTTACACATTGATCACACCACGTTTTCATAGCCTTATTGCTCGGCAGTTATTCGTCCGATTGAGAAAATAATTACTTTAATGCATAGCGAGCGGTATTGTTGTGTTACATTGACGGTTCATCGCCAATGTATACATAAAATAAATGCCACGAAATTGCACGAAACTGTGTAAACTGCACGAAACCATGTAAATCTAGTTACTGTGTAAGGTATGAAACGCTCTCATCGTACTAAACGAAAAACATGGCCGCTTTGTTGTTGTCGAAGCGAACGTGTGGAAAATATGTGAAATTTTTTGGTGTGTTTTCAACATACCGCTCGCTTATGCATTAAAATTCTGAACTGAATTGGCTATGATATGCAGTTGTAACACATCTGCGATTACGATACCTCGCCTTTGGCTCGGATATCGCAAACTTTCGCAGATGTGTTACAACTGAATTACATAGCCAATGCAGTTAATAACTATTACAGATAACCTGAGATGAGGCACCACACACTGGCATTTTGTTTTATCAAAATCCGTTCAGACAAAAATTGATTATTTTTATTATGTTCTAAAAAAATCAATGACATGACATATACACACTTACACGTTATGAGTCGTACACGTTATGTACTTGAAGTAAGCCATACGAATTTACTTCAACGCTTACTACTAACGATTCGATTTCTAATTGTCGTATATCAGGCGACACCGTGGAGTAGTGGTTAGCACATTCGACTCAGGCGCGGATGTATCGGGTTCAAATCGCAGTGCGGACATCGTTTTTTTTTCTTTATAAAATGAGGACTAATAAAATTTACCCTAGAACTATAATTAAATTAATGCTCTAGACACGGCTACAAATACAAGTAACGTATGACTTAGAGTTTATATACAGAAACGTTTAATGTACGAATTAGACAAACATGGAAAATAAAATTATTTAATTTTTTTTACAGAAAATCAGTTTCACTCGCTTTAATTCGAAGAGGCAGTCTGGTGTCAAATTCATATTTATGGAAATGTCATTTCATAGTTATACATTTCATTGGTCCCAATCACACAAGCCTGGCACAAGCCTGCCTTCCTATAGCTCCAACAGAGACAAAATATTCTTTGAGTTAGCAGATAAGGGGGCGGCCTGGTGTCAAGTTCATGACTACCCAAGCGTTGTTTTGCACTAATACCATTTATTGGGGACAAGCAGATTTTTGACACCAGCCTGCCACCTTAAAGCTCCCATACGGAATCAGTACTTCTTCTGCTATAACTCAGGGAGGCAGGCTGGTCCAAAGTTGATAATAAGTGAGACGCTTTCCTACGTTAATGCCTTTCATTTGAATTAAGCAGAATTTTGCCACCAGCATTTTTATTTTTGCATGACCGAAAGGGTCACATATGACGCATTTCATTCAAATGAGTAGTTCATCAAATTTTTTCGATGTTTGTCCTTAGGTGGTAAACAAACATATAATGACCATTTTCCGGGTAGGTCAGCAAATAAAACAGCATACATTGGATGCGTCGGAAGTAATTCATCAATTCGAGATCAATTTTGTTAGCTCGGAAACTCACTTGTGTGATTTAAGCAACTCGCTTTGGAAAGTGTTAGTTTAAAAAGTGTAGTTACATACTTTTAGGCATTTTGCGGGGTAGGATGCTGTGAAACATGAACAATGATATAAAATAAAGAAACTTCACTCCTTTTTGTTTCACAATATTAGTATTTTATTATTAAAAGCTGACCGGTTTCACGAACGAAGTTTGCATCATCAGAGCTTATCGACAACTGAAAAAGAATTAAAAATTAAATAGACATTTACAGTTTGAGGTGGACGAAACAATTAACAATGCAATTTTTTGGAGGTCGACGACCTTTGAAGAAACTGTTAGCCGGCTGCAAACAAGCTCTTCGATCAAAGTCAAATGATTAAATCAAATAAAGAGGAATAACTGTTGCCATAGTCTTTGTTCAATACGGAATTTTTGTTCTTGTAGATGTGGAAGGATTCGGCAATATTTAATCTGTAGACGTTTCGAACTTCTTCAACCAACTTGAAACTCATATGTGAAATTTTGTGATTGCTTGCGACTGCATGTTCGGTGAGAGCGGTTTCTTCAATTTTCTTGTTTCGGACGTACCTTAAGTGTTCGCCTATTCTCTTTTTAAGGGCTCTTTTTGTAAGCCCTACGTATTGTTTCCCGCATTGACAAGTGGCGACATAAATACCTGATTTATCCAATGGGAGGATTTTGTCCTTTGTGCTTCTCAGTAGGTTTCTTATTTTGTTTTTACTGGAACAAACTAACTGTATTTTATTGGTTTTTAAAACATTTTTCATTTTATTTGTGAGTGTCGCAAAATAGTTGAACGAAATTCTGGTCAATGAGTCATCTTTGGTGGGAAGAAGGGTGGTCATTTTAGCCAATTTTACTTTGTTCAAGTGTTTGTAGAGGATGGTATCCACGGTAGTTTTAGTGAACCCATTGATTTTTGCTATTGTTTCTATGTATCTCAGTTCTTCGTGAAAGTTTTTGTGATTTAATGGTAAGTTACAAAGCCTAAATACCATAGAGTTTAAGTCGGCTCGGATATGTAAACTCTACACTTTTTGAACTAACAGTTTCCAAAGCTTGTTGCTTAAATCGCACTTGTGAGTTTCGCTCGTATTACAAATTGATCCCTCATGTAATGAATTACTTGCGACGCATTCAATATAATCTACTAATTCTGTGCTTACTGCTGGGTCTGGCATTTGTGACACAATTTTTTAAAAACACAACGTAACTTAAGTTTAATTTTTTTGCGTATCCCTCACCAATTCGTCACCGTTTTCTGATTTCACAACTTTTGTAAGAAGACATAAAGACTTGCGTCACACCTCCACTGTAAGAGGTTTTTTTGTGCGGATATCAGTACCTTTGTAACTTTACCTCTCTACAAATATACAAAATCTTGATAGTAAACATCTTGATTTTATGGACAACATTTTGGAGAGTTCAAGCAAAACAAATATTGGAATTTATCCACCACGCACAGTGTCGTTTTGGTAAGGGTTTAGGGGGCTAGCTCTCATTTCTGTAAAAATTGGTGGAATTAAGAAGTTTGTTCTACAACTTGTGTAAAATGAATTGCGAAACATTTTTTTTTTGTTTTTTAATTTTTTTTTTATTTTTCAACTTAAAGTTTAAAAATTTCTTAAGTTGAAAAATAAAATTTAAGTTAAAGTTAAAAAATAGAAATTAAGTCCCTGGCATCCTTGCATTCAGTCATTTAGCTAAAAAAAATTTTAAAAACTTTGTTCGAACTTCTTAGCTGTAAGGCTGACTTGTTTGAAAGTCCATCTTTATGCTAATAAGATTTTATTTTGTATAGAAAGTAATTAAATGTGAAAAGAAAAATTTGATACAGGCGGGGAATCGAACCACCGCACAAGCACGTCATCGCTTTCCGGGCGAGTGCTCTATTCCTTGAGCTATCTGTATCTAAAAAAATTCGGCGAAATTTGGGCGAAAAAAATTTTTCAGCGAAAAAAAAATTCGGTGAAAAAAAATTTTCAGCGAAAAAAATTTCCGGCGAAAAATCTTTCCGGCCAAAAAAAATTTCGACGAAAAAATTTTTAGCGAAAAAAAAAAAATTAGCGAAAAAAATTTTTCAGCAAAAAAAATTTTCAGCGAAAAAAATTTTCAGCGAAAAAAAATTTTTGACACGAAACATCTATCTTCAATAAAAAAAAATTAAAAAAAAAAACAATTTTGCCCCTAAATCCGTCCCATACCCGAGGGGTGACGTACATCTTTTATTCCATTTATTCCCAATTTTTTTTTTGTTGTTTTTGCGAGATATCTGAACCAAACACATCACAAGTTAGACAAATAAATTCAAAAAAAGGTTTGCACAAATTATAAAGCATTTAAACCATGTTGAGATTAAATTTGTTTTTTTTTTTTTTTTTTTGGAATAAATGGAATAAATTTATTTACTCCATTTATTCCATTTTTCAACAAAAATTCTTTTAACTTTTTCCACTTTTTGACACATTTGTTGTGTTTGTTGTGTGCGTTACCATCAAAATCAAATAGACTTGACGGTGTTCTGCAGTAACTGAATGTTTTCATTGTGGTAACAATAGAATGACAAAGATGGTGCAGAACACCGTTCATTTGAGGTTTTGACGAATTTGAAAAAATTATCATTTATTCCATAAACCGCAGAAGTGCGTCACCCCTCCCCAAACCACCGTCGGCCATTTTGTTGGTCACACTGACCCACTACACACCCAATCCATCAACTTTTCCTTTGGCACCAAACATCTATCTCCATCCTAACACAGTCCAAAATTTTGCTCATATTTGACCCATACTTTGAATACACTCACACACACATATAAAACATCTTCTAAGAGCCCTGGCGCCCAAACGAGGCCGGTACCCCTCTTTTTTAAAATTTCATATGGCGTAGAATGCCCACCCGAAGGTCACTGCAAAATTTCAAGAAAACTTATGGAGCCGTTTTCGAGCACGAGCCAAAAAAGTCGGTTTTCATACCAATGGCTCTGGAACTAACTAACTAACGTAAGATGTTTCCATTAACTTTGGCTTCTATGAAGTAGCATATTTAGTATGGAAAAAGACGATTTTCTAAAGGTCATATCTTCGGATCCACTGTCGATTTTAATCAGAATTTTACGTAGAATTCGAAAAGCAAGGGCTCAGGAAGCTACGACGCAAAGGAAAAAAGTCAAAATCTAGCTGTATATGGTTCCGAAGTCTACGAAAAATTTTTTTCTGAATTTTTGTTCGTATGGGGATTTGCGTCACGGGCGCATCGCTACCGTTCGCCCATGATTAGCAAAAAAAGTGTCTAAGTCTCAACTGAACTTGTTATATGTCTTCACTTTTGAATAGTCAGTCCAAACAAAAAGTTTCTAGTTACGTAGAACGCAGCCGATGTGGATTTTGAAATGGTAATGTGTTTGCTGTGCATGTACAATGTACACAGCCAATGTTGGTCGCAGAAGTAGGAAAGTAAAAATGCCGAGAAGCGGGTAATTTTGTTTGTCTTGGGGTTTGATGTTAGTTTTAGGATTGAAATAGTTACAGTTTTCCCACAGATCTCAATTTTTTACATAAAATTGTAATGACGATGATTCGAAAAAGATAATCGTTTCATTAGGTCTTCGAAAGTACACTCCCAAAAGTATTCAACATTTGGGGGCTGTAGACTCATAAACTCACCCATTTTCCCCTGCAAAAGAAACTCGAATAAACCAGCGACACTTACGTTTATCAGTGTGAAACGTTTCAATGTAAACTTTCTAGTAAAAAGTTTTCGTCCGTCGGTGAGTTCCCTAATGTTAATTGGTTGCTACTCATTGAAGATGAAATGAATTTCAAAACTTTTTATTTCCAAAGTTTTATCGCACAAAATAATCGTTCACCTGACAGCCGCCAAATGTGTTTAAAATAGCTGCGACCAGAAGGTGAGACATTTTGTGAGAATGAATTTCACAATTTAATTTGCGAAGACGAAAACAATGAGAACACAAGTTTCAGGAAAACTTTTATTAAATTATAAAATTCTGGCGTGGTGTGACAAGAGACAACTGAATTCACCAGATGTAGTTGAACCCTCAAGATTCTTTATGAAAGTTTTTCTGAATCTGTACATACCACACGGCACGTGCATTTATTTCTTCTCTTTTTTTGTGTGAAGAGCTCCACGCGTATAATTTGAGATATTTTATTTTTTTTGAATTAAAACGGGAATTTCCATCTTTTTAACGATGTCTCTACCCAGCAATTCACATCCATTGACTTACTTTTTATACGAGTACACGAGGCAACTAAAAAAGTTTTCATTGTTTTAATGTTTTTATGAATGGCGTAAGGATGAAAGAAAATCTTTTCAATTTTATTCTACCGAAAACATAAATTAAAATATTTTTTTACATTAATTCCGAGTTGTTGAAGAATTCTGAAAAGTTTAATGTAAATGGTTTTTACCTTTACATAAAACGACGTTGTTTTTTCTTCTTCAAAATTATCAAGTTAAATTATAAATGACTGAGCAACCATTTTTTATCAAAATATTATTAATTGGCATCGTCGACTTCCGGTTTCAATGGTGGATTTCAGTACACTTTCTCGAGATTTTCAACTTCAAACCTTCAGAACATTATTTATCTCCACTTAAAACATTATTTATTGAAATATAGTAAACACAAGGAAATTATTTCTAAATAGACCGTAATGTGTTGCATTAAACACCGTAACACGATCACAGTATCGATTCCCACAATTTGTTGTAATACTGGTTACGCTCAACTATTAATTTAATTGAAATTGAAGTTGATATTACAGGTAAACAATATGAAAATAATTAATGTGATTGTGGTTACAAATGTTGCCGTTTGAACCGATGATTGATGTCGATATGCTGATGATAAAGACCGATAGCTTTAGTGCGCATCACTTAGAGGTTAACCTTTTTCATCAATAATATCACCTACTAGGCCACCTACTCGTCCCATTGGTCTATACCTCCTCATTTTTTACCTTTCACATTTAGTTTCAAAGTGCAAATAAACAGGAAGCATTTACTCGATTATAAAATTAATCGCCGTCATATGAAGATAATTGTTTGTTATTAAGCAACTTGATACGTAAATAGCTATTTAAACTGATTAGTGAAATAGGTCGATAATTGGATATTAGCGAATGTGATTAGCGACTTTAATCAATAAAGACGCTAGCGGAGGCTTAGTCATTATAGTAACAAAATCATTTGTATCATTAGTTGACGCAATTCAAACACTTGTAGCAGATAATCGTCAAAGATTACTCACATGAAAAAAACATCAATCAAATAAAAACCTCGGTACAAGCGCTAAATGTGGGGCGAGTCCTTCTTTCTCCTTTCGAAACAACTGATATCAACTTAAGTGACGCTTTTAGCTTCTTTACACAAAAAAAAAGATTTTTAATTCGTCGCAAATGTCAGACCCACACTGCGAACACATGATCAGAGGTCTGCGGGTCGACCTTTTTTCCAAGCCCGACCCGAACCGAACCCGATCTAAAATGGAACATGTGCAGAGGACCCGTAAGCATCAGAATAGATGTGGCAAACAGATTAGATGTTGCAAAAAGAATCGAACGTCTCTAACGAAAACATCTCTTGCCTGAACTCTTAAGTATATGCAATAATTAAGTCCTCACTAAATTGGATTGGATATTGCCAAAAGGGAAACATTGAAAAACCCGTACGAAGCAGTCCCGCTAAAAACCTTTTCAATCCCTTAAAATTAGCCCAAAATTTAGAATAGACCAGGAGCACTTAGGAGAGGCCCCTGTCCCATACTTCCATAGACAAAAAAGTCTCATCTTTTTTCCCGAAAACACTGCACGAAAAACCTAATCATTAAAGGAATATTCACGAAAAATCACCAAATATCGTAGAAGGTCGCGTAGCGTGAGTATGACCAACACTAAGGACACTAAAGCCTGAACCACTCAAAAGATTTCCAATTTAATTTTCGTGATTTTCTGATGTCCACATATTTCATTCGAAACCTTGAAGAGCGGCTTCCGTTCTAATTTCGCAGAGATATAAGTGAAAAGGTTCCACCAACCTTCAAAAAACCACGTTTTTTACCACTTTTTCTTTCGTAACTTCGAAACTTTTCGACCGATTTTGTCCAAATTCAATCTTTAATTATCTTTCAGATAAAAAGTTTTTGAAAATCGGATAAGATTTATCACAACAAAAGCCTTTGCGACGCAGTCCCTAATGTCCACTTCCAAAATTAATGATATCAGTGGAGGTGACGCTTGCGCTGAAAATACGCATAAATTTCCTTTACGACAACGTTACCCTGTGTTCAAAAAATCGCGTCACAAATGCCAGACCCACCAGCGTAATAATTTTTCAACACTTTCAGTTTTCACACGCGAAAATTTAAAACACAAAACAATCTTCGCAAAAAGACACGAATGTTAAATTTTTGCAGCGTAAAAACTGAAAGTACAGAAAAATTATTTCGTCGTTTGGTCTGACATTTGTGACGCGATTTTTTGAACACAGGGTAACGTTGTCGTAAAGGAAATGTATGCGTATGTTCAGCGCAAGCGTCACCTCCACTGATATCATTAATTTTGGAAGTGGACATTAGGGACTGCGTCGCACTTTACCTTTTAAAAGGTTTTTGTTGTGATATCAGTCGTTTTGGAAGTTTTCAGTTGTTAAAAAAATTTCTATTTTTTGAAAACAATTTTTTGGCAAAAACTTTCGCCTCAATTTTGACCAACTTCCGCGCCTCGGCGACCCCACTTTCTATTCATCAAAACGATGCCCAAGTCAATACCTATCGATTTCGACGAAAAAAATTTTTTGGCGAAAACTTTCGCCTCGATTTTGGCCAACTTCCGCGCCTCGGCGACCCCACTTTATAGTCATCAAAATGATGCGCAAGTCAACATCTATCGATTCCGACGAAAAAAATTTTTTGGCGAAAACTTTCGCCTCGATTTTGGCCAACTCCGGCGCCTCGGCGACCCCGCTTTCTATTCATCAAAATGATGCCCAAGTCATCTATCGAACTTTCCCGAAGGAACCAACTCTCTAGCTATTCTAATTCAGAAGATGGCAAAAATTCCAAGATGGCGTCACTTTGACAGCTGGCAGCCATTTTCTTATGATCCCAAAAAATTCTCCTGATGAAACTCTATAACTTTCCCGAAGAAACTATCTCTCTAAGTAGCGTCATTCCGGAGCTAAAATTCGAAAACCGAAAAAGCATAGACAAAAATCCAAGATGGCGCCGCTATAACAGATGGCAGCCATTTTCTAATGAAACCAAAAAATTACCCTGATGAAACTCTGTAACTTTCTAGAAGAAACCAACTCTCTAGGTGTTATCATTCCGGAGCTAAAAATCGAAACCCAAAGAAGCATAATTTATACCTTACAAAAATCCAAGATGGCGTCACTTTGGCAGATTTCTGAAAATCCCCAAAAAATTCTCCTGATCAAACTCTATAATCGCTCGGAACAAACCAACTCTCTAGGTATTGTAACTCCGGAGCTAAAATTCGAAAACCATAAAAACACAATTTTTCTCTTACGAAAATCCAAGATGGCGCCCCTTTGACAGCTGGCAGCCATTTTCTTAGTATCCCAAAAAATTCTCCTCACCAATCTCTATAACTTTCCCGAAAAAAGCAACTCTCTAAGTATTGTCATTCCGGGGCTAAAATTCAAAAACCAAAAAATTCACAATTTTTCGCTTGGGAAAATTCAAGATGGCGTCGCTCTGATAGCTCACATACATTTTCTTAATAATTCTCCCGACCATACTCTAAAACTTTCTAGAAGACACCAACTCTCTAGGTATTGTCACTCCGGAGCTAAAATTCGAAAACTCCGAGCATTACCTGAAAAACCCTCAAAATTGACCGCTTTTCCACATGCCACGGCTTTTCCAGAGTTTTCCCGGAAAACCGGCATATGAAATTTTTCATTTTGGACCGATTCTGACGTTCCCTGAAAATTTCATCAAAATCGGCTGTCTAGTTCTCGAGATCGAAAATTATTTATAGAACATAGATAGATAGATAAATAGAACATATAGATAGATAGATAGATAGAAACCGACAGATCAGAAAAAAAGTTTACGTAATAATGAGAACAATGGAATTCTGGTAAGATGTATGGGAAAGTACCATTTTCAAACCTCGATATCTCAGCCAATTTTCAACCGATTTTGATGAGTGAGGGCTTGTTGGATAGCTGCTGCGACGTAGTTTTTTTTTAAAAAATAATTTGGAGGGGGAGGAGGGCGAGGGGAAAAAACTCAAAACTTCGCCTATACATTGTGTCTTGCCCCAAAGGTTTTTGTATGGAGATTTTTGGGTTTGTGGACGTTTTTTTTTTTGGGTGTGGGGACTGCGTCACGCTCTCCGCTACCGCTTCGAGCATGACCCGATTTATGTAGAAAACATATGAAGGGACCCGTACGTATCAGCATTAGGGGTGTCCAAAATACAAAAGTGTCGAAAAGTTTGGGGCACCAAACGAAAAACAAAAGGTTTTTGATCCCTGATCAAGATTGTATATGGGCGTAACTTGATCCGAGACGATTTAGATGTAGCTCAAAAGCGTTAAAGTCAAAAATTCAACGACTTTCAAAGGCACATATTCACTCAAGTAATGAGTGAATCTATCGGTTGTTGTGGTGCAGTCGAAAGGTCATAGAACACCCTTAAAATCGGCATAAAGAAAGTAGACCAGAGAGTGTTTTCGTCCATATGTCCCACATGATTGAAATTCATGAGAAAATTGCACCGCTTTAATCATGTGGGACGTATGGATGAAAACACACTCTGGTTTACTTTCTTTATGCCAATTTTAAGGGTGTCCTAAGACCTTTCGACTACACCACAACAACCGATGCATTCTCTCATTACTTGAGTGAATATGTGCCTTTGAAAGTCGTTGAATTTTTTACTTTAACGCTTTTGAGCTACCCCTAAATCGTCTCGGATCAAGTTACACCTATATACAATCTTGATCAGGGATTAAAAACCTTCTGTTTTTCAGTTGGTGCTGCAAGCTTTTTGATACTTTTATTTCCCCATACATTTTTGGATCTTCCTAATCAGCATTGATGCGGCAAACAGAGTTGATGTTGCGAAAAGACTCGAACGTATTTAAGTAAATATTGCCTTAACTCTTAAGTGTATGAAATTACGTCCACGTTAAATTGTATTGGAAATTGCCGAGGGGGCCATATTGAAAAACCCGTCCGAAGAAACGGCGTTCCGAAAATACAAAATTAACCCCCAAGTAGACAAAAATGTTCATCTCAAATTTTTCTACAACACGGCATAGTCTAGGGCCGACTTAGGGTCCTCAGGAGAGGTCTCTGACAAATACTTACATAGACAAAAATATTTCCCTCCATTGTCTCTACAACATAGTGAAAAATCATTTTATTGTCCAGGGCCGACCTTAGGAAATGCCTCGGACACATACTTCTCAGACAAAAATGTTTCCCTCAATTTGCTCTGTAACATAGCAAAAACAATTTTTTTTTGTTTGGGGCCGACCTCAGGACAGACCTGAGGCTTACTTCAGCCGTAAGCACAGGCACCGGGTCCAAATTTGTTTTTGAATATAATTCGGTACTCTGTTACTTCTCAAATAGAAAAAGAATCAGCAAAATCAGCTAGGATTTGTCCAACTTATGTAAGCAAGCACGTTGGGCCCTAGTAATAATAATAAGTAGAAACTCAGTTTTAGGGTCCTGACTGAGTCCAAGGATTTCTAATCAAAAAGTTTTCTTCCATAAAACAAGAGACATTCCTAGACCTTTGATAAAAAAAAATTGAAAATCTGAAAAGATTTACTCGAGTTATGTACAAAACACCAAAAACCACTCAAACGGCCCTAGCTTGGCGTTACCAGTTAAAAAAGATTTGCTTATTTTATTAAACTATTTCCTCTTCAAACGATTATTACAGAACGAATAATTGTATGCAGTGACATTGCACACAAGAATCTTTCTGAAAATTAATTTGACACTCTACCAACTATGTGATAACCACTCGGTTCCCACATACATACATACATACATGTTATAAAACACGAGAATCGACCTAGGTTCGTTGACCTCCACATTTTGGTAATTGTAAATATTTTCTACATTTCAAACATTTCGCAATTTTCAAAAAGTTCCTACATTTTGCGATCTTCAAAAGTTACCCAACATTTCAAACATTTCGTAACTTTCAAACATATCTCACATTTTCTATGTTTCGCATTTTACTGACACAGGACAATTTTTGAACATATTAAAGCCTTCCAATGTTTCCTGCATTTGCCACATTTCTCATTTTTCAAACATTTGCTACATTTCAAATCTTTCGTCATTTTCAAACTTTTCAAAATCTTAGGAAAATTCAAAAATTTCGCACTTTTTAAACAATTTCCACATTTCGGGATTTGTTAACATTTCCTACATTTCACGAAATTCGAAAATTTTGAAATTTTACGACTTTTACTACATTTCAAACATTTCCCGAATTTCAAACATTTCCTACAATTTTCACCTTTCAAACATTTCACACACCTCGCAAATTTCAAACATTTTACACATTACAAACAAATCTCACATTTACCACATTTTGCAATTTGGCAACATTTTGAAATTTTACGACGTTTCCTACATTTCAAACATTCCCCAAACTTCAAGCATTTCCCACATTTTTCACTTTTCAAACATTTCACACATCTCGTCAATTTCAAACATTTCACACATTTCAAGCAAATCTCATATTTTGCAATTTGGCAACATTTTGAAATTTTAGGACGTTCCCTACATTTCGAACATTCCCCAAACTTCAAGTATTTCCCACATTTTTCACTTTTCAAACATTTCACACATCTCGCAAATTTCAAACATTTCAAACAAATCTCACATTTCCCAACATTTTGAAATTTTCTGACTTTTCAATCAATTCGACCAATTCGCAAGTAGCAAACATTTTTCACTTTTCAAACTTGTTCATTTTTCAAACATTTTTCAGTATTCGCACATTTAGCTCTTTTCAATCATTTTTTTGTTAATTTCATTAATTTAGAAAAATACAAAAATTCACTTGAAAATTCATCTAATCGAAATAGTAAGCTTACGGGTATGTCGAACTAAATGAACGTATTTGAACTTTAAAAAGCGCGCGTAAAAGAACAGGACCAGTCGGTAAATATAAATTACAGAATGACTAGCTTGACTTGTTTGAGTTGTTTCGCTGAAAAGTGAGCATTTTTAAAAAAAAGTCTCTGTAGCTTAAAATTGAAATAGGAAAAAGGTTAATTGAAAATTGTCAAAAAAAAATTTCCTCGCTTCGCTCGCGGATTTTTAGACCCGTACGAAGTACTAAGGTCTGATGCGTTTACTACCACGTTTGTTACATTCCGAATTCGAGTAAGAGGGAAACTTTTTTTGTTGGCTCCAGATAGCAAATCAGCGAAAAAAAAGTCCGTCGGTCTCTCTGTCCGTCAACACGATAACTTGAGTAAATCTTGAACGATTTTCAAATACTTTTTTTTTCCTGAAAGGTAGCCAAAAAACTGAGGTCATGTTCGAAGATGAGCAAAATCGGTAGAATAGATCCGGAGATATGGTCGAAAAGGTTTCCAAAAACGTGGTTTTTCGAAGGTCGGTGAAACGTTTTCACGCATATCTCAGCATGTACAGCACGTAAATTGTTCAAATTAGCGTCAAATGAAAGAATTAGATGTCACAAAACTGGGAAAAATATTTGTGGAAATCGGTTGAGTGGTTTGGGCACTGGAACCCACGGAATGGAGAAAATTTTATTTCTCAGCCATATACAATACGAGATGGGTTTCATCAACCTATGGTTTATTATGATTATGAAACATAGAGACTTACTCCCGAAGACAAAGTTGTAGAGAATAAAATTTTAGCGAACACGTGTTTCAGGGTTTTCTCGAAAAATGTCTCAATCCTTGGATTTAGCCACATGTAGAATTCAGAGGGATGACTCATAAGTCTAGAACTATGACAGTTAGAAAGTTGCTTCCAAAGACAAAGTTGTAGAGAATTAAATTTTAAATGTACTTCGGGAGGGCTTTCAAACTTTTAAACTATTCAAACGCAATTTTTACTTAAATACGTTCCAGTCTTTTCGTAACATCAACTCTGTTTGTCGCATCTATTCTGATACGTTCGGGTCCCTTCATATGTTTATTTATTACTTTACGAAGCTGAATGAGCTTTATTCACTCATAACATCTATTTGACCGCAGTCACGACCAAATATAAAGAGGAGGAGCATTTTCCAGAGGCCCGAGCGATTTTGAGGCTCCCAGAAATAAAAAAAAAATTTACTGGGTCCATTTTCAAAATTTTCGCCTGCGTTTGAGATATTTTAAAAAAGGCATGGGCAAATTGGCTCGCAGTCTGTTGCGGAGGAAAATTGAAAAAGTGAATAGGTCCCGCTGTATTCAATTATTTAAAAAAAAAAAATCCCTTGGAAGCTCGCGATATCCTCTACAAGTTTGAGTAAAAAGAAAATCAAAAAATGCTTTGCTTATGGAAGTTATGTCAGCCGAAAGCTGGACCATTTCGAAAAAAAATGGAAGTCGGCTAAACTTTTCGATGTGTATTCGCGCTTAAATACAAAAAAAATATGTAAAAATATGCCAAATTGTTCTCCAACATCCCCTAAAACTTTTCCGACCATAATCCGTAATCCGCAAAGTCACCAAACACGCAAAAAAACAGTTAGCCACTTTCATATCTTCTGACTATTCGCCGGCGCCGGCGAATAGCCACTTTCATATCTTCTGACTATTCGCCGGCGCCGGCGAATAGCCACTTTCATATCTTCTGGCTATTCGCCGGCGCTGGCGAATAGTCACTTCGTTTTAAATTTCCTTACACTTATTTCAACAATAATCACTTTCAGCATTAATCAAAAAATCGAAAGAAACGCTCAAAAAGAATTCTTTCGCTACGTTCGCAAAACTTTAGTCAACGCGGAGAGCTGAGCGGTTAACTATCGTTTGTGCTTTGAGCTGAATACCTTAATTCTCAACTAAACGATAAAGGTACGTTCAAGTAACACTATCTTCGAAATCGGGAAATTTCTCTATCAAAATCGGGAAATTTGGCCTAATTTTAGCGGATACCGGGAAAAATCGGGAAATCAAATTTGAATACCGGGAAAAAGACGTTTTCTCTATACGCGTTCAACCCCCGTCCAGATACGAGATATTATTACAAATTACAGCCCTTGTGTTATAAAATATTATTGTAGGGTGGAGGGCGTCTGGTAGCGTATTTTTTGCAACAGAACCATTGATGTCGTAGGTCATGATCTAGGTCGATTTGAAAATTCGTACTTTAGGAGAGTTAACGTAATTCTAACCAAATAATGAAAAAGTTATTTGTTGAAAATAAATGTTTGGCTGCTTGTCATGCAAATAATTATTTAGTTGAATGGAAACAGAAATAGACTTGTTATGTTAGGTATTTACCCGAAGCATCGGAAATCCGTCTTTGAAGATTAAATTTAGCTTCCGTCTTTGAATTAAATTGTTCCAAATAATTAACTTTTCATTAACCAGGTTGATTTGTGAAGTATGAATGAAAAAATTTGAAAAGCTCTTTTATTTTTCTTCCTTCGGTTGAAACCATATTTCAAAACATATATTCCGAATGGAAATTGTTAATAATTTGTTAGAATTTCGAATTTATTTCTCATATAATTCTTTTCCAGGAAAACATTTTTCTTCAATTGGGAATTTTTTCATTCAACTCAATTGAAAGCTCTCTGGGGAAAATTACAATATTAGCATTTCAATAATAAATTGTATTCGAAATTGAGTTTTTAAGTTAGGTTGAGTATTTCAAACATTACTTCTGCATTCTAATCTATGGACTAAGAAAAACGTCTGCTTACGTACACAAAATATTTACCTCCGATTGATCGTTGCAGCATTTATTTCATCAACGTAAATCATGGCCCCACGGTAGTAAGACGCCGTGACGCAAGTCTGATACGCCAAAAAAATCACAAGAAATTTTTTCGTAGACTAAAGAAAATATTTTTTCCGGATTCTACGCAGGCCGACTCAGACTCAGAACATACTTAAATAAATATACAAATTTAATTACAGAATTAAAAAAAATGTTTTTAAAGTTATTCTCTATTTAGTTTACATAGACTTATTAGCGTTTTCAAGCACATTCTCCGGCAGAGTAGCAAGCACTTTAGGTATTTGGGGGTTCGCCAAAAATACAATTTTTACAATAATAAATAATATAAATACAATAAACTATGTTGTGGGGTGTCAATTTAAAGGAAAAGACACAACTTTTCCAGATAAATAGTTTAAGAACAGTTAAGTATTGCTCGTAGACCACCCACCTCCAAAAGTCTTCCCGGCAGCGTAACATTTCAACTTTTCGCGTATTCTAGCTCACTCCAGTCCTAGTCCAGATTACTTAGCATCGTTTTAGATACCAGGGACCATGGCCTAAACAACCATACCTATTAGCCAGAGGCACCGTCTTTCATTTATTTTACTGGGGGCTGGTCTAATAGAATTTTTTAGCGTACCGTAAAGTTGGCTAACTTCGTCCGGTTTTCGCTGTTTTTAGTGTATTTTTGTATTTTTAAGACTGCTCAAAAAATGAAATCGTAACGAAATGACGATAACAGACCCGATTCTGAAAGCATGAACCTTTCAACTAAACTTTAAATGTGACATTTTGTATGGAAATTTTTAAAACCTACGAACACACGTGGCCACTCATTTTTAGCAAGTGACTCTAACTTGTCGCACCTTTTTTATAAATGAATGTCAAGTTTCAAGCTTTCATAATCGAAACTGCATTCGTCATTTCGTTTCGATTTCAATTTTTCATAGCAGTCTTGAAAATGCAAAAATACACCAAAAACAGCGAAAAAACGGTCAAAGTTAGGGTACCCGGTCAAAATTAGCCGACTTTAAGGTAACCCACATGTGGGTAACACTTATATGCTCGTATTTCCATTTGTCATTTTTTTGTCTCTAGATTTGCAAAAAACTAGAGGGGACAGGGAGGAGGTATTACGCATATATCGACTTCTAGAACATCTAGAGTGCTCAACCTTATGACATTCGATAGCTCTCTGACTTTAGATCTGCTAAAGTGCCGGAAAGGGGAGCAGAACGATAGTTCTTTATCATGAAATTTGTCGAAATATTTTCGTTGCGATTAGAATGTGTACTCTGTTCCCTATAACGCTCCCCCTCTCGGCATCCCCCGATGGCACCTGTTTCGGGTGTTTAAGAAAACATGAACCTTCAAAGTTTTGATTCCGAATATTTTACTTGGGAAGTAACTTTCTCGTACGGGATCTGCTAAGACGACTAGGTCTTGTTGGGACTGCCTCGATTCGTTTTTTAGGTAATTCGAAGATTTTGCAAAATTACCATAGGCGAAATTTTCTGATTTTAGGGTTCGTTGTAAGTAAGAAGTTTAGTAATGGACTAAGCGAGTATAGCGCAGCAGGCGCAAATTTTTAAGATCTTTGCGAGTTATTTAATTAAATCTAGATATTCACTTGAGCGCTGCAGGTCAAGATGTAAATATGTATCTTCTAATTCTCATCCGGTTTCCGAAATGTAAATATTTAAGAAAAAATTGAAACTCTGCTGGGGGCTGAACCTCCCTTAAATATTTTTACTGGGGGCCACAGCCCCGCGGCCACCGTTAAGTCGGCGCCTCTGCTATTAGCCTTTGGACCGGCGCTGGAGTTTTTTTTAAATCGCTTTTCAAAATTTTCATTTTTTCGACTATAAACTGTTCCAGGTCCTCAGACACCTTCACCTTCCAAGCAAATAGGCATCCACACTTTTTGTATCAATGAGGTCTATGTAATATATAAGTTTCAGATCAAAGCGATTCATCTTTGCGAAAATATTAAACAAAATAGTTTTTCGCCACCCCTTGGTAGACCATTTTGATGTGTTGTATTTCAGTTTCATACAAACTGTTCGAAGAATTCGCAGATTGGCTCTTAAATAGTCAATTCGGTAAACCTTTCTTTCTTTCTTTGTGGCAATTTTTGGCAGGATGACCCAAATATCCAGAACTATGAGAGTTAGAAAGTTGGCTCCAAAGGCGAAGCTGTAGAGAATTAAATTTAAGGGAACACGTGTTTCATGGTTCTGGGAAAATATGGCCTAATCCCGGGATAACGTCACTTCCAGAATCCAGAGGGATGATTCATACCTCTAGAACTGTGGCAGCTAGAAAGTTGCTTACAAACTTACAAAAGTACTGATATCCGCAAAAAAACCTCTTACAGAGGAGGTGTGACGCAAGTCTTCATTTCTGCTTACAAAAGTGAAGAAATCAGAAAAGTGTGACGCATTAAGCATCTAAGGTAAAACTGTTTTCTTCCAGTTGTAAAAGTTCTGAAATCATAGGGGGGTGACGCACTAAGCTTCGATTCGCAAAAAAAATTTTAAACAAAATTACGTGGAGTTCAAAAAATTGCGTCATAAATGCCAGACCCACACTTTCAGTTTTTACACGCAAAAATTTTAATTTACCCTAAACAATGTAATAAGAAATAAAAGTCAAATTTTTGCAGCGTAAAAACTTAAAGTTACGAAAAATTGTTTCGTCGTTGGGTCTGGCATTTGAGACGCAATTTTTTGAACTCAACGTAATTTGCGTCACACCTCCTCTGTAAGACGTTTTTTTGCGGATAAATTTTACGGTAAAATTGTTCGAGCTCGTGTTCAGTGGAAATCAGCCAGTCCATACAGTAAAGAGATGGGTATTACAACGCAATTATGGCTGCTCTTACTTTTGCGCTACCTTCCACAGTACTAAACCTGAATAATTTAACCATGAAAACATTTCAATTATTTCAATTTCCAAATAATCATGTTCTACAAATACTTATTTGATTGCTAAATAAATCATTTACGGAAACATAAGCTAAGTGAACTTGTGTAAGGTGTCAAATAAACTATCAACAGGAGTATTGATCCAGAATTTCGTTCTACAATACTTCGCATGACTCTGATCGACAGCACTAACTCGATAGGAAAAGTTAATTAATTTTCAATTTTCGCATAATAAAAAAACTAGGATATTGCTATGCTACAATAAATTTGCTTTATAACATAATGGAAAACACGAGGGGAAAATCACTTTATAAATTTTAGTCCAAGCTGAAATAAAAATTCTTTATACAGGAAGAGAATCATAAGCTTCTCCACCTTTTTTATTTCTCTTCTATCTCTCTTTTTGAGGAAGAAAGTGAAAAAACGAATCGTTGCACAATCTAACGTTCCCTTTCTGTAATTCTAAATGTGACGTTTTCATGGGATGATTTGAAATTTTGGAAATAAATGAAGTTGTCAAGCTAGTGGAATTTTTTCCAACTGAATCTGTTGGTAGACAATATTTTTCCCCTCTTAAAATTCCAAAATGTTATTAAATAGCACTGACATAATGGCTTCATTTAATTTCTGTATAATAAATACATGATAGCATCTGTTGTTTCTTCAATACACGATTTTATGCGACTTGTTTATTTAAAATAGACAACACACATGCTAGTTCCGTAACATAGGTTTGCATATTAAAATAGCAAAATAGTAAAATCACGATATGTTGTGATATCTACAGTTAAACATATTTTAGTCGCAAATAGTTAGAACCCTTTCATTATAACTCAATATTTGCAATAGTGGAATGAGCTATAGGCGTAGTTTAAGGTCGTCATGGCCCCACGGTAGTAAGGGGCCGTGACGCAAGTCTCACAAGAAATTTTTTCGTAGACTAAAGAACATATATACAGGAACTTTTTGACTTCCCCCCCCCCCCGTGCGACCTACCACCCAGAAAATATTTTTCTCGGATTCTACGCAAAATTTTAGGCCGAAACGCTTTTTTACTCATTAAAATCGGTTCAGCCAATTCGAAGATATGAGTCAAACAATATTGCTGTTTTGTTTGGTAAACCTTTCTTTCTTCTTTCTTTCTTTATTTCTTTCTTTGTTTGCTTGTTTGTGGCAATTTTTGGCAGAATGACCTAGATCTTCAGAGCTATGAGAATTAGAAAGTTCGCTCCAACGGCGAAGTTGTAGAGAAATTAATTTAAGTGAAAACGTGTTTCAGGGTTTTGGGAAAATATGGGGAAATCCTGGTATATGACCTCTTCCATAGTTAGGCAGGATTACCCAAATCTCCAGAACTATGAGAGATAGAAAGTTGGTTCCAAAGGCAAAGTCGTAAAGAATTCATGTCATCCATGAGAGTTTCATGGTTTTGGGAAAATATGGCCTAATCCCGGGATAACGCTACTTCCTGAATTCAAAGGGATGATTCATATCTTTAGAACTATGGCAGTTAGAAAGTTGCTTAGAAACTTACAAAAGTACCGATATCCGCAAAAAAACCTCTTACAGAGGAGGTGTGGCGCAAGTCTTTGAGTCTGCTTACGAAAGTTTGGAAATCATAAAAGGGTGACCTCATCATGGGCGCGCGGTAGCGATGCGCTCGTGATGCAGGTCCGTAAAAAACTCAGAAATTTTTTTTTCGTAGACTTCGGAACCATATGAAATCGATATTTTACTCATCAAAATCGGTCCAGTGGATCCAAAGATATGACCTTTTGAAAATTGCAATTTCCGGTACAAAATGTTCCTTCCATAGAAGCCAAAGTAAATGAAAATATCCTACGTTAGTTAGTTCGTTAGTGCGTTAGTTCGTTAGTAAGTTCCAGGGCCATTTGTATGAAAAATCGTGAAAAACTACTTTTTTGGCTCGTGCTCGAAAACGGCTCGATAACTTTTCTTGAAATTTTGCAGGGACCTTCGGGTGGGCATTCTACGCCATATGAGATTTTAAAAAAAGGGGGGTACCGGCCTCGTTTGAGCACCAGGGCTCTTAGAAGGCGCCATATAAAGCCCA
>CM055403.1:121181700-121203256 GCA_029228625.1 Pseudolycoriella hygida
TGAAATTTTTCATTTGGGGCCGAGACTGACGTTCCCTGAAAATTTCAGGAAGATCGGCTTTCTAGTTCTCGAGATCGAAAATTATTAATAGATAGATAGATACACTTACGGAAATATATTTTTGCATCAAATAGAATTTTGTACTTCTGTGCAAGTTTTTGCAGTGTTAAAGAGCTGCGCAGAAGTACAAAATTCTATTTGATGCAAAAATATATTTCCGTAAGTGTAGAAACCGACAGATCAGAAAAAAGTTTCCATAATGATGAGAACAATAGAAAAATTTATTCTCCATACAAAAATGTAATTTTCAAACCTCGATTTCTCAGCCAATTTTCAACCGATTTTGATGAGTGAGGGCTCGTTTGAAAGCTGCTGCGACGTAGTTTGTGGACATTTTTTTTTGGGTGTGGGGACTGCGTCACGACCTCCGCTACCGCTGCGGGCATGATAAGAGGGACCAGTTTTTCGTGCTTTTTCCTATTATGTTCGCGTTGTGAAAATCTGATATAGTAGAAATAGTGAAATAATGTATTGACGAGAATTTCTTTATGATTTTCTTTCAAGCTAGAAAATAACTTATGCGAGCGTAGCGAGTGAGAAAATTTTATTGAATAAAACGAACTATGCTGGAAGCAATTAATTTTCGATAAGAGGAAAGCACACTAAAAATAGTATCAAGCGCCCGCAGTTGAAGTTTTTTTTTTTCAAATTGCAATACTTTGAGTATAAGATAAGGGAATCGTGAGCGCAGCGAGCGAAAAATTCTTGCTGAGTGAGACCCAACAGGTGAGCCAATTTTACAGAAATTGGGTTTTGTTGAAAAGATGGTTTTTTTCTTTTTTTCGCTTTGGAATAAATTTAAAAAACACAAACATGAGTTTATGACAATAGAAGATTGTATTTTAATAAAGAGTCTTCCATAAAAAAAACCGTGGGACAATTCCGGATCGCTGTAGGCGTCGCGTCAGGCATCCCGAATTAAAAATAAATTTAAAAATTGCCCAACTACTGAATATTAAGAATCATTGTAATGCGCCGCAGGCGAAATTTTTTTTAGTAAAAAATGAGAGGAACATTTATTGCAAGTTGAAAATGAGTGCGATGCACTGGGGTGCACTGGGGTGGATTTTTATAAAGTGGGGTGGATTGGGGTGGGACTGGGGTGGATTTTTCCTCCGAGCTTGTATGTTATAAAAGGCCCTGCTGCAAAGCCCAGAACTTGAACTGTTCCATTCACCAGCGTTTTGTTGGTTTGGATACCAGCACGTCTCATTGCGATTTCCAAAGCCAAGTTAAAGAGTAAGCAGGATAGCGCGTCTCCCTGCTTCAACCCTTCTTTAACAGCAAACACATCTGACATGTCGTTTTGCACCTTGACACGACATCTGGTGCCATCCAATGTCATTTTACAAGACGAATATACTTTGTTTCAAAGCCCAGCTCCTTCATCGCCGCATACAATTCCATACGCTTGGTCCTGTCGTAAGCTTGTTTGAAGTCGATGAAAAGATGGTACGTTCGGACATGAAATTCTCCGCTCTTTTGTAGAATTAGACGAAGGGTGAATATTTGGTCAGTTTTTGAGCGATCTCGTCTGAATCTGCCTTGATAGTCCCCAATGACACTCTCAGCCCGTGGATTTAGTCTTTCGAATAGCACTCGAGCATAAACTTTTTAGGCTGTGTTCAGCAAGGCAATTCCACGGTAGTTTGCGCAATCGGTTTTACCGTCTTTCTTGTGTAGAGGTAAAATGGCATCCTCTAACCACCCGTCAGGCAACTTTTCCGTGTTCCACATTCGTTTTACTAAATCATACATTACTTTAGACAATTCCTCACCACACCACCCGTCTTCAGCAGTTCCACTGGTATATTATACGGACTGGAAGCTTTGTACGGCTACGGGTCTGGCTAACGTGTCACGTGGATGACGTAGGACTGACCCGATTGACGAATTCCAAGATAAAATAAAAAATAAAAGATTTTCTCGAACTTGACAATCTTTAAGATCGTAATCGATGGCTGCAGCTCTGGTAAAGACTTTATCCTGTGCTGCTTAAAATCGTTTTTAGATTCATTGTGTTAAATATTTGACGCAAATGTTCGAGATATCGTATTTCACTATTTACCTAACAAATACTTACATCGAAAAACAAGAGGAAATAAAGTTCTCATAAATTAATTATAGTCCAAGTAATTCTATAGCAATCATACGCTCCGTTTGTTCATTACGCTTTTAATTAGGTAAATAAATTTCGCATAGGCAAATGGGGAATTTCACATTGTAAATGTGTATATGATGTGGAGAATGAATAAATAAATTGAATTTTTGAAAAATCGCTTCTCTGGCAAACAACATTTTGTCGTAAAATTGATAAACTCGATTTACAAAAATATAAATTTGTACATAAAGTGTGTGCCATGTGCCATACGATCATCAAAATAGGTTCTATTACACGTCGCAGTCACATAATTCTCTGTAGATTTGAAGAACATAATAATATATATTTCGGATTTTCCTGGCTAAATAATGGATTTACGCTGTCTGCTTATAAATAAATTATAGATACCGTACGTTAAAACGGATATGGTTTATTTCATTCACCTATACATACCCTTAGATCAGCAATACTTTTCGTTATTATGTTATTGCATACTACATGTTTTCGCAGTCACGAAAGATGATTTCATGAATTTAATGAGATATTTACACACCATCGAGTTTTCATATGTATAACTTATTCATTCCGAGGGTAAATCTATATTTCCATTCTCAATTATTTAATTGCTGTTGTATGATTTGTAGTGTTTTAATTGGTGCTTCACCAATGTAGAGTTTGTAATTTTAATCAGAGATGAGAGTACGTATGTAACGAACGTGTTATGAGCCGCATATAATACGTGCACGGCGTTCGTAATACGTGCACGGTGTATAAAATACGTCGGTGGGGTATATTATAAACACAATTCCTACGTCGCTTGTAGATATTTTCCTCAGTGTATCAACGAGGCTGGTAGTAAAAAAACTTTCAGTAGTATTGAAGGTGGTTAGAAGGTGTTAACGTTTGGCCAGTGTGTAGAAATGTTGGGAAAGTGGTAGTCTCGCTTGGTGATTGAAAATTGTGATGATTTGACTTTTTTTTTATTCATAACTTATTATTGCATTACATAAAATGGGTAGCTATTAGACCCCAATGTGCCTTGCACTGCGAAGGGGCTAAATTACAATTACTATTTAATTTTAATTACTTTTTTTTTTAAATAAAAAGTAGAAATAAAATAAATTTTCTAGAAATTAAATTCTTTTTTTATCTTTTTGGAAATATTTTTTTTTTAATTCTATTGAAATCATCAAATCAAAAAATTTCTTTATAAAGTAGAAAATTAAAAATTAATGTTTATAAAACCTGTGGTGAGAGAAATGAACAAACAAAAGTTGGGTTAGGATGTACATTACTCATTTATATCTGAATGAATGGATAAATAGAGACACGAATTTAATACAGTATTGTATGAGTGGTTGGTGAATCTTGATGTCATTTAGCCCTATAGAGCCGCGCCCGACAGTTCATCTACTTTGTTTAGTCAAATATCCTACACTAGAAACTCACACCATATTTTTCAACAGTTTAATTCCACCCAACCGGTGCGAAGACCACCCCTTACCATAGCTGAACAGTGGCAAGATCTGCCATTCGCGAGAGGGTATCAATTTGTCCCAATGCTATAAACTAATTTCAATGGCTAGAAGTGAATGGCTAAGGATCGTCCTGGGTATTGCTTCTCCGAAAGCCACTCCTTAAGCCTAATCTTAAACTGTGTCGTTGTCGGGTTTTGTATGGTAATTGGCAAGCTGTTCATCAGGCGCCCTCCAGCGTAACTGATTTACACCCTCTACCCGTCTTTCTATGAGCCAGGGCTATCATAGGTTTTCTCCTATTGGGGTAACGATGCCCAGTACGCTCAACAGAGACAGCGTTGTGAGTGTTCCCCACCAATCCTCCGTGGGTAAAGCATCCTACACTTAACTGATATAAACTAGAAATATTCAAGACACCAGGACATTGGGTTCTGAATAAATCACGTGTCGAGTGAATCTGCTTGAGCTTACACAAATGCTTGAGACAGCGTTTCTGTAATTTCTGGAGCTGCTTCAGATCAGCCATACTCGCACTGCCCCATGCTCCCAGAACGTAACTCAAATGAGAGTGTCCGAGCGTATGGTAGATCTTCATCAAATTTGTTTTCGGCAGCTTGTGCTTAAGCTTACTCAGAATTCCACTGAGCGAAGCCAACTTCCCGCAGAGCTTAGCGACATATGGTTTATAGCTTAGAGACTCGTCCAGCATAAGCCCAAGGTACTTAAAGGAACTTACAATTTCAACCACCTCCCCTTTCAGGGTTACTTGACCCAGTCCTTCTACCCTACTAGACTTCTTCCGAAAGTGACTTTGGTCTTCCCAATATTGAGGGCTAACCCAACCTAATTTCTAGAAATTCATTGACCAGCTCAATATAACTGTTCAAGTCGCTCACGTTCCGCTCATAAGCCATATTTGCACAGATAATCCCCGCGTCATCAGCGAACAAGGTCACAGTTCCTTCCAGAGCCAACCGATGCATGTCATTAATGTACAGCAGAAACAGAAGCGGTCCTAGGACACTGCCCTGTGGTACACCAATGTCAATGACTTGCACTTCACTGCTTATCTGTCCAACCCGCACACACTGTCGCCGATTCCGGAGGTAACTCCTCATCAGTTCAAGTGGGATGCCTCTGACTCCCGACACCTCGAGCTTATGCAACAAGCTTTCATGGCTGACAAAGTCAAAAGCCTTGGTTAGGTCGAGGAAGAATTTTGTTAAGCTAACCAGAATCAGCATCTCAAAAACCTTATTCATGAGGGGTAATACAGATATGGGCCTGTAATTCGTTGGGTCAGTTTTTTCTCCCGATTTGTGTGTCACACAAGCAATTTTGAAGCAATCGGGATAGATGCCAGTATCGAATGAAAGACTTACTGCTTGTGCTAGAAGCGGAGATATCTGATCTGCGCAATTTTTAAGGTAAACTGCCGAGATCCCATCAAATCCGGCACAATTTGTCACATCTAGTTTCTCTAGCACATCCTATGATCACGAACTCGTCTGTTCTCCGAAGAAAGATACTGTTTGCACACCTGCGCAGAGTGGAATATTTATTAACATCACAGGAAGCCCGTATTGGATCAGAAATCCGATGCGATTTCTTACTAGAAACGTGTCACCACACTTAATTTTTTTTATTTTTTCAGATTTAGCTTTTCCCTTCCTTTCCCTTCTTGAATGCAGACCTCCACTATGATACGAAATGAGAGTCTCAGACACTACAGAAGGAATCAATCTAGTGCCTGATAGTCTAAAAAATCCTCAAAAATTGGTGAAATTTTTAACTTTCTTTACAAAAGCAAGCATATAATAGCAGATTTTTCTTAATTTTGACAATCAGCACACATTGTACTGTGACATCTATTGAAAGGTCAAGGTTAAATAAGGATTTCCACTCATTGATAACGTAAATATAAAGCGTAGGTTAAGTGAGAGCTAACAAACATTTAGCGAAATGTGTGCAAGTGAAGAACTCGGGCAAAATCTATTGTACTGTGCGCCCACTTTTTCTCGAAAATGAGAATTATCTTAAAAATAATATTTTTCTTGAGATTGATTTGTCTCGCCATGTCGCTAGTCAGTGTGAAGATCACCAACGAATACAGGGTCTAAGGTGGTGTATGCACTATGCACCTTTCATTTCCATCCTTATTCGATATCTGATTAATGGCAGAATGTATAACTCTTCAAAAATCGAAAGTGAAGTGAAAATTGTTGAACCGGTGCCAACAGACAACGACAGACACGTGACCTTTTCATATATCAATACGACTAGGGTGAGTCCTATTACTATTTGCGCCCAAACACCCGTTCTGTCTGGAAAACTACTACTAGTTACTATGTTACTAGTGCTTGACTGTGCTGACTCGGATGTTCGTTGCCAACAACGGCTCGGGGAAATGACATGTGGCATAGTGCGATAAGCAACATTCGTGACACCTAATTTAAAAACGGAAGATTTCGGGAAGGGTCCTTGTTTTATTTAAATTAATTTCAGACCCACTGTGAAGTGTGACATCAATTCATTGACTTGGTCATTAACTTCTTAAAAATGCTATAACGTAAAATCTAAAAAAATTTCTTTTCCGTTGATCTCTTTAAAATAAAAAATGAAGTTGAAAAGTCATCGCTTTTACATAGTTTTGAGACACAATTAGACAAATGTTTCATTTTGTTTCATGTAAAACTAAATCGGATCGGGTTTTCACCAAGGGGCCGTTCATAAATTACGTAACGCTAAAATCGACATTTTGCAGACCCCCTGTAACGTAAAGTCAATACATCACATAGAAGGATAGAGTTGAGTTGTGATGAGCCATGGTCATTAACAAGATTTTCATTTGCGCGTGTATCCAAAGAAAGGTCTACTTTTAGCACATTTCGTATATGAGTCTGTTGGAATCAAAAGTCGGTCTAACTGTCAAAATGACGTTTTAAACGTCAAAGTTATGAAACAATCAAGCAGTTGAAGAAACATTTGAGGAATCTGGGTTTCGGTGGTAGTTTAAAAAAAATTGACGAAAAAATCAAGAAAAATTCAGTAATACAGAGACTTTTTTTTAAAATGCTCACTTTTCAGCGAAACAACTCAAACAAGTCAAGCTAGACATTCTGTAATTCATATTTACCGACTGGTTCTGTTCTTTTACGCGCGCTTTTTAAAATTCAAATACGTTCATTTAGTTCGACATACACGTAAGCTTACTATTTCGATTAGATGAATTTTCAAGTGAATTTTTGTATTTTTCTAAATTAATGAAATTAACAAAAAAATGATTGAAACGAGCTAAATGTGCGAATACTGAGAAATGTTTGAAAAATGAACAAGTTTGAAAAGTGAAAAATGTTTGCTACTTGCGAATTGGTCGAATTGATTGAAAAGTCAGAAAATTTCAAAATGTTGGGAAATGTGAGATTTGTTTGAAATGTATGAAATGTTTGAAAAGTGAAAAATGTGGGAAATACTTGAAGTTTGGGGAATGTTCGAAATGTAGGGAACGTCCTAAAATTTCAAAATGTTGCCAAATTGCAAAATGTGAGATTTGCTTGCAATGTGTGAAATGTTTGAAATTGACGAGATGTGTGAAATGTTTGAAAAGTGAAAAATGTGGGAAATGCTTGAAGTTTGGGGAATGTTTGAAATGTGAGATTTGTTTGTAATGTGTGAAATGTTTGAAATTTGCGAGGTGTGTGAAATGTTTGAAAGGTGAAAATTGTAGGAAATGTTTGAAATTCGGGAAATGTTTGAAATGTAGTAAAAGTCGTAAAATTTCAAAATATGTTCAAAAATTGTCCTGTGTCAGTAAAATGCGAAACATAGAAAATATGAGATATGTTTGAAAGTTACGAAATGTTTGAAATGTTGGGTAACTTTTGAAGATCGCAAAATGTAGGAACTTTTTGAAAATTGCGAAATGTTTGAAATGTAGAAAATATTTAGAATTACCAAAATGTGGAGGTCAACGAACCTAGGTCGATTGTCGTGTTTTATAACATGTATGCATGTATGTATGTGGGAACCGAGTGGTTATCACATAGTTGGTAGAGTGTCAAATTAATTTTCAGAAAGATTTTTGTGTGCAATGTCACTGCAATAATAATCGTGTAATAATCGTGTGAAGAGGAAATAGTTTAATAAAATTAAACAAATCTTTTTTAACCGAAAAGTCGGATTTTACTGGTTAGGATTCTGTCCTATCCTACGTGTACATATGTGTGTATGTAAAACGTATAGCTTACATAATGATTATGTAACATTTTTTCTAAAAAACGAACAAATAGTAACACCTGTATGCGATTGAGCTGAAATAAAACAAAATTCTGACTGTTGAGATCCAAAGATGACATATTCCAACTGTCAAAGTGGCATTTTAAACGTCAAACTTATAAAGTCAGTAAAATGCTCGAGTTTATTCTGTTTCGTAATTATTTTTGCTTTTAGTTTAAGCTCATGCAAAGTAAATTAAACATTTTGATTGTTTGAAATTACATAACTGGAAAGTTAGATATTTGGATTGGTTAGTTGAGAGGAATTAATTCATTTTCTAAAACTTTTCGACAACTTAATTTGCACATTCCATTTTAAAGAGGTGTAATACATAAATAAACATTTGCAAGCGTGAATGCATGAGTCCGCATCGCACGAGTCTAAATTGGCGTACGCAGTGACATTTCATACATTTATAATAAGTGTTTCAAATAATTGTCCAAAATTGTTTTTTAAATAAGTTTCAGTCGTTTCAGTAATTAACACAGTGTTTAATGTAGTATGGACATAGTGTTATTGTTTTATTACAGTATGTACTGTAGTCGTGTAACATTTGTTTTTATGTACAAAATTGGTATGTTTATTTGTTTGTTTTCATATAAAATGTTAAGATGTTGCTCTGCATTTTGTTGCATACGTGTTAAGATAAAATGTCACACGTATGGGACAAAATGCAGAGCAGTATCTTTACATTTTATACTTTTCGTCACAGTTTTTGTGTATCCAGATTTTGCAGTCAGGCTTGCATGAAATGTTTTTGCTTCAACTTCAACGATTCTGCTCTGCATTTTGTCGCATACGTGTGACATTTTATCTTAACACGTATGCAACAAAATGCAGTGCAACATCTTAACATTTTATATGAAAACAAACAAACAAACATACAAATCTTGTAAATAAAAACAAATGCTAGACGACTACAGTACATACTGTAATAAAACAATAACACTATGTCCATACTACATTAAACACTGTGTTAATTACTGAAACGACTGAAACTTATTTAAAAAACAATTTTGGACAATGATTTTGAAACACTTATTATAAATGTATGAAATGTCAATGCGTACGCCAATTTAGACTCGTGAGATGCGGACTCATGCATTCACGCTTGCAAATGTTTATTTATGTATTAAACCTCTTTAAAATGGAATGTGAAAATAAAGTTGTCGAAAAGTTTTAGAAAATGAATTAATTCCTCTCAACTAACCAATCCAAATATCTAACTTTCCAGTTATGTAATTTCAAACAATCAAAATGTTTAATTTACTTTGCATGAGCTTAAACTAAAAGCAAAAATAATTACGAAACAGAATAAACTCGAGCATTTTACTGACTTTATAAGTTTGACGTTTAAAATGCCACTTTGACAGTTGGAATATGTCATCTTTGGATCTCAACAGTCAGTAATTGTTTTATTTCAGCTCAATCGCATACAGGTGTTACTATTTGTTCGTTTTTTAGAAAAAATGTTACATAATCATTATGTGAGCTATACGTGTTACATACACACATACATACACGTAGGATAGGACAGCATCTTAACCAGTAAAATCCGACTTCTCTGTTAAAAAAGATTTGCTTATTTTATTAAACTATTTCCTCTTCAAACGATTATTACAGAACGAATAATTGTATGCTGTAACATTGCACACAAAAATCTTTCTGAAAATTAATTTTACACTCTACCAACTATGTGATAACCACTCGGTTCCCACATACATACATACATACATGTTATAAAACACGAGAATCGACCTAGGTTCGTTGACCTCCACATTTTGGTAGTTCTAAATATTTTCTACATTTCAAACATTTTGCAATTTTCAAAAAGTTCCTACATTTTGCGATCTTCAAAAGTTACCCAACATTTCAAACATTTCGTAACTTTCAAACATATCTCACATTTTCTATGTTTCGCATTTTACTGACACAGGAAAATTTTTGAACATATTAAAGCCTTCCAATGTTTCCTGCATTTGCCACATTTCTCACTTTTCAAACATTTGCTACATTTCAAATCTTTCGTCATTTTCAAACTTTTCAAAATCTTACGAAAATTCAAAAATTTCGCACTTTTTAAACAATTTCCACATTTCGGGATTTGTAAACATTTCCCACATTTCACGAAATTCGAAAATTTTGAAATTTTACGACTTTTACTACATTTCAAACATTTCCCGAATTTCAAACATTTCCTACAATTTTCACCTTTCAAACATTTCACACACCTCGCAAATTTCAAACATTTCACACACACATTACAAACAAATCTCACATTTACCACATTTTGCAATTTGGCAACATTTTGAAATTTTACGACGTTTCCTACATTTCAAACATTCCCCAAACTTCAAGCATTTCCCACATTTTTCACTTTTCAAACATTTCACACATCTCGTCAATTTCAAACATTTCACACATTGCAAGCAAATCTCACATTTTGCAATTTGGCAACATTTTGAAATTTTAGGACGTTTCCTACATTTCGAGCATTCCCTAAACTTCAAGCATTTCCCATATTTTTCACTTTTCAAACATTTCACACATCTCGCAAATTTCAAACATTTCATACATTTCAAACAAATCTCACATTTCCCAACATTTTGAAATTTTCTGACTTTTCAATCAATTCGACCAATTCGCAAGTAGCAAACATTTTTCACTTTTCAAACTTGTTCATTTTTCAAACATTTCTCAGTATTCGCACATTTAGCTCGTTTCAATCATTTTTTTGTTAATTTCATTAATTTAGAAAAATACAAAAATTCACTTGAAAATTCATCTAATCGAAATAGTAAGCTTACGGGTATGTCGAACTAAATGAACGTATTTGAATTTTAAAAAGCGCGCGTAAAAGAACAGAACCAGTCGGTAAATATGAATTACAGAATGTCTAGCTTGACTTGTTTGAGTTGTTTTGCTGAAAACTGAGCACTTTTAAAAAAAAGTCTCTGTAGTAATGACTCCAAGTAGCAATTCTGAAAACCATAACTCATTAGTTCCCGCAACGCGTTGCGATAACCGTTGATGACCTGTTAATGCCGGGTTATAAAATCCTAGAGCTGTTCTTTAACCGTGAATCAACTAGAAGTTTCAATTTAATTTTGTATTGATCACCGAAATTTAGAGTTTTTGTTATAAAACAGTTTTAAGACGGTTGAATAACCTGCGTTATTTAGCCCGGCAGTAATTGGTCCTCAACGGTTTTCGCAACACTACCCAAACGTTGCGGCAACTAATGGTTTTCAGAACTTGGGACTTTGACGTTTGAAACGTCATTTTGACAGTTGGAACAGACCCAACATCCACATATGTTTGTGGATATCATACATATGATTGGGGTAAAAACTTACAAGCATAACAATTTTCTGTAGACATTAACTGCTTGCCGTAAGATGTGTAAGCAAGTGTAAGTATTTTCCATGTTTTCTGCTGTCATTACAAAACAACGAGGATTTCATTCATTCAGTGTGTAGTAAGTTGTCTGTCTATAGAGACTATAGATAACCTCTTTTTCCCCATTCATCTACTCTAGCGAGTCATTTCTAAAATTAACATTGCTAACCCAACCTTGCAATTCACCGTGCTCTGTCCTGTACTTAAGCGGACATTAATTTATAATAAAAAATGGACAAAAAGCAAACGAATTTTTTTTTTTTTATTAAATTGAAACCTTTGTATAACATTCAAAACATACTTCCCACGTCCGTCATCATAATATTATCCTAACATTTATTTTCAAAACCTTTTTCCTACATTGATATTAATTATTAGAGATGCCTACCAGCACCATAAATACATTGTTTGCGTTGGTTTGCATTTCGATGATATAAATTCATTATTATGGTATTTTGTGTACCACAATTTCATTTCTATGGTTTGCAACGTACGTGTGTATGCCTATTTCACTGTATACCTTATAAATTCAAATATTACCAGAACATAAAACACTCCAGATTAACCAAATTTAAAGATAAATATTATTTTAATTGTGAAAGGATACATGAAGTTGAATTGTGACCTAAAGCGACACGCACCCGTGCGATTCGTGTGAAAATTGTAAACGAAAATTCTTTACATTAGTTACGTCATGAAATTGCCTACAGCCCTTCTGTCGAAAAAAGTTAGAAGCATGGAATTCAACTCAACCTCGAAGCGATTCGTGTAATTTTCCATGTCGAAATAACTTTTTTCTTAAGACCGAGATTCTTTAAAAAATGTTTTCAGATGTTTTACAACCGCTTCAATAGCACCAACCTCAGTTTGACCTCTGAGAATAATGTCTTTGTGGGTACTATGTGACTTTAGCTTATGTCATCGATTCAGAGACAGAGAAATGTATTACGAATTGCTGAATCTACCGATTGTGTAAGGTAGACTAGACAGTTTGCGACTTCTTAGCCTAAACAAATCATAGGTCACAAGACTTCAAATAGCTTTTGAGAATATTGTAGGCTTTAGGTATATTGTTTTACATAGAGTTACAGGAGGGTCACAATTTAACGATAAACGTATCTCTTCGTCAAGTTTAGGGCGTGTGTTCAGGGATTGTGACATAAAGACCTCACATCGAAAAGTTTGGTGCATCTTCTTACATAAGAGATGTTACAGCCGCAATTGATCACACGCCATGCAGCGCCGAAACACATGGGTGCCATATCTCATGAATTTTTTTCCTTCAAACTCGAGAACACGGTAATGAGTTTTATGGCTGTTTACCAAATACATCACGCTCTCTCGTGAGGCGAATATTTATCTCCATTTAGAGATTTTTGTGTGACTAATTTGATTTTTACGAGCAATTAACCTAAAGCATGAAAATATTTCGGTAGTTTTCATTTTATTTCGATAAAATGCGTGATTTTAAGACAAACCTTATTCTACGACACATCTTGAAAATGTATATTTTGTTTCTAAATTCAATTTCAGCTTTACGCATTCAAATAATTCGCGCGAATATTCACTTACAGCATGACCATTAATAATAATAATAATCTGCCTTAACAACCCATGAAGGCTAGATCATTATTTACTAGTTTCGCTACTTTTTGTGGTTCTATTATTTGAGATCCTTTCATTACCGGAAAGTTTTTACTGTGCCAGTGGTAAGCTGTGCGACAAACCCAGTGCCATCCATGGGATGTACTAGGAACGAAACTAGTAGGAGTAGAATACCGGCACCTCCCAACAATGCCTTTCACCGGTAAGCCGTACGATGGCGCTACACTCAGCTTCACATGACTTGAACCGATTCAATTAGCTTTGTTTTGTTTACAAATCTAACGATCGGAACAAATCTGTCTGCGGCTGAGTTTCGAACCAACGCACTGGCAACTCGATCTCATAGTAGCAAGCAGACATGTTAACCACTACGCTATCGAGTGTCATGACTCCAGTATATACTTTTAATCTAGTCCTGCTTAGGTTTATTAGGTATTTGGAGAATTTCCTGTTAAGTGATATATTATTTTTGGATTGTTTACAGCCTGCTTGACTGTGCCAGTGTCTATTGAATTTAGAGAGTGATGGACCAAGTGCTGACGTATCTATTATCTATTGTCTCAGTTAGAGGTATTGACTGGACTAGCGGACTGTAACGAAAATGGTTACTGCTGCCATCTTATCTGTTGAAGTTTGTATTAAACATTTCTTACTCTAACCCTGAGTGTATTGTCTCCAAAGTTAACTGAAGAGCTTATTACGTTTATCACAGCCCTAGAGATTTGAAAAGTGTCGAATGACTTTTCATAATTAGGTTTACTCAACAGCAAATTATCTGAACTCTTTTTGATACTCGCTGAAAATATTCGCTTTTTTCTCTAAGCTGTTTTTTGCTTAGGTGACATCATAAATCCCGTCAGCGCTTGATGGGGATGAGGTTTCGTGGAAAGAAAGATAACGGGGTGAGGGGGTCGAACGTAAATTGGGTAAATTGGACGTTCAAAATTTTTGTCTAGAAAATGTTTTTTTGAAAATATTTACAAACCTGACAAGTATAATTAACACAACTATTGAGGATGGTACTCAGATTGCTATAACGATTAAAAATGAAGGTTTTTTTGAAAAATGATGATACCAACCAAAATGTTTCCTTTTTTTTAATGTTTGCTAACTTCATTCTCTGTTTTTGTGGATATGCTTATGGTGATGTTGCAGTAACTAAGTCAGGGAAGGTAGGCTGGTGCCTAAAAATGATATAAGGGAAATTTGAATCCAGTATTCAGTACTTTACGGCGCAATACGTTTTGATTTGGCACCAGGCTGCCCTCTACGTGAACTTGAACAATGAAAAAGAAGGCAGTCTGGTGCCAAAAATTGAAGAATATCACTATGACGGCATTGCCGAATGCTTCACAACGCACCAACTTTTATCTTGGTACCGGGCTGCCTCTTCCATCTACATTTTAACGAGCTGACACAGATCAAAGGAACCTGCAATACATTCTCAATGTTCTCATAGTAGGCTAGAATTACCTATTCACTACCGCCTGGTGCGTTGTGAATCATTCGTCAATGCCGTCATAGTAACATACTTCAATTTTCGGCACCAGGCTGCCTACTATGTGCCGTCGACCCATGGTAAAGTACGCAGCCTGGTGTCAAATTGACAATTATTTTTCCAAGGAGTACCTGCTATTGGCTTTAACATTGCCTTACATCATTTTTTGATCCCAGGCTTCCTAGCCGAAAATGCAGTTTTCCACTTATTGCAACTTTCTGAAGGCTGCGTACTTCGGATTCAAGATCCAGTAGCCTCATGCACTAGAGGAAGCTTCATTCTAGTGCATGAAAGAATTATAATTGCTGAATGTATTGTTGCTGAATGTAGCGCCATCAATATGTTGTACGTACGTCACCTTATGATCCCTCGATCATCAGTGTGGATAGGTAACTGTTTGTGTAATTTTCTCGTCCCTTGGTGCTTTGTCAACTAAGGTCGTTCCAAGCAGTGGAACAACCTATTAAGTTAAATTTCAAATTGTATTTGGTCAACTCCTACTACATTTACCTTACATTAAAGGAAATCGCTAATTATTTTAAAAGTGGCTGCACCTGTGAAAACATGATTCAAATATTGATGTCACCTAATTTAAATTATTTTTCAAAAACAATTATAAGCGGATGCCACGAAACATTTTTATTAATATCTTGTCATTGAGCTAAAGTGTTAAGGTGTAAAATTATTGGAGCATTAATATTGCGAAAAATGAACCTAAGTTTGACATTTCTATTAATATGTCTGTGCATGTACAATGCTATTGCTGATGATGGCAACGTCGCTGATGAAAGAGCAGACACGAATCAACTTCTTCATGACTTCCTTGAGAAGTACAATTGTCTAACTTACAAACATCGACCTCGAAAAACTTGTGAATCTGTTGGTGGAGAGTGCATTTCTGGCTGCCCGATTAAAATAAGACACTATGATACAACAACTTGCGATTGTGGTACAACATGTTGCGTCTGGCTTTTTTAATATTGTTTCAAACATACTGGCGAAAAAATAAAGGAAATCTTTATTTGTAATGGTTCTTTACTTTATATTTAGAGTTATTTTGCGAAATCTTCGAACAGTCAACATGACTGTTGAGTTAGCACAAAAGCTTTCACAACATTTTTTCCATACCGCTACTGTAACATCGCGCTAGAATGTAGACGCAAATTTTTGGTGAAAAAAATTATTTTTACTTCTGGATGGGTTTTTCTATTTTTGTGAAAACTTTCGTGAAGAATATTTACTTTTTCTTGTGGACTCTAAATTCGTGTGAAAATTGTTGTGAAAAATATTTACTTTCGCTTGTGGATGGGTCTTGCTATTTATGACGTTTAAGTTAGCACATTAATTTCATTACAAAATTTGGCAAAGTTACGCACACAGATAAATATTTCGAAGACAAATTTTGTAATTACAAAAATTCGAAGTGAAAATAAAACAAGATTCAAGATATTTTTGTATTCAATTTCGAATTTTTAATCTACAAAATTTTATAGAAACTTTTTGAGAGCTTTCGGAAATTTTTGGAATTTTGTAATCATGCCCGCAGCGGTACCCACACCAAAAAAAAAACGTCCACAAACCCAAAAAACTCCATACAAAAACCTTTGGGACAAGGAGCCATATATAGGCGAACTTTTGAGTTTTTTCCCCTCGCCCCTCTCCCCCTCCAAATTATTTAAAAAAAAAACTACGTCGCAGTAGCTTTCAAACAAGCCCTCACTCATCAAAATCGGTTGAAAATTGGCTGAGATATCGAGGTTTGAAAATGACACTTTTCTATGGAGAAATATTTTTTCTATTGTTCTCATCATTATGGAAACTTTTTTTCTGATCTGTCGGTTTCTATGTATCTATGTATCTATCTATCTATCTATCTATCTATCTATCTATCTATTAATAATTTTCGATCTCGAAAACTAGACAGCCGATCTTTCTGAAATTTTCAGGGAACGTCAGTCTTGGCCCCAAATGAAAAATTTCATATGCCGCTTTTCCGGGAAAATTCTGGAAAAGCCGTGGCATGTAGAAAAGTGGTCAATTTTGAGGGTTTTTTAGGTAATGCTCGGAGTTTTCGAATTTTAGCTCCGGAGTGACAATAGCTAGAGAGTTGGTTTCTACGGGAAAGTTATAGAGTTTGGTCAGGAGAATTTTTTGGGTTCTTAAGAAAATGGCTGCCAGCAGTCAAACCGGCGCCATCTTGAATTTTCCCAAGCAATAAATTAGGGTTTTTTTTGTTTTCGAATTTTAGCTTCGGAATGACAATACTTAGAAAGTTGGTTTCTTAGGAAAAGTTATAGAGTTTCATCAGGAGAATTTTTTGGGATTTTCAGAAATCTGCCAAAGTGACGCCATCTTGGATTTTTGTTAGGTACAAATTAGGCTTCTTTGGGTTTTCGAATTTTAGCTCCGGAATGATAACACTTAAAGAGTTGGTTTCTTCTAGAAAGTTATAGAGTTTCATCAGAAGAATTTTTTTTTGGATCATAAGAAAATGGCTGCCACCTGTCATAGCGGCGCCATCTTGGATTTTCGTTTATGCTTTTTCGGTTTTCGAATTTTAGCTCCGCAATGACACTACTTAGAGAGATGGTTTTCTTCTCGAAAGTATTAGAGATTGGTGAGGAGACTTTTTTGGGATCATAGGAAAATGGCTGCAAGCTGTCATAGCGGCGCCTTCTTGGATTTTCGTTTATGCTTTTTCGGTTTTTGAATTTTAGCTCCGGAATGACACTACCTAGAGAGATGGTTTCTTCTAGAAAGTTATAAAATTTCATCAATTTTTTGGGATCATAAGAAAATGGCTGCCAGCTGTCATAGCGGCGCCATCTTGGATTTTCGTTTATGCTCTTTCGGTTTTCGAATTTTAGCTCCGGAATGACACTACTAAGAAAGATGGTTTCTTCTGGAAAGTTATGGAGTTTCATCAGAAGAATTTTTTGGTATCATTAGAAAATGGCTGCCAGCTGTCATAGCGGCGCCGTCTGGGATTTTCGTTTATGCTTTTTCGCTTTTCGAATTTTAGCTTCGGAATGACACTACCTAGAGAGATGGTTTCTTCTAGAAAGTTTTAGAGTTTCATCAGGAGAATTTTTTGGTATCATTAGAAAATTGTTGCCAACCGTCATAGCGGCGCCATCTAGGATTTTCGTTTATGCTTCTACGATTTTCGAATTTTAGCTCCGGAATGACACTACTTAGAGAGATGGTTTCTTCTAGAAAGTTATAGAGTTTCATCAAGAGAATTTTTTGGTATCATAAGAAAATTTCTGCCATCTGTTATAGCGGCGCCATCTTCGATTTTTTGCTAAATTCTGTATAATAACACATAGACAGTTGGTTTCTTCAGGAAAGTTATATGAATCAGTGGGAAGAATTCGTGACACGAAGTGTTCCGAAGGTAGCCGAAGGTGACACGAAGTGTTCCGAAGGTAGCCGAAGCTGACAGGCAGTGTTCCGAACGTAGCCGAAGGTGACACGAAATGTTTCGAAGGTAGCCGAAAGTGACACGAAGTACTCCGAAGGCAGCCGAAGGTAACACGATGTGTTCCGAAGGCAGCCTAGGGTGACACGAAGTGTTCCGAAGGCAGGCGAAAGTGCTACAAAATATTCCGAAGGTAGCCGAAGGTGAAACGAAGTGTTCCGATGGTAGCCTAAGGTGTAGGAGAACAATTTTTTTCGGAAAGAAAATTTTTTTCGGAGAAATTTTTTTTTCTTAGAAAATTTTCTTTACTGAAAATAGAAATAAGAAAATAGAATAGAGAATAGAAATAGAAAATTTTTCACATGAAGTTTGGTTATAACAACTGAAAACTTCCAAAACTACTGATATCGCATACAAAAACCTCTTAAAAGGTAGAGTTTGACGCAGTCCGTAAGTCCGCTTCCAAAATGAATGATATCGCTTGAGGTGACGCTATCGCTGATAATACGCAGCGTTTGTTTGAAGGGAACCTTGTGTTCAAAGTTTAAATTTCCTGAAAAAATTGCAGCGCTTTTTTTAAAACAAAATTACGTTGTGTTAAAAAAATTGCGTCATAAATGCCGGGCCCACTAGCGGAATAATTTTTCAATACTTTCAGTTTTTACACGCAAAAATTTAAATTTATCTTAAACAGTCTACGCAATAGAAGAGATATAAGCACAAATGGCCACTATTGTTTAAAATTAATGGGGTGTGACTAAATGATTTATTACCTAGAGGAGGGGTGAAAACAATGGAGGGGTGAAATTAATGGGTTTTGAGCACTTTTCTTCAGTACGGGACAATAGGGTAGTTGACATTAATGGGGTGTGGGTAAATAATTTATTACCTTTGGGATGGCGATAACAGTGGTCCAAATTCAGATTAATGGTCTGGCTAAATATTTTATTACCTACGGGATGATGGTAACAATGGCTCTAATTCAGATTATTGTCATCCAGCTGCAACTTTTTGGCGAGTACTGTCTAATACTCTGTAATAAATATTATGAGAATGACATTTATGGTCAGAATTAATGGTCTGAATCAGATTGCTATTTTATTTTGAATTTGCGCAGCTGCCCGAGGTTTTAGCGATACCCTGATATTCAAAAACATCTGGAGGGGTGAAATTAATGGGTTTTGAGCACTTTTCTTCAGTATGTAACAATAGCGTTAGTTGACATTAATGGGCTGTGGGTAAATAATTTATTACCTTTGGGATGGCGATAACAATGGTCCAGATTCAGATTAATGGTCTGGCTAAATATTTTATTACCTACGGGATGATGATAACAATGGCTCTAATTCAGATTATTGTCATTAAGCTGCAACTTTTTGGGGAGTACAGTCGAATGCCCTGTAATAAATATTATGAGAATGACATTTATGGCCTGGATCAGATTGATATTTTAATTTTGAATTTGCGCAGCTGCCCGGGGTTTTAGCGATACCCTGATGTTCAAAACATCATAGAGATGACCAAACCCTACGCTGATAAAATGCGGATATACAATATTTTGAGTGAAATTTACAGAAAAGTATTTTAGATGGTGACGATATAATTAAAATTAGTCATGAGCATTAATTTTCATAACTATTTGACAAAAATCACGTGCATCTGGAGGTGTTTGTACCTTAATATCAAATTTTTCACATCAAAAATACTCGAGGGTAAAATCTCGTATGATTTTATATCAAAATGACAAAAGCCAATTGTATTGGACTCTTTTAAATTATTACCTCACAATTAAATAAAAGACCCACGTGTGCTATTTTTAAAATACTTGACCCTACCTAATAGATTCATCATTGAAGGGATTTTGTCAAAAATTTTACACCCCTTACCGCTGAATTCTATAGGAATTTAGATATCGTTTTATAAAAATGATATTTCAGTCATCGTATTTGTTACATGAAAAATTATTGTTAAAGTAGGGTTTTTGAATAACCGGTCAATTACTGTCCTTTACATCGACAATTTTATGAAAATCAATTCGTAGTTTTTATTTATAACCCTTTATTAAAACACTTTTTTTATTTTTTTGACACATTTATTTTTGGTAAAAGTTATCAGAATTACAGAGAATGATTAAAGTAAGACTATTATTTATGATATAAGACTAGCCCTGATTTGTACAGCTTCAAGTGTAAGTTTTCTGCAACCTCAATTTTTTCATTCCACGCTTTACCACTCTCCAGGTCCTTTTTCACGGTCAAGACCATGTCTACCGCTTTTCCTATTTCTGTTGCATCCATACACACTTCACCAGTGTTTGATAGTTCGGTTAATAAAGTTGTGAGGAACGGTTTAATGTAACTGGTTTTCGGTAGACGAATAACACGAGGTTTTTTCTTTTCAGCCTTTTTGAGAGTAGACTCTGATTCCTTATGCTTTTCCATATCATCGGGTAAATTCTTCGCTGCAGTCACACTTTTTGTAGAGACGGCCGTTCTTTGGTTTCTGAGAGTAGAATTTGGTTCCTCATGCTTCCCCACACCGGGTACATTCTTCCTCGTTGTTGTCACACCTTTGAAAATTGCGAAAATAAAGCGGCCACATGGACACGGGGCTGGACATCTGCGATGGTTCCTTTTCCTTTTCAAAATTTTAGATTTTTCACTCATGTTCTGGCTCGGTGGTGATTTCATTTTATGTGATTTTTACGTCTCTGCTAGCTTCTTGCTCGACCCCGACTGACGATAAAACTATTGGATCTGTCCTTTTTTCACTTATTTTCTCTTTTTCTTCTAAAACCGTAACGAAGAATTGCCCGCACCTCGTCGTATGTGAAGTTTTCGTCGTCATCATCATCATCATCATCATCGTCATCATCATCATCATCATCATCATCATCATCCGAACTTTCGTTTGACTCTTCGTTTTCGCCCTCTTCACTCTCATTTTCTCTCTCAAATTCATTCTCGTTTTCACCATTTTCCGTCTCTGCGTGTTTTATTTCCATGTGACGTCTCAGGTTGAAATTATTCGCGAAATTTTGATCACAAATCGTACAAGTGGTAAACATCTTAGGATAATTTATTACCAGGCCCACACTCGCCAATAGTTGAAAAAAGAATGAATTCGTGTAGCTTGTTTTGTTAGTTTTCTTTTTCTATTATTCAAAAATTACTGAGAAAAGTGTTTCTCTCTCACAGTCATCACCTTTTCGTAAATTTCATTAAAGAAATTGTTTTTCTCCTGCTTTGACAATCGGACGGAGTAAATCCGGCAAAAAATTACCTCCAGATTGTTCAATTATTTTCCTTTTCTCTTTTAACCCACCATCGCATCGGCAAATTTTCCTTAATATTTTTTTGAACTTTTTCAATTTTTTTATTTCACTCCTTTTCAATGGAATATTTCCTTCCAGAGTGTTGTAAATACATTCGTAGATTGTGTTTATAAAATCTGATTCGCAATTCAAGATTATTTGTTGGCGAAATTTAGGCGTTGATGATTGAATAAGATTCAAAACAGCTAGATGCTTTTTTACCGATGCCATTCCAGAGTGTAACTGAGATCACGTCGCTGACTACGAATGTTTTATACTCATCTATTGAAATTATATGATTTTATAGGCACGAAAATTTTCGAGGAAAGATCTAAGTTTTGAATTTTCAATTATCTCACTGCATTAAAATTTAACGGCGTGTGCTTCTACCCCATCCGCCTGCTCC
>CM055403.1:121203756-121236848 GCA_029228625.1 Pseudolycoriella hygida
TTCACATGACTTGAACCGATTCAACTAGCTTTGTTTTGTTTACAAATCTAACAATCGGAACAAATCTGTCTGCGGCTGAGTTTCGAACCAACGCACTGGCAACTTGATCTCATAGTAGCAAGCAGACGTGTTAACCACTACGCTATCGAGTGCTAACAGCATGACCATTGGTACCAACCAAATTCGATAAATTCAATACATTTCTCCAGACAATAAACTGACAAGCTGCGATCATGTGCGATTACACTGTTGCAGCAAATCCTTAAACTAAAATTTTTCTTTTATAAAATTAAATCAAATAGCCAAAATAATTTTTTGAACTCAAATTAAGGAAAAATAACCCGTCTCCCTTCATTTAATGAATAGAAAATATTTTCATGCTCTAGCTTAATTGTTAAGAACATTTTGTTGAGTTGAGAATTTTTTTTTTCAAATCGATTCCTTAACCTCACACAAAATATTGTGTGACCTAAAAAACACCAAAAATATTTTTTTAAATTTTTTTAAAGAAAATTGTCGGTGGTAAAAAACAAAAACTTAATTTTTCCAAATTTTGCACTTTTGCCCAATGTTTCCAAATTTATTTTTCCCTGAAAGGCTCATTCATCACCTTTCGATTTTCTACTGGGATGTAATCATGAATTTTCTTTTGAAAAATTCTGAAGAAAATTCACATGACATGCTTGCACAAAAAAAATTGTATAAAACTCATTTCTCAATCAAATTCATTGTGTGGGCTATCGTTGGAAAGGTAAGGAATCAGACTTTCAGGGAAAAATGAATTTGGAAGCAGTGGGCAGGTGGCGCTGACGACGCTTTAAAGTGCAAAATTTGGAAAAATGAAGTTTTTGATTTTTACCACCGACAATTTTCTTTCAAAAAATTTAAAAAAAATATTTTTGGTGTTTTTTAGGTCAAACAATAATTTGTGTGAGGTTAAGGAATCAATTGGAAAAAACTTTTTTTTTCGGACATGTCTAGTGGATCTAGAGGTCGCTAATTGACGAAATGTGTGAAAAAGTACGAAAATCGATGAAAATGTAGACTTTAGTAAAATTGAACACAGCTAGCATATGATGAATATTTTTGTTTTGTTCAAAATACTCCAAATAAAAGGATTCAGAGGTTTATTGGTGCATCTAGACGTTTGGAGTGCGCTGAGAGTCAGTCAATGTGGCAAATTTATGGGACCAGTCTTGGAGTCTTACCATCACTTTTTCATGTTTTAAATTCAAAACCCAAACGCTTTTTAGGTCAATTTCGACTTTCGACAAATTAGACTTTTACCAGCAATCATCTGAATGGAAAAATTTGGAAAAAAAATTTTAAAACGACTTTTCTCCATACATTTTCTCAAAAATGATTTTAAAAATATGTTGCGTATTGACATTTTCTTATTTTTTATCGATAAATTACATAATTCTTAGCAAAAAATTATTCTACAGTATATCTCTAAAACTTCTAGTTTTTTTATACGGCTAATCTTGCATCAAATCATCTAATACATTTTTCAGAAGTCGGCAAGTAAGGATGGATTAATACATCTTATTAAAAGAAAAAACTTATTTGCAAAAAATTTCAATTATGAAACCAGTTCCAACAAACCGTGAGCCGTTGATAATAAAAACGTAAAAGCTGTTTGCAGGCGCTTAGAAATAGCATCTTCCTAATATCATTCGCATACACCTTTCTTTATTCGACAAATATTTTGCTGGTGTAATTTCAATTTTCAATTTAAAAAAAAAATATATTAAATTAGCAAGGGCTAGCGATCGCTAGTAGCGGCTGCTACTATCGCGCTATTTTCTATTTCTATTTTGTTTTTCATTTGTGGTATCCGGCGAGCTACTCATTGGATGACAACGTTTCAAATAATCACTTCCGGTATTGTTTCTTTCATTAACTTATTTTTTATCATGTCGACAGCCAGTCAGTTTTTAGACCCGTACGAAGAACGCAGTGCTTCGAAAAGGGGTCTATTGCGTTTACCACGACGTTTTTAACCAGTCGAATTTCAACCCGGGAGTAGGCGGGAGCATCGATCATGGTCCTTAAATGACGAATCAACAATAAAAAAAAATGTCCGTCCGTCCGTCAACACGATAACTCGAGTAAAACTCAACCGATTTTCAAAAACTTTTTTTCCCTGAAACCTAATCGAAAAATCTTTTATAGGGTTGAATCTGGGCACTGTAGGCCCAAGGTCCGCCGAGTTAGGGCCGTTAAAGTGGTTTTTGGTATTTTGTACATACCTCGAGTAAATCTTTTCCGATTTTCAAAAATTTATTTTGTTTGAAAGATCTGGGCATGACCGAGAATTTGTGGAAGAAACATTTTTCGATTTGAGTCTTTGGACTTAGGTAGGGCACTACAAACGAGTCTTTGTTAGGGTAATACGTGTTTTTTGTACATAACTCGGGTAAATCTATTCCGATTTTCAAAAACTTTTTTTTGTTTGAAAGATTTTATGGAAGAACTTTTGCCTGTGCTTAGGGCTCAAGTGGGCCTCATGTCGGTCCTAAGGTCGGCCCTAACCAAAAAAAAATATTTTTTGCTATGTTGCAGACCAAATTGAGGGAAACATTTTTGTCTAATTTGTCTGAGGCCACTACTTAGAGCCCTAGATCAGTACTAAGGTCGGAGTGTGTTCGGAGAATTTTTTTACTTCGTTTCTTCGGATGGGTTTTTCAATATTGCCCTATCGGCAATTTCCAATACAATTTAATGTGAACGCAATATTTACTTAAATAAGTTCCAGTCTTTTCGTAACATCAACTCTGTTTGCCGCATCTGATAAGTACGGGTCCCCTGCATAAGTTTATTTTGCCATTGGCTAAGAAATAAATATAACATATGAAGGGACCCGTACGTATCAGAATAGATGCGGCAAACAGAGTTGATGTTGCGAAAAGACTCGAACGTATTTAAGTAAATATTACCTTACGTCCACATTAAATTGCACTGGAAATTGCCGATAGGGCAATATTGAAAAACCCGTAAGAAGAAACGGAGTAAAATTTTTTTTAAAAAGCACAACGTTCAGGAACGTTCTCCTCAATTTTCTTTACAACATAGCAAAAAATATTTTTTGGGCTAGGGCCGACCTTAGTACTGACCTAGGGCCGACCTTAGTACTGACCTAGGGCCCTAAGTAGAGGCCTCGGACACATACTTCTATAGACAAAAATGTTTGTCTCAGCTTGCTCTCCAACATAGCAAAAACAAATTTTTTTGGCTAGGGCCGATCTTGGGAACGACATGAGGCCCACTTAAGCCCTAAGCACAGGCAAAAGTTTCTTTTATAAATTGTCGGTCATGCCTAGATCTTCCAAACAAAAAAATATTTTAAAATCGAAAAAGATTTACTCGAGTTATGAACAAAAAACACATAGAGCGCTAGCAGAGACTCGTTTTTAGGGCCCTAGCTAAGTAAAATAACTCAAATTAAAAAAGTTTTCTTCCATAAATTGTCGGCTATGCCCAGGTCTTTCAAACAAAAAAAATTTATGAAAATCAGAAAAGATTTACTTGAGTTATGTACAAAAGACTAAAAACCACTTAAACGGCCCTAGCTCGGCGGTCCTTAGACCGACAGTGCCCAGATTTAATAAAAAAAGAGAAAAAGTTTTTTTGATTACCTTTCATGGTGAAAAACCTATTTAAAAATCGGTTGAGTTTTACACGAGCTATCGTGTTGAAGGACGGATGGACGGACATTTTTTTTTTATTGTTGATTCGTCATCAAAGGACCATGATCGATTCTCATCCCCTACTCTCGGCTCGAAATTCGACTGGTTACAAACGTCGTGGTAAACGCAATAGACTCCTTTTCGAAGAACTTCGTTCTTCGTAAGGGTCTAATAAATAAATAAAAAAAAAAAAATTCACCTAGCGAATCGCGTTGGTGACGCTAATTTTTTTACGTTACTCTAGAAAAAGTCATTAGCTAGTGCAACCAACCATGGTCGTAGGTAACGCATAATTACTTGCATTTGAAGCATGTGAAACTTTGGTTAAACTAAAATCGACCACTGTGTGTCAGTTAATACCTTCGGAATTTTCTGTTATTGTTGTGGTTTAATGGCTCACATCCTTATCCTTAAAAGTTCTATTTCTATTTTAGGTTATTTTTTATCGATACAAATTTAAATTGATAATGACCGAAACTTTTCCGTTTTCTTTCAGAACAATCAATGAAGAACTGTCATTTCTTCTAGAGAAATATTATCAAGAAGAAAAACTTTTTAATTTTCTCGAACTATTTCAAGACGTAAAGGAACACAAGAAGCAGGAAACATGAAATAAATAACTAAGAAAAACTGTTGCAAGCTATCACATCAGTGAGTGCGGAGAGTGTAGATATAAAACATCAAGTCAAAATTTAAAATCAGTTGATTTAGTGGAAAGAGAATTTTTTGTAGAGTACATAATAGTGAGGCGGTGCAACATTGACAAATTTTTTAATTTGATAAAATCGAAATTGTTTAATTAGAGGAAGTTTTTCTGTGAAGTAGCTGACAATCAATCAAAATGCCAGATCCAGACAATTATGACGACGAGGTAAGTAACTGATATCAAAGTAATTTATGTAAATTGACAGACGTTGACATTAATATTTGTTATCTGCCTAGAACGATAATCTCGCATTTTCCTCCCTAGGGAAAAACTGTTTATCTCGATATATTTTTTCTCGGCAGATAAAATAGCGTATGCATCTCTTTCCAAAATGATTATTTTGACGATTTGGGGTATAAGCCTTGCCCTTGGCTCAGTATATAACTCCCAAATCGTCAAAATAAACATTTTGGACAGAGGTGCATAATCTACTATGAAGTAATTATTTAGTGTAAGTGTGTTGTGAGCATTACAAGATATTAACGCGTTGAAAGCTACTGTCATTTTTTGGAATAAGATTTTATCTAATTACGTGCAAAACGTCTTTGCATTAAAAAAAACATCGAGAAGACTTCACTTTTCTTTAAATGAAATGTTAAAGATTGAAGTAATTGATATTCCTTTCAATTCAAAATCTGATTTAAAATGGAAACTGTCTGAAATCAGCTTCTAATGGTTGGATGAATTCGATTTTACATTAAGATAAATGCCATTATTTTTGTAAGAAATCAACAAAATTTTCTGTTGCTACTACCAAAGCTGTTAAGTGAAAAAGGAAAAATTTGAAAGAAATTTTGTTTACTCGACTTATTTTGAATTCCATTACAAAATGAACAAATTGAATTCATCTATGAACGTTTCGCATTTCATTTTACATCAGCGGATTATAATTTTTTCTCAGTCGCTTTATAGTAATTTATAGCACAAGTGCTGTGTTGCATCCAGGTGGAGTGAAAGTATCCGAGGGCTTTGATACTTAGCGCTATAAATTTTCAAGAAATAGGCGCGACTGGTCACTTTTTATTAAGAATATCATGTACGCATTGCAAACATTTTTTGGCAAATCTTGAACTTAAACAAAGAGGTTGTAAAGTTTTTTATGTCGAACATCTCTCTTCAATTTTTATATGCAACGAGATTTATGGTAACGCGTAAGGGGCCATTTGAAAAGTACGTACGCTCCTACGGGGGGAGGGACGGGTTGTCAGAAAGCGTACAAAAAAGTACGTTGGGCTAGGGGGCTCAAACACAAGCGTACGTACTCCTACTAAGATTTTTTTGAGTTAGAGCTCGTCCAAAATAAAACTGATACGAAAAATACCAATATTTTGTTTAAAACAAAAGATTTGTACATTTCGTATGAAATTCATTTTAGACGAGCTGTATGAATTTTTGATGAATTACGGCAAAATCGCAGTCAAAGTAATAGGAAACATAACTAAAGACCCGTACGTATCAGAATAGATGTTGCAAAAAGACTCGAACGTTTCTAAATATAGAAATGAGCAGACAATCCAATGTTTTGTGCTCTCTTATAACTATAAGAATTTCAAAGATCCATAAAAATTACCCTACCGAAGTACGTCTGAGACCATTGATTTTGATGATCAAAATGTTCTCCCCTGCCTGGATCTCCTCAATTAGCGATTTCCTGGCAGAGCTCCATATACCCACACAATAAGTAAGATGGCAATGGACGAAAGAAAAATAAATCAATCTCAGAATCTTTTTGGGCAAGAATCGTAGACGTCTAATAATTCCTACACTGCTCGAGATGATGGAGCCTAGATATGAAACATGTTTTTCCCACGCTACGAATTCGTCAAAGGTCAGACCCAGACACTTGATCGAGGGGCAGGTCTTAATCGTAACGCCCCAATTGTCAAGGGAGGGAGAGCATCAATTTTAACGGAGGGTTTACGAAAGTGTACTAACTTTTTTTTGTCCAGGTTCAAAGTCAACTTGTTAATGCGGAAATATTCAGCAAGAATTTTGATGTCTTCAGCCAGGTCATCAATGTTTCTATTGACAATAGCAGACGATATAAACATATTAGTGTCATCTGCAAATCCAAAGGGAGAAGCTTTGACCGGAAGGTGAAAGAAATCGTTTATGAAAATTATAAAAAATAGTGGCGATAGCACCCCACTTTGTGGTACTCCGATCGTGACATCAGACATTGAACTAGCCACACCATTACATTCAGTGTATTGTTTTCTTCCACCCAGATAGCTGCGGATCAGATCCAGAGCTCCTCCCCTGATCATAGCACGTTCAATCTTATACAACAACAGGTCATGCTCAACCGTGTCAAAAGCCTTTGACAAGTTCTGATCAACAATACAGACACTACTCTCAGTTCATCGATTTCCTTATTGATCAGACTAGTTAATTCATAAAGAGCCGTGTGGGTACCACTTCCCATTCTGAAACCATACTGTCTGGGATTAAAGAACTTACGAGAAGTAAGAAAGCCATAAATCAAGCGATGAATAATAGTCTCAAGAATCTTATTAACAGCCGGCAAGATGGAGATTGGACGATAGTTGCCCATGTCATCTTTGGTGCCTTTTTATAGACTGGAATGACGCTGGCCAAGAACTTTGCCTTAAGAAGCAAATTTCAAACTCCTGTAATTATATAGATACGTGTCATCACTCCCAATTCTAAGAGTTGCTTTATCCCGGGTTTTGATAATAACCCTGAAATTTTATTCTCTACAATTTTGCTTTTGGAAGCAACTTTCTAACTGCCATAGTTTTCGAGGTATGAGTCATCCCTCCCAATTCTAGAAGTGGCCATATCCCAAGGATTGGACCATATTTCCCCAAAACGGTGAGACACGTGTTCGCTAAAATTTGAAGCTCTACAACTTTTCCTTTGGAAGCAACTTTCTAACTCTCATAGTTCTAGAAATATAGGTCATCCCTCCCAATTCTAGAAGTGACCATTTACCTGGATTGGGCCATTTTTCCATGAAACCCTAAAACATGGGGAGTTTTTGGAATTAAAACACCACGCTCTCCACTGCGGGTTGTTGAGTGATATTATTCCATCTGACTAGGACTGTGCTAGCTGCCGTTGTCTCCTGCTGTTGAGGTCATCTGCCACCACGCTGAGTCGCCATCCCATCTTGATAGCGCCTAGCTGTCTTCGACCCTCTCTATACGTAAGCGTTAAGATACTACCCGAAGACAGCCCCTCATCCTTTTGCTAAATGACCCAAACTAATACACCAGGGTTGATTACCTGATCGTTCATGCGGGTTGCTCACTTTAACAGGTGTCACCACGGGTAGGATAGTATGTAGGACAAGTTGGATAGAGGCTAAGGTACATAAAGAAGTACTATATGGCCAAGATATTTAATTTCGTCCGTCCATTCCACTGGTACCTGTGGCCAGACCACTGACCCGATTTCTACAGTTTTTCCAGTTTTATGAGATCAAGTGCTTTCATATGACGCCAAAATGGACAATTTCGGTGCTGTACTTGCTGCGATATTTGCGATAAAGTTTCACCGACACTCGAAAATTCATGTTTTAGGCTGATCAGTTGAAATAGTGGATCGGAAAAAAAGTCAAGCAAGACAATAACAAATGTATCCCCCCACCTCCGACCTCGACCTACGCCATGTTAAAATCAAGTTGTTTGTAGTAAACGCATGGGACCTTTGTACTTCGTACGGGTCCACGTCCATTTAAGGACTGGAATGAAATGCATCTGGAAAATTCTAAAGAAATTTGCTTCTTCAGTAGATGAGATAAGCTCACGGCTTATTGTTTCACAGATACAGTGAATCTTTAAACATATGCAGGGGACCAGGAGCGGTACGTATCAGAATAGATGTGGCAAACAGAATAGATATTGCAAAAAGATTCGAAATGTTGCCTAAACTCTTAAGTGTACGAAATTACGTCGTCATTAAATTGTATTGGAAATTGCCGATAGGGCAATATTGAAAAACCCGTCCGAAGAAACGGTGTAAAAATATTTTCCGAAAGCATAAAATTGACCCTCAAAAATGTTCTCCTCAATTTTCTCTACAACATAGCAAAACATTTTTTTGGCTAGGGCCGACCTTAGTACTGACCTAGGGCGCTAAGTAGAGGCCTCGGACACATACTTCCATAGACAAAAATGTTTCCTTCAATTTGCTCCGCAGCATAGCAAAAAATTTTTTTTTGGCTAGGGCTGACCTTAGGACCGACATAAGGCCCACTTAAGCCCTGAGCACAGACAAAAGTTTCTTTTATAAACTGTCGGTCATGCCTAGATCTTTCAAAAAAAAAATTTACTCGAGTTATGTACAAGAAACACATAGAGCCCTAACACAGACTCGTTTTTAGTGCCCCAGCTAAGTCCAAGGACTCAAATTCAAAAAAGTTTCTTCCATAAATTGTCGGCTATGCCCAGGTCTTTCAAACACAAAAAAAAATTGAAAATCAGAAAAGAATTACTCGAGTTATGCACAAAAGACTAAAAATCACTTAAACGGCCCTAGCTTGGTAGCCCTTGAGCCGACAGTGCCCAGATTCAATCTCATAAATCTCACATTACAGGGTCATACGTTCTTTCACCATATACTGACAGATGTGCTAAATTAGGCATAGCGACATTAGCCCGGCGCCGCGTCAATGCTATCATATTGTTCGTACACTCTGTGATCATAGGAAAATACAAATCGCCGAATATACGCTCAAAAATGACACTGAACGACGGATCACGCGTTTTACGACATAATGATTTCATCAAACTAAAGACACACGATAATTCACCATTCAATGTTGCTTGCCGTTTGTTCAACACAGCAACAACAATCATTGATCCAACCCAACCGCATAAGCAATTTCGCACGGCTCTGCTTAAACTTCCTGACGATATCTTCCATGAATGGACAGCATTGTGAATTTATAAAAATTTTCGTTTATCCTCTTTAAAACATTTGACTTGGTAATCATTATTGATACTCAAAGATTAAATAACTTAATTGACTTTGACTTAGTATTTAGCATTGATACTTAATTACTATTTTGTATTTCTAAGTTGCGATTCGTTTTGATTTTTATTGATTTTTAATTTATTTTGTACCTAAATCCTATACCAACTTGTTTAATTATTTTTAATGTCTTTATATTTATTTGTTCTATGTCAGTTTTTCCTTAATTTGTTTTATGTTAATTTATCCATGATTGTGATATAATATGTATTAGATATACCGTCGACTGAACTAGTCGACGTTAAATAAATAAATGAATGAATGAATAAAAGATTTTTTGATTATCTTTCAGGGAAAAAAAGTTTTTGAAAATCGGTTGAGTTTTATTCGAGTTATCGTGTTGGCAGACGGACGGACGGATTTTTTTTATTGCTGATTCGTCATGTAAGGACCATGATCGGTGCTTTCCTCCTACTCCCGGGTCGAAATTCGACTGGTTACAAATGTCGTGGTAAACGCATAAGACCCTTTTTCGAAAAACTTCGTTCTTCGTACGGGTCTAAAAATGTTTTGTAGTGAAAGAAAGCCGCAGTATCATTTCTCTGTAATGAAAGCATTGAAATTGGATGAAATAAATGAAGTCCGCTAAGGGGTTTCTAACATGTTCCGACTTGGTCGCTTGAACAATATTCCCTACATTTAACATTTTGCCTGCAATGTTTCCAAATCCTGTCAAAAATTCATTAGTTCAGGTTGAGTTGTCCCTTATATTAATTTCTGAACCACCCTAACAAAGATAATTAAAATGATAAAAGATCTGATTTTTTCTGAGAGCAACTTGTTTCGAATAAAACCGTACGTCTTCGTAATGTTTTGTAGTGACCGAATGGTGTGAAGCAGTCGCTCTTTACGTCGAAGTATCTAAAATAAAACTTCCAGGGAAATCAATTTTTCGAACAATAGAAAACAATTAAAAAAAAAGATTATTAGAATTTCACATAAAATGCCTTTCATTGAGAATCCCATTGAAAATAAAATCGAAAATGGCTGCGTCATTTCGTTTCCATTCTTTTCTGAAATCCATTTTAGGGTATTACAACACACATTTTCCACAAATACACATTATTTATTTAGCTCAATCAATCAATCCGTCACATATATAGAAGAAAATCTACTTTTCACGTTTTCCATTTATTAAAAAAAAACTTGTAAATCTACCAATGGTTCCTTTACTTCCCACACATCAACTCAACAATGTTACAACAAAATGCTCATGAAATAAATGAAAAACATCAACAAGTTTGGAAAACATATATTTTCATGCAAAAACCTCATACGTTTCGTTTACGAACACTAAATTTTACATTAGAACGCTTCCAACATTCTTGGCGAGTGCTTACATGGATGTAACAATGTATTTCTAATACACAACAACGTACAGAAGAATCGAGTCTCACTTATATTTCGTGACACGTTCAAATTTGCTCTATTTAACACCTGTTGTGCACACAAAGCAATAATTCTTGTTGAGCCTAATCTAACTTGGGATTCAGTGAATTTGTTATCATGAATAGGTTGACAACATTGAACGGTACAAATCAGTGGCGTCGTTTTTCATTTTGGATGCTCGTCTATGCGTTTAGAGCGATATCGGCTAATGTCAAAGTATCCGAAATTTCATGATGAAGTGCAGACATGCTAGTAATTTTGTATACTTTGACATGAGCCGACGGACGCCAGTCATACTAAAGACGTGGATCAACCCCTATTGCAAATGAAAGAAACGATTGAGTGAAACGATTCAGTAACAAATCTGTCGGTTCTTTAGGCTATAAACTTTTAGATGGGATCGCATCCTATCACAGTGTTATACAAAATAATTCGTCAATACTCTGTTTAGCCAACTTCTACCTAACAAATAACACAATAAATTGTTAGCGAAGAACAACGGCACAACGATTCTGACTACACGTCACTGATATATGGACTTTTCAGTTGTCTTATAAATAGAAAACATTGGGTTCTCTAATTGTACCGAAAATTATTTTCTACGATAAATGTTATCGATTTTCGGCTATGGAACATACTACGTACACCAATTCTATCGACACCATCAGTGCATAAAAGTTTTTCACAAGAATTCAGAGTAAATCAACAATGAATATTTATAAGACAATTATGGAGTCTCTACGGATTAAACCCGCAAGCTTGGAATCAATTCTTAGTGATACGTTTCAGCTTATTCAGCCAGTTCATTGTAATGAGGAATGTGAGGTTTTTTGGTTCAATTGTAATTGTCTAAAATATCGATTCAACTGTTACATACAAGATAGCAAATCGGTTAAATCACGGCGGTTATTTATTACGGAGAACCATTTCCCTCTATGTGAGAGAGCACACAACACATGCTTCTCGTTAGGAAGTCAAAAAGCTGCATCCAATAACATATTGGTGATGTATTTGTGTTACATTGGAGATGCTATAATTGTTTAACATAGCAAACATATCCACAACACCTCTCTTGTACATCCTTAATGCATCACCATTACATGTACGCATAAATCACAAATACATCATTTTTGCTCCAATTCTTTCTTTCAATTAATAGACCACCATTTGTTTTAATTTAAACGTTGAAACGCTTCCATTCATCAACACTACCTGGAAATGCTGAAAGGATGATGACAATTTCAACATGTTCATTGTTAACAACAATTGGGGAATTGATGATGTCTTTAATAATTCCTATAGATGCGTAAAAATTCGGTTCCATTGCCACACTCGTAAACCATAACGTTTTAATCTCGATTGTGTTTTATAGCCACATTATAAGGCACGTTTTGAATGTGGGTTATTTGGTTGGTTACTACCTAAATGATGTAACGTAAATTGTATGTATTTGAAAGGTTACATTATGTGAGCTGAGTATTTTTTTCAACGTTTAATTGTAAAATAGCGTCTAGTTTCTCTGCAAGTGGAATCAAGAGGTTGTACTATCTAGAAATTCAGTTGTGCTGATTTTGAGAGAACACGGAAAAAATATACATAGCGAAGCGATAGATAGAACAACTAAAAAGAAAACATTTAAACTGAAAGAACGGTTAATGTAAATACCCACGATTTGCGAGTTTGTAAATCTGGCATAACAATGGATGGCTTCAAAAGATAATTCGATGCTTAATTTTATGTTATTTTTAGGCTCAATTTTGTATACCATTTGTTGGAGTTAATTGTCATTGTTAAAATTACATTGTTGCCACATTAGCAACGAAATGGTTGAGATTTAGGATTTTAGAACCAAAAATACTGTAGATTTCATCATGTAGGTAGAAGCTGCTTTTTACGTATTTAATACAAAGGTTGAACCAAGTTGCTAAACATAAGCATAGGTTAGTAAAAAGTTTATTTGCTGGAGAAATAAATAATTTAGAAAATCATTTTTCACTTTATATAATTTATTTTGAATAGAAGAACCGAGGTGGAAACCACTTACTTAAAACTCTTCTTGTATTTCTTATAACTCTTCATAACTCATACAATTTAAGAAGTTTTTTGAATTATTATGATACGATGTGAGATATTTTGAAATAAAGTGAAAGTTTTTTATTCGGCTATGAAGCTGAAGGAATAATAAATAGACAAACTTGAAAAGCAATTTTAGCAACTTGGCAAATGTATGTTTTTCAAGTGTTTAGACCAGTACGAAGAACGAAGTTCTTCGAAAAGGGGTTTTATGCGTTTACCACGACATTTGTAACCACCCCATTTCCGACCCGGGAGTAGGGGGACATCGATTTATTAATTTAAAAAAGAAATTATGAAAATCGGAAAAGATTTACTCGAGTTATGTACAAAAAACACATAGAGCCCAAGCAGAGACTCGTTTTTAGCGCCCTAGCTAAGTCGAAGGACTCAAATTCAGAAAATTTTCTTCCATAAATTGTCGGCTATGCCCAGGTCTTTCAAACAAAAAAAAATTATGAAAATCAAAAACGATTTACTCGAGTTATGTACAAAAGACTAAAAACCACTTAAACGGATTTTTTGATTATGTTTCAGAGAAAAAAAAGTTTTTGAAAATCGGTTGAGTTTTGCTCGAGTTATCGTGTTGACGGACTTTTTTTTTATTGTTGATTCGTCATCTTAGGACAATGAATCTGGTCACTGTCGGCCTAAGGGCCAATGAGCTAGGACCGTTTAAGTGGTTTCTGGTCTTTTGTACATAGCTCAATTAAATCTTTTCTGATTTTCATAAATTTGTTTTTGTTTGAAAGATCTGAGCACGGCCGACAATTCATGGAAGAACTTTTTTTTTGAATTTGAGCCCTTAGGGCACTAAAAACGAGTCTCTGATAGGGCCCTACGTGTTTTTTGTACATAACTCGAGCAGATCTTTTCTGATTTTCATAAAATTTGTATTGTTTGAAAGATCTGAGCATGCTCGACAATTTATAAAAGTATTTTTTTTTAATTGAGCTTTTGCAGTCAGCCAGGGCCCCAAAACTTTATCTCTACTATTGTCCAACGTATTTTTCTACAAAATTGGGTAAATCTTATCCGATTTTCAAAAACTTTTTTTTTCCTGAAAGATAATCAGAAAATTTATTACGGGATTGGGCCAAATTTGTTGAAAACTTCCGAAGTTATGGTCGAAAAAGTGATGAAAAGCCTGGTTTTTTGAAGGTTGATGGAACTTTTTCATTTATACTACTGCGAAATTAGAACGGATATCGCTCTTCAAGGTTTTGAATGAAAGATGTGGACATCAGAAAATCGCGAAAATTAAATTAGTGAAAATCTGTTGAGTGGTTCGGGCTATAGAGTCCATAGTGTGGGCCAAGCTCAAGCTACGCGACCCAACACGTTATTTGGTTTTTTTTTCGTAAATTTTGATAATGGGGTTTTTTATGCAGTATTGTAGAGAAAAAAGAGGCGAACTTTTTTGACCGTGGATGTATGGGTCAGACGCCTTTGCTAAGTGCTCTAGGTAGGTCCTAAATTTTGGGCTTAGAAAGATTTTTTGCGTCTGTGCTTCGGACGGGTTTTTCAATATTGCCCTTTCGGCAATTTCCAATCCAATTTAATGAGGACGTACTTTAGAGTTAAGACAATATTTACTTAGATACGTTCGAGTTTTTTTTTTCTAGAAGAGAGTAGGTGGTGTGTTGAATTGTAAAGACGTGAAAAAGATTTGCTCCGTTAAAAATTTTTTGAAAATATAAATAATTTAGATAAAAAGTTGAAAAATGATAAGCGAACATTTGAGTGTGTGTTACAGTTTCCACAAATTGATCGGGACGAAAGTGTGAAAAAAATAAGTTTGACTACAAGAATTTATCGAGGGATCCTTTATCGAATTTTTGCCTTTCGCTCGCTGTATGGATATGTATCGAAGCGAATTTATGGTTGGGAATGTTGGGAAACTAGATTGTCTAATATGAAATACTGTTGCTGATTTATTTGTGAAGATACCTTTGGAGGTCCCCGTGGGCATGGAATAATGCATGCAGAATGTTTTTTTTTTTTTTTTTTTCTCAAGGGTGAGGAAACCTTCAAAAGGCACCTGGTCCTCCTGGACCCAGGTAGTGTTGGATTTTTACCAACTAAAACCTCCTTCCTTGATCGCCACGCTCTCGTCTCCCCGGAACCGCCTCACAGCATTACTTCGGGGAGGGGCTGTGCTTTCGCACCTACTTTCTCAGATCAACTGCCAGTCTTCGTTGATCGGCTCTCCATGCACTTTGTAGCTTCACCATTATCTTCGCAATTGCGTTGTCCGCTACTTTCCACACTTCTTCGTCGCGACACATTTCCGATATTATGTTGTCGGCGTTTACGTCTGGCCTGCTCGCGGCTATCAGCTCACATCGCTCCTGTTCAAAACGGGGACAGACAAACACAACGTGCGCTGCAGTTTCTTCCTCTTCAACGCATGTCACGCAGAAAGGTGATTCCGCGTGTCCAAACCTATGCAGGTACTTCCTGTAGCACCCATGACCCGACAGGAACTGCGTCAGGTGGAAGCTAACCTCTCCGTGTTCCCTATTTACCCATGTGGTTACGTCCGGGATAAGCCTATGAGTCCATCTTCCATATTCCGCGGAGTCCCACTCTCGCTGCCATTGACTCAGTGATTCGACTCTTACTTGTGCCCGCACTGTTTTGGTGTTTTGGCCCCCCCTTTCCTTCAGTCTGTGGCATTCACTGTCTTCCATCAGCATTATGCATATAGGCATCGTTCCGGCTATCACACATACCGCTTCCGAGGAAATCGTTCTGTATGCGCTTGCTACCCTTATGCTTGACAACCTCTGGGTTGTTATCAACCTCCTACGGTTCCTCTTTGTGTCTAACGCCCTTATCCACGCTGGTGCCCCGTAGCGCAGTATCGATAGGGTAACACTTGCTAGGAGCCTCCTTTTACTGCTGCGCGGTCCAAACCCATTCGGCATTATCATGGCCAGTGCTGCATTGGCTTTCATTGCCTTTTCGCACGTATAATCTAAGTGGGCATTAAAGTTTCCACGATCGTCTAACATGACTCCAAGGTGTTTTAGCTGGCGAGTGGATGTGATCTCGTTCCCCTCGATGTTCATTACAATCCGCTCAGTTTTCCGACAATTTCTCACGAGCATGATCTCGGTTTTCTGATGTGGCCCATTGTCATCCAACTTTCTACAGTTTCCAACGCCTCTTTCGTGACGACTTCCACCTCCAACTTTGACGTTCCGATAACTATGAAAATTAGGTCGTCGGCAAAAGCAATCGTCGTAACCCATCTTGGCAGCTGCAGCCGCAGCGCTGCGTCGTACATCGTATTCCACAGCGTTGGTCCTAATATGGATCCTTGTGGAACACCAGCTGTGATGTCTACCATCTTTTTCCCTTCCCTTGTATCATACATTAGCACCCGTCGTTCGAAATAGCTTTTCATTACCCTGCAGAGGAAATCGGGGACTCTCATAGCATGCATTGCCTTAGCTATCTCCGTCCAGCTTGCGTTATTAAAGGCATTTTCAAGGTCTATCTTCGTTATAACGCAGAAGCGGTTCCCTGTTCTTTTTTTCTTTCGCGCCTTGTCGGCAATCTCCATAACTCTTTCTATTGCTTCGATCGTCGATCTTCCTTTTCGAAATCCGCATTGGTCGTCGGACAGTCCGTGCTCACCCTCTGTGTTTTTGTGTAATCTGTTCCGGATCATGGCCTCCAGCAGTTTTCCCATACCATCCAGCAAACATATAGGTCTATATGATGGTTCACCTTGTGGTTTCCTTGGTTTTGGTAGTAGGACCAGCTTCTGTTTCTTCCATATATCAGGAAAATTTCCGGCGTCGAGGCACTTCTGCAATGTCAATCTGAGCATGTCCGGCTTTATGCATGCCGCCGTCTTCAAAGCTACATTGGGGATCCCATCTGGTCCTGGCGCCTTGTTATTTTTCAGCTTTTTGACAGCCGTCTGAATCTCTTCTATAGTGATCACCCGGTCCTGTCTGTCTTCAATTTCATCGTCTTAAGGAGTTTGCGGCCATGCGACCTGTTCATGTTGCGGGAATAGCCCTCTCACTATGGCTCCTAGCTTCTCAGGACAACTTTCTTTTGGCACTGATGAACCTCTAATTTTTGTCATCGCTATCCTGTACACGTTTCCCCATGGATTTGCGTCAGCTTCCTGGCACAGCTTCTTAAAGCAGTTTCTCTTGCTAGCTCGGATTACCCGCTTTAATGTTAGTTTTGCCGTACGATGTTCGTCTCGCCTCGCGGCTCTGGCACTCTCACTTTTGGCCCGCTGCATCCTCCTTCTTGTCATGAAGCAGTCTGCGCGCAAGAGCCTACTTTCGTCGTTCCACCAAAATGCCGATTTTCGTTTATTCTTCGGTTCTATCCTTCTTGGCATCGCTACGTCGCATGCATGCACCAATACTTTCGTCAATTCTTCTGCCGATTTCTCAACGCCTTCGTCTTCTGATTGGAGGTATTCCTTGAAAGCTTCTTGATCGAAATTTCTCGTCTTCCATCTCCGCTCTCTTACTTGATTCATCTGCCTTGCCGCCACCGTACTCTTTTTCAAAGTGTACCTCAATGCCTGGTGGGCGCTGTATGTGTAGCTTTCATCCACTCGCCAATTCAGACTGGGTACTAGTGTTGGACTACAGAATGTCACGTCAATAATCGACTCTCGTCCATTCTTGCGGAAAGTAGTTGTGTTTCCCACGTTTACCAGAACCACATTCAGTCTAGCTAGCGCTTCTTGTAGAATGAAGCCTCTTTCGTTTGTAAATCTACTGCCCCACTCAACTGCCCATGAGTTAAGGTCGCCTCCAATGTTGACTGGGCTTAATCCCGTTAGCTCTCCTGTGAGTAAGTCTAACATTCGTTCAAACTGTTCAATCGTCCATCTTGGTGGTGCATAACAGCTGACAATATACACTCCGTCAATTTTCGCAATCACGAATCCTTCGTGGGTGCCTGATACAACCTCTTGTATGGGATACTTTCCCGTCGTCAATATTGCGGCCATCCCGGCTCTGTCAACAGCCCAGTTACCGTTGTTTTTATTAATTCGGTACGGTTCTGCAATAATTGCTACGTCACAGAAGTTGTTGTGCCATGTCACAATGATTAAGGTTTATTTGGATCACTTCCATTCTTGTCCCGTCTTTGATTTAAGCGCCTGTTTATAGACTGGGCATCTCGCTCCACCCGTCACGTGGTCATTTTCTGACGTGCACAGCAGGCATTTTGGTGGTTTCGTGCAATCTCTTGCTAGGTGGTTTTCTCCCCCACATCCCCTGCACAACTTGGATCTATCTTCGTTCTTGCAGTTCCTTGCTTGGTGTCCAAAGTCCATGCACTTAAAACACCTTTCCAACTGATGGGTTTCCCTCAACGGGCATACGGACCAGCCCACCTTTATCTTGCCGATTTTCAGAATCTTAATCGCTGCGTCCACTGAAAGTTTTATTTCCGCCGTTTGGAGTTCGTCTCTCGTTTTTCTCATACGTATCGTCATGGAATCTATCTGCAGACCGCTCAGTAGGCAGGAGAGACAAATGAGACAGGGCCGTAGTCAGGGGGGCGCAGAGGGGGCTTCGCCCCCTCTAGAAAAGTTTGCGCCCCCTTTAGAAATATTACAACCTTCTCAAGAGATTTTCTTAGTCAGCTAACTTTTCACATATATTCAGATTGAAATACAAGAGCTAGACAATAATTAAATAGAATTAAATATTAGAATAATTAAATAAAAAAAAATTTCGCTGCGCGGCTAAATATTTCTTAAATGAAACGCTTCAACAAATAAAAACAAAAATCAATCTCGTTAATCCGTAGGCCTTGAAAGAATATAATTGGTGCTTTCAGGTAACGTATTTTGGAAGAGAATTGTAGACTCACTTTTTTGAAAACGTATGTTTGTACGAAAAAGTCACTAGAATTAGTCCGTTGAAACACACAACAAATTAGCTAAATTTACATACATTCAAGCCAAACTGTGAAAGTCTGTAAGTCTCATGTTACGCTAGTCGGGTATTACAGGTATTTTGGGCTTAATCTGATGCCAAAATTTTGAAATGGCCTAACCATGAAAGTCAAAAAATTTCGCTCGCTCCGCTCGCGACTTAAAATATTATTGAAAGCTCAGAAAACAACAATCTTAGCAAAATTTATATCAAGACGCTTCTACGTTACACTGCTTTGTGCGAATGTTAAACTTCGGACAGAAATCTTCACAACACCTTATAAAAGTTTTCCATTGTCATATACGATAGATACAGCTTATTTACTTTTATAACACTGGTGAACTTTGGGGGCGCACGCCCCCCCTGAAACTTCGGTCTGGCTACGGCCCTGAAATGAGACGTATGTTGTGTGCGAATGACGAGTGCAGTACTGCCCTAATTTGCATAAGAAACTTAGTGCGAAAGAAACAAAAAACTTTGTGAGGACTTTTGTATAGATTTTCTTTTCTCTCTTTCGCACTAAGTTTCTTATGCAAATTACGGCAGAGTAGAGAGGTGCGAATATGAAGCAGATGTACAATAAGAATGCATGGGGGTTCAGGTTGGGGAACGCGGTGAGTATGTTGGTGTTTGGTGTGTGGCTGCATCTAAGGTAAGTCAATGCTTACGAAGGTTATTTATGACTGAGAATGATTCACATTTATTTAGTAGATAGTCCAACTACGACTTCAGTTGTTGTTATTTACTACTGTAGGAATACAGTAGTATATAAGTGCAACGCATCGCAAGTAGCGGTCCAGGGCTGTTCGCGGCAGGAGGTTACAGAGCGTTTACGTGAATGTAATCGTCTGTTGGGAACTAGGATAGACACAACGTTCACCGTCATCAAATTTGACTAGTCGAATTTCTTGAAGTAATGTTTTAAAATTGTCTTACTGGTTCTGGGACCTAGCCCCAAGCTTGTGATGTAAAGTCTAAATCTAAGATACGTTCGAGTTTTTTTTGTAATATCTATTCTGTTTGCCACATTTATTCTGATACGTACGGGTGTCTGCTAAGATTAACTTTCCATTCAACATCGATGCATGCGCCATCAAACTTCTCGTATTCTTAGCAGTAGTAGAAGTATCGTGTCTCAAGTTCAATTTTTACTTTACCATGAGAGTTGTTTGTTTAGTGTGTTGACTCTACAACTTTGCTACATTTTTGTTTTCTCTAAGTTGTTCTTCTCAATTTCTTCTACAAAGTCTTCAATTTCAAATTTGCCTTTTCGAAATTGTTTCAAGACTTTAATGTTTAACCATGCCGTGAGCTCCAGTTAACTATGGTATCATGGGACGCTAACGCTAACGCTAGTTTCAAAAAATATAAGCGTCGCTAGCGTGATTCGTTGATTTAAAAACAATTATCGCGCTACTAGCGGCCGCTTACCCTCGCTAATTACATTATCTTTTGAATTTTTCAATTGAAATCCTAACGCAAGATTACGTGGAACACTCAAACTATGTAGAAATAGATATTTACAAGCTTCTGCAAATAGTATTTAAGTTTTAACAAAACAAATTTCGAGTTCTTCAACAACGTTGCAGTTGTACATTGCGATTCTAACTTTGGGAAAATCAGATATGCAGAATTCACTAATATCAGGTATACTGCACTTCAATTTTGTAGTAATTATCATCAAAATAATTAGGACGTAAACAATCATACACTTTTCTGACTTTTATGCTTCCCCCTCCAATGATTGATTGTATTTCTGAAATTGTGACGCAACGATGACAACGCTGTAACGTTACGAATAGTAACAAAAATTATTAAATAAAGGAGAAAGTAAAATTTCGAACTTTTATGATAAAATTATAACGTATAGCTTTAATTTACACAAAAATCTAATCTACATTTGTTACGCTATTAGCGAAGTAGCGACGCTAGTGCAACCATGCTCATAAATATTGAAATATTCATGAAACTTAACCATTTACATATGCGCCCGATCCAACTAAAGTTAGGTTCACACTTTGGATTCTCAAAATTTGTATTGGTTTTCGTTACCGTGTAATCAAATTAGTGGTTTATAAACATTCTCAACACCAAACCGCCGAACCAATCTTCACAAAATTTGTTCCGAGTTTTTTTAAGATCCACTCTGGCTACCACCCCAAATAGGGGGTGTGTTTGGGAGGTAGCCGGAGTACTATAAGCAAAAACTCTGACCAGTTTGCAGTTATGGACTCTATGGATTTTATAGCAAGTGTGACGTCATATATGCACGACTCCTTGTTTGACACTTAAGGAGCATTTTATATATTCCCTTGGCGTTAGTCAGGGTCTTACGGCCAAATTAGGGTCGATTTTGTCCCTGTGTCCGCGTCCGAGTTCGTGTGTCCGTGTCCGCGTCCGTGTGTCCGCCTCCATATGGAAAGAAGTTGTCAACACATGTATATTTACCCACCATAAAACAAAAAACCACAACAACAAAATTAAAATTTAATTTTTTCTCGAATTTGTTTAAAGAATAGATCAAAACGAAAGTACACACGTTGACTGTCATATTTTCGAACACCTGCTCACATCATTCGAACATTCGACGGTTTCAACCGTTTCGACTATAATGTTGGTACTAAAATGATGATAATGACATTAGTTGTATGTGATGAGTTTTGCGGATAGGACACAATGTTATTTCATATGGACACAGTGCTATTACATGTGGACACAAATATCGAAATAACCCTACATGTAATAGACCGCACTACATGGGGGGAAATATTGACATCTTTTGGAACTCTGCTGACCAACGACGTTTTTCGCACGTGCGTCGGGTTACGTCTCGGAACTAAACTCTGCCACCCTTTCGTATGCGCTTGTGGTACCCCTGTGGATTCGCTGGGCAGGCACGGCCTCCATTGTAAGAAGAACTCTGGAAAATATTTCCGTCATGCAGAACTCAACCGTATTCTACACAGAAGCTTGGCTTCAATCAATATGAGTTCCTTATTAGAACACCCCGGCTTGTTCCGTGACGATGGTAAAAAACGCCCAGACGGCATCACCTACACCGCCTGGAATAAAGGTAGAGCCTTGGTGTGGGATGCAACCTGCGCCGATTCTTTGGCTGCTTTGAACATGGTTGGCAGGATAAAACAACCAGGTATGGCTTCGAATATGGCCGCAATTCGTAAGCACAATAAGTATTCCAAGCTCAAACAAAACTACGATTTCGTCGCATTTGCTGTAGAATCGTTGGGTCCCTGGTCAAAGGAAGCGGTGAACCTACTGTACAAGATCGGCTCTAACCTAATACGAACAACGGGAGAACCGAGGTCACGGCAATATCTGTTCCAAAGGGTGTCTCTTGCCATCCAGCAAGGCAATGCTATTTGTGTTATCTCCAACATCCCCAAGAGCACTCCAATGGAGGAATTGTATTTCTTGCAGTAAAGCATTCCCTTTGTCCAGCATTTAATTAATTTTCTTCTTTTTATGTTCTTTTTTCTTTTCTATATATTATATTAATTGTCTATAAACGATCACATCTACTGTAGAATGTATTGAAATAAAAAGTGCAAATCTTTCCGCTTATAGGACAGCGAATAAATTATTTTAACATCTAAAATAAACATTGTCAGAGTAGCTTTGCAAGCCGTGAAACAAATGAAAAAATAAAAAGAGGGGGTCGAGCGGCGGCATCCTATGCAAGAGGGGAATCAAGGGGGAAATATCCCTATCGGGGATCGGGGCAGAGCTCTATGTTTGGAAGGCCATCTGGAGAGCGTGAAGAAAGCTCGCCGCAGGTGCGGGGGTGAGGGGACAGAGCCCCCTAAATTGAAACAAGTTATTTTAACATCTAAAAAAACATTATCAAAATCATAAATTGTCAGTTATAAATATAAATTGGCGAATATTTCACTTTTATTTTATTTGTTTTTCCTTAAATATCGATCATTATCAACTTTTGATCGATATACCTCATTTTGTACTTCTTCCGGGTCTAAGACTTTGCAACTTTGCATAACTTAATTAATTAATTCCAATTTAAAACTCTCTCCAAGCCTATTTTTATTTGATTTACTCGAGTAAAACTAGGCAGTAATTTAAATGTGGAAGTTATCCAAAATGAACCTTTAACCATATGTCTCAACGCTAATAAGAACGGCTTTTCGACAGTAAATACTAGAAGCAAAAGCCCATGACTACTGACTTTTATTGCTATCATAGTTCCTTCAGGACAACTTTTATAAGAGCCATTTTAATATTTCGGTGAACTGTAGAATTCACTTTACGCCCACTTAAACGTTTAGTCACATGATACACGATGAAACCATCTTCCTTTTCTTTGGATAAATCTTTTTTCTGAAATTGCTATTAATAACCCTATTCATAGATATAACACACAGATGTTATTCCATTATTTCCGAAAGAAAGCCCTTACAAGGATAAATCACATTCAATAATATGTGTTAGACGATATGAAAATTTATGTGTGCATGCTGGAGTCTAATATTATGCTATTAGAATGAATTTTATTCGTTTATGCCGGATGAATGATGGCACGCAACCGCCTTCTAGTGGACTATTGTTAGACTGGTGTTATTGCGATTTTCCAGTTTTTCGTATTCTTTTTCGCGTATTAGCTATGTAAACGCTATAAATCTATTGTGGTTTTTCTTATTTTCCAATTACAGTGGCGGATTAACTATTGGATCATGTAGCCACTCTCTTTCCGCCTGACATCATATGAAATCTGGACCTCTTTTTTCAATTGCGATTGTTAACTAGACTGCATTGCATTTGTGGATTTAAAGTATTGTTAAAAGAAGAAAACGTTTCTAAGCTGTTTTTGTCGATTGCTACCTGGCTGTGTAAAATTAGTGCCGGCGAAAATTTTGCATGCTTTATACAAAATTATTTGAACCTTTACCAATTTAATTTGATAAGGCATTTCATATCTGTTCTTCTACATGTAATACAATCCTCGGAAGAAACTTTTTCAAATATTTTTCATTTTATCCACCACAAAGCTCTTCGTATTTTCTTTCAGACGAAAATAAACATAGGACTTTAAACAAGCTGAAATATCTAATCCAGCACCGTCATATGGTAATGGAAACCATTTGATGATATAATAGAGAGTAGTTTTTATTATAAATACAACGACCAATTTTTATTACGATTTTATTATTCCCATATTAATATCAACATCAAATATCTTTGCTTACAGATCGGTTGATATAATATACCCGAAATCGATATTTCTTACGTTGTCTTTGTCAAAGTTCAATTCAGTCATGAGAATTGAGTCCGCTGGAGGATTACAGCTGATGTTATAAGGATAGGGTTAACAGTTTGCATCTCACAGCTTGAAGTAAATATGTTAGTCATGTCGCATTGACATTTACAAAAGGCTTCAATGTTGTTCTCAATTGGAAATGACACCTTTGCTCTGTGCGCGTTCTAGGGAACATTCACACAGAGACAAGAGCCGAAAAAAAATCGGCGGCGGCGTCTAGCCGAAGAAAAAAAGCTGGAAAAGATAAGTTCCACTTCGGGGTTAAACGGCTGCCATTTTGAATTTTTGAAGTGCTCAGATTCAGGAGTTATCTAACTGGGAGGACTCAGGCAGTGGTTATTGATGGGGTTATGTCGGGATTCCTTCCAGTGTGTGAAGGAGTGCCGCAAGGCTCGATATTGGGTCCGTTGCTTTTCTTAATGGTTATAAATGATATGCCTGGCTCAATCAGATCAATGGATTGTCATCTCTTTGCAGATGATGTTCAAATCTATAAAGGTTTCGAAAATATTGCGTGGAAAGAAAGGATTGGGATGATAAATGGGGATGTTAAGGCAGTGTGTGATTGGGCGAAGAGAAATCAGCTGATACTTAATAGTAGTAAGACTCAGGCTAAAATATTTGGTTGAGAGAGGGGTATTCTTCCGTTGGTTTACATGAACTGTAAAAGCACACGTTTTACGGATATACAGAGGTATAGTACAGAGCGAGATCGTTGTGTTCGATTCGCAGAGTCTTGCGAGGTGGGGTACCTGGGTATTTGAGAGAGGAGTTTCAGGACGGAAGATCGCGAAGGAGAAATAATTTAATTGTGCCATGGCACGGAACAGCAGTTGGCAGATCTCTGTTTGTGCGAGGGGTTACTGATTGGAATAGATTGCCGACAGAGCTAAGAAGATTGAAAACTGATAGACAATTTACAGAATGCAGTACTCGTTTCTTTTCTTGATCTTAGTAAATTTATATTTGTTACATGGATACGTCGTTAAATGCGTTGGTGGTGGTTTCGTGAGCACTGTGAAGGTATTCATGAAAACATTTCACAATGAAATAAAATATTAAAATATTAAAATTAACGATTATTGGAAGTCGAAGTGAGGTGCATGTTAAGTTCAATATTATAACAGTTAAGAATATTTTGTAAGCAACATTGCGTAATTGGAAATAGAATAAATTAATGAATGAATGAATTTATCACAAAGATCTAATATACAACTCTCTCGAACAATATTTTTCAGTATTTTCCATGGTTTTCGAAAAAGAGCTTTGGCAGAACTTTCGGGATTCTGTGCCACCGTAGCGTTACTATAGTACCACTCTTTTAGTTCCACTTTCCCCGCCATAAAAAATAAGTGCAACTATCTTCACGCCGCATATATGCAACGTTACAATAGTTTCACTTTTTTAGTTCCACTTTCCTTCTACAAGTGTAATGTTACACTGCATATATGTGTTACAATAGTTTCACTTATTTTTAAAGCGGAGAAATTTCTCAATTATCCAAGAAACATATGTGCACAACAAAAGGTTTGTATGCTGGAACAGAGTCAGAGGAACGATGTTCACAGACATCTCCAGTTCTAAGCCCAGAACTTGCATTTTCGTAAAAGAAAGTAAAGACTACGTCGCCGTAGCGCTATCTCAATTCTGTAACCAAGATCTCACTGTTGTAAAAATTGACTACAACCTGGGAGGCAAATCAGAATCTGTCATTCTTGTTTCTTCATTTCTTCCATACGAAGAAAATAACCCGCCATCTCAAGCGTTTCAAGAACTTGTAAATTTTTGCAATGAAGAAAAAATTGAGCTGATAATAGGATGTGATGCCAATGCGCATCACACGATTTGGGGTAGCACGGAGGATATTAACCCTCGAGGTAGATCAATCGGTGAGTATCTGGGCTCCACAGCCCTGCAAATTGCTAACAAAGGTAACACACCCACCTTTATAAATAGACTTCGACAAGAAGTAATAGATATCACTCTGGCCACCCGGAGAATAAGCGAAAATATAAAATACTGGAAAGTTGACCCCGAGGTCACATTCTCTGATCATAGATGGATCACCTTCGAAATCAGAAGTGATGTGACTCTGCCACCAACTAAATTTCGAAATCCGCGAAAAACTGACTGGAATCAGTTCAGAGAAAATCTGTCGACGCAAGTACTGAACGACGATAAATTTGCAGTCGAATCGAAAAACGATATCGACCGTGAATGTGAAAAAATCACTAAGATGCTATTTCGAGCATTCGAAAAAAGCTGCCCGCTGAGTAGTCCTCCACCACCAGGCAAACATGCTAAATGGTCAGCTGAACTATCCAGAATGAAAAAGAAAGCAAGGCAAACTTTCAATACCGCATACAATGCCAAGAGCAAAAACCGACCTATCGAGGAACAAAAAAAGCTGTGGGATATACACCACGAACATAAAAATGTATATAATAAAGCTCAACGTAACAATGACTTTGACGAATGGAAAAATTTCACTACAGAAGTGGAAATATACAGACCCATGGCAAAGCTAAAATATGCTCTAGCCAAAGACCCGTTCCAACCGGAAGTAATATGCGACGAAAATGGTAAAGCGACCACAAGCAACGAAGAAGCGTTGGAAGTGCTTTTACGAAAACATTTCCCGGGCATTGATACGAAAAAAGATTCTGATAAAATCAATAAGCTTCCGCGACGACATGCACCGAAACATAAAGATTGGATGAAAGCAAGAAAACCCATAACTCCTGACAGAGTTAATTGGGCAATCAAATCTTTCAAACCATTCAAATTACCAGGTACAGATCAACTACTACCTGTCTTTATCATTGAATCAGCAGAGGTTTTAACCTCTAGACTTACTAGCATTTTTCAAGCCAGCCTAGCTTTCGGATATATTCCGAAAACATGGCAGGAAGTAAAAGTTATATTTATCCCCAAACCGGGTAGACCCACGTACTCAGTGACTGATGCGTATAGACCTATTAGCCTAACGTCTATACTTTTGAAAATCATGGAACGATTGATTGACAGATACATCAGAGATTGACCACTAAAAAATAAACCACTGCATCACAAACAGCACGCTTACATGGCTGGTAAATCAGTCGAATCGGCAACGCACGAAATAATAAGGAAAATTGAAAAAGCCTTATCGACAAAAGAACATGCTCTTGGAGCATTCCTGGACATCGTAGGCGCCTTCAATCTGATAAGTTATGAATCTATCAAAAAAGCCGCGAAACATTTCAATGTCTGCGACACGGTGATATCATGGATCGAATTCATGCTGACGAGTAGGAAAGTAGTAGCGTATCACGCTAACTCAAACAAGACCGGAGAAGTCAACAAAGGAGCCTCGCAAGGAGGAGTCCTTTCGCCGATTCTATAGAATATGGTGATAGATAGCCTTCTAAGTGAGCTCAACAACGCAGGATACAACGCTGAAGGCTTCGCTGACGACGTAGTAATCCTGCTAATCGGTAAGTTCGAAGAAACCCTATGCTCACTCATGAATTCTGCAATGAGAACTGTAGAAAAATGGTGTGAAGAAAATGGCTTAACAGTCAACTTAAACAAAACCAAACTCGTACTATTTACCAAGGCACGCAAAGCGAAGAAGTTGAAGCTTCCGAAACTTAACGAAAAGAAACTAAACCTTTCAGATAAGGTAAAATTTTTAGGAATCATATTAGACAAAAAGCTGAATTGGAACCCTCACATTGAGGAAATAATTAAGAAAGCCACGAGAATATACTGGCAATGTAGGGTAGACTTTGGAAAAACTTGGGGCTTAAAACCCAAAGTCATACTCTGGCTATACACTGCAATCATCACACCAATTTTATGCTACGGCAACCTAGTATGGCACCATAGAGCTAAAAACAAAAAGCTGAAATCGAGCCTAGAACACGTACAAAGAATGGTGATGTTGGGAATCACTGGAGTGATGAAATCCACACCAACAAAGTCTCTAGATCATAAATGATAAAAGCATTATCACATATTTTGAACTCCTTTATTTGGTTTTACTTTACAGTATTTATTGCGGATGCATTTCGGTGTATTACCATCATCAGCGAATATACGACTAAATTTCAAATTTGTATTTGTTCATGAGCCACGCAATCAAAAAAGTATGATGAAGTAATGAAATTAGTGGAAAAACATTCAAACAATATTAAGAAAAATGAAAAAACCACTTTCTTCAAACAACAAAAACCAAAAATTAAACGCATTCCAGTCAGCTTCATTCCGAGCATAACAAATTACCTTCAGCCACATTTCAAGAAATTTGGTATCCAATTAGTGTTTTCAAACAGAAACAAAAATGCGAACTTGTTAGGAAACACAAAAGACAAGCCTGAAGCATTTAAAAAGCCCGGAATTTACAAGATTACTTGCTCCCATTGCTCAAAAATATACGTGGGACAATCAAAAAGAGAAGTGGAAAAACGTTTTTCAGAGCACCTTACCTGCATAAAATACAACAGGACACAAAAATCAGCAGTAGCGTTACACGTATGGAACAACGAACCTCCTCATACAAACATCACAAAGCAAAACCTACATTTAATAAAACATGTCCCCAGCAGAGCACAACTCGACGCGTGGGAGAGCTGGTTCATGAAAAAATACAGTGATAAGTTGATGAACGTAGACCCAAGCCCAATATCATCTCCGTTATTCAATTACGCAAACATAAAACCTTCGGGTAAAAATTAAATTAAAGTTCAGCTTGACTCTTATTGTTTAGCATTACTTTTCACACATATTGATTGCGTGGCTTATGAACAAATACAAATTTTAAATTTAGTCGTATATTCGCTGATGATGGTAATACACCGAAATGCATCCGCAATAAATACTGTAAAGTAAAACCAAATAAAGGAGTTCAAAATATGTGATAATGCTTTTATCATTTATGATTTAAAGGGTTTTACGGTTATCATTCACAATTTATAAATTTTGTTTATAAATTTAGTGTATTAATTTGAAAGTCTCTAGAGACCCTCCTATCGATTCTGCCTATTGATCTCTACATAGAGCAGGAAGCAATGGCAACCGCCATCAGACTCAAAAATGTCAAATGCTGGAAAGACACTACCTTTGGCCATTCCAGCATCTTACTATCAAACGAAACAAAAATCCCGGAAATAGCAATGCCAACTGACAAATGTGCACCACAATACTTCTTTGAGAATAATTACAAAATTCAAATTCTAAACAAATCAGACTGGAATGAAGGAAATCTCCCAAATTCGAACGATACTAATATTTTCACAGATGGCTCAAAAACGAAAACAGGCACTGGCATAGGTGTCTACCCCGTAGAACCATCGATAAGCATATCCAAGCCTTTGGACACATTCGCCACCATTACGCAAGTGGAAATCTTCGCCATTACCGAAGCATGCAATGTTCTGATAGAGAAAAAAATCTCCAACCAGCGCATTAATATCTGCACCGATAGCCAATCGGCATTAAACACGCTAAACAGCCATTGCTACACCTCATTGGTAGCAATAGAATGCCGCAATTCGATCTCGAACATATCAAACAAAAACATCATTAACCTCTTATGGGTCCCAGGACACAGCAATATAGAAGGAAATGAAAAAGCAGACTCCCTAGCCAAAAAAAATAGTAACAAACCCTTTACAGGACCCAGTCCATCTATTGGACTAACATATGAAACACAAAGGAGTGCCATTAGAAAATTTTACAAAGAAAAACATACTAAATTATGGCAAAAACTAAACAATTGTCTACATAGCAGAACCATAATAAATGGCCCAAATGAACGTAACACAAAATTCATTCTGAACAAATCGCGGATAGGCATACGATCTGTCGTCGGCACAATTACCGGACACTGTGGTCTAAATAAACATCAACACACTTTAGGCCTCACAAACGATCCAACATGCAGCCGCTGTAGGAAAGAGAACGAAACACCAATCCACCTCTTAATACACTGTCCCACGCTAATAAATCGTCGAAGAATGGCTTTTGGCAAACCATTTTTGAGTGGAAAATGCGGTTGGAAGGCATACACGCATTCATGGAAAGTATTCAATGAATAACAAACACAAATGAAGGGCTTCAAATTTTAAATTTGTAATTTCATCTAAATCTAACGTAATTTATTCTAATTTAAATCAATTAAGGCCCATAACTTGTGTGCTAAAATATAGTCTACATTTAGGGGCTCAAATATTATATTTTTGCTGATATCCGTGGACGAAGATGCAGTTTCAAAAATGTAAGTCAGCATTTCCCTTCCTAAATATGTTGCCTTTTAACAGCAACTAAACTTATTTTTTGGGATTGAACCTTGTCTCAGAACGACAAGTTTTTCTGCAAATTTTTACGATTTTTTTCGCCGTTCTCAGAGTAGGGAGGATCCCAAAAAATAAGTTTAATTGCTATTAAAAGGCAACATATTTAGAAAAGGAAATGCTGACTTACTTTTTTCAAACTGCGTCTTTGTCCACTGATATCAGCGAAAATATAATATTTGAGCGCCTAAAGGTAGACTATATTTCAGCATACAAGTTATGGGCCTTAAACTAACAAAATATAATGTAATTTTAGTATTGTATGGTAAGCAAAAGAGACCCAAAAATGAGGTCTAATTGCATCATTAATAATGAGCCAATAAACGAAACTAACTAACTAAACTTCTCCGAAAAAAAATTTTTCTCTGAAAAAAATTTTCTCCGAAAAAAAATTTTCTCGAAAATTTTTTTTTCTCACCAATCTCTATAACTTTCCCGAAGAAGACAACTGTCTAGCTATTCTAATTTAGAGGATAGCAAAAAATCCAAAATGGCGTCACTTTGATAGCTGGCTGTCATTTTCTTAGAGTCATAAAAAAATTCTGCTCATCAATCCCCATGAGTTTATTTATTTATTTATTTAGTTTATTGACCAGTCTAACAGCCCAAGGCCCAATAACAAGATAGTCATTTAATACTATTGGAAATAGAAGATCCCAAAAAATTCTCTTGATCAAATTCTATAACTTTGTAGAAGTCACCAACTTCCTAAGTATTATCATTCCGAAGCTAAAATTCGAAAAAAAAATCTAATTTTTTGCTTAGGAAAATTCAAGATGGCGCCGCTTTGACTGATGGCAGACATTTTCTTAAGATCCCAAAATGTTCTCTTGATCAAACTCTGAAACTTTTCCGAAGAAATCAACTCTCTAGGTATTGTCACTCCGGAGCTAAAATTCGAAAACTCCGAGCATTACCCAAAAAACACTAAAAATTGACCACTTTTCCAGATGCTACGACTTTTCCCGGAAAATTTGCTGATGAATTTTTTATTTGGAGCCGATTCTGGCGTTGCCTGAAAATTTCATGAAAATCCTTTCAGGGAAAAAAAAGTTTAAGGAGATCGATGCAGACGCTTAGAAAAAATGACGGGACGGACAGACGGACATTTTTTTATTGCTGATTCGTCATTTCTAGACGATATAGATGCATCCACAAGCATCCATCAAGCCAAAATGTTTTTACTTAAATAGCACTTCGTCTATTTGTTTAGCGTATCGAAACTTTTTATTTATTTTATAACATTTTGCGTACACGTTAAGTAAGTCATCCAGTTATTTGTATGCATTTTTTTGGACAATTTTGCGTGCTGGATTCGCATTCGCATAAAACAGCTAGTCAAAAAATTGTTCATGAATGCAAATGGAGAAGACAATTTCCAAAATTGCCCCCGATTTTTTCCCCGGAATGCAACGAATCTAAATTTAATTCAGATCCATTTTCCTTGTTCCACAATTATCAAACACTTGCTTCTTTAAAAATACGTCGGCTGAGTGCGATTGAAGACACACACCACACACACACTAATATGCAAATGACACCAGTCATTTAGTATGTATATAAATAAGCGTCAACATCCACAACTGCAGTGAAAGTGAAAAGAAATTTTAAAGAGCTAAGTGATTCTTCAAGAAAAGTAAAGAATAACAATGGAAAAAGGTGAATTTGTTTTTATTAATTATTTGTCGGTTTATTATAGTTAGAGGCAATTAAATATTACATGTATAGAGCAGGCTTACCAAATCGTCTAAATGTTTTTAGTAGAATCATTCACTTTAGTCTTTGTCATGTTGTTTTTATTAGCAGTAAGAAAATGTTGGAAATATATCGTGTCGATGTGTGGACTGCACTTGTTTATTAAATAAAGCGAATCTCTCAACTAAACGAAGACTTCTGCCTGAATTCATTTTTAAGTGACTAGATATTATAATAACAATTGGGTCAAACGATCCACATTTTGCACCTCTTTAATCATGCTCGGAGCGGTAGCGGAGAGCGCGACGCAGTCCCCACACCCAAAAAAAAACGTCCACAAACCCAAAAACCTCCATACAAAAACCTTTGGGACAAGGAGCCATATATAGGCGAACTTTTGAGTTTTTTCTCCTCGCCTCCTTCCCCTCCAAATTATTTTTTAAAAAAACTACGTCGCAGCAGCTTTCCAACAAGCCCTCACTCATCAAAATCGGTTGAAAATTAGCTGAGATATGGCCAATCAAAGATGACCAATTCCTATGGAAAAGTGGTCAAATTACCTTTGTAATTAATAACAATTTTATTCCTGTGTGGTGTGTTAACGATCTATCTATGTACCTATCTATGTATCTATCTATGTATCTATGTATCTATCTACTTTTTTTTCTCGAGAACCGCTCGAGCGATTTCCTTAAAATTTTCAGATAACGTCAGTCTCGGCCCCAAATGAAAAATTTCATATGCCGCTTTTCCGGGAAAATTCTGGAAAAGCCCTGGCATGTGGAAAAGTGGTCAATTTTGAGGGTTTTTTGGTAATGCTCGGAGTTTTTAGCTCCGGAGTGACAATAGCTAGAGAGTTGGCTTCTTTGGGAAAGTTATAGAGTTTGGTCAGGAGAATTTTTTGGGATCTTAAGCAAATGGCTGCCAGCAGTCAAACCGGCGCCATCTTGAATTTTCCCAAGCAATAAATTAGGGTTTTTTTGG
>CM055403.1:121237348-121254420 GCA_029228625.1 Pseudolycoriella hygida
GAAGCCTGTATAACTGCCCTGCAGCTGGATATGCGAAAATGGGTGGGGGGGGGGGGGGTAAAAAATTCTATAACATAGTGTGACGTCATTTGTGAATGAACCCCAACAAATATTTGATTTTGGTCAAATCTGAAGTCGTTCGAAGTTTTCGCAAAATAACCCTTAAGATTTCTGCTGAGAATTTTTAAACATTTGGCTGGACACAAAAATTTCTTTCAAATTCAAGAAAATCAATTCACGCCATTAATTAGCTAAACTCACTTTTCAAAAATATAGCGTGCTATATACTTAAAAATAGATTGAGTGGCCACTCGGCATTAGATTTGGGTACTCACTTTCATTTAGTCCATTTATTCCACAAAAATGCTATAATTTTACCAGCAAATTTGGATCCTACTCTTCGAAAACTGGTCAAATTTTTACAAAAATAAGAACCGCAGAAGTTTTAGAGCGTATGATATGCGAGGGCCTGCTTGATATTAGCAATTGTTTGTTGGCTTCAATGTTAAATGCTTTGCATCCCTCTCAGAAGTTTCCTGGAATGACAAAAACACTTTTGCGATCTTTGGACATGCATAAGGAAACTATAGACATAGCTATTTTTTTCCCGCTGGTGAAACTTTCAATTGCTTTGTCGTTCCACTTTCCTTCCCTAGATAAACAAAAGACTATTATTCATATTTCCATTGATCGACATCTGTTATTTAAATCAAGAAAGAGACTATTTGCACAATGTGCAAATACTCTCTTCTATATATTGTTGGCTATTTGCACGTCGTTCCCTTCATTCGTACTAATTCTAGTTTCGTTACCCAAAAACTTTTTGTGACGTTTTGTAAAAGGAAAACTTCCTTAGCTTCGTTACCTACCTAGTATTTGCAGCACTTTTTAAAAGGAAAAGCTTCCTAGTTTTATTCGCAATGTCGTTCTTGTGATATATTCTAAAAGGAAACATTCTCTATATTGAAGAGTCGTTTGTTAATGTTTCTCTATAAGGATTTGTTGAATGTTCAATATAACTCTTTGCAATGAATGAAGAGCGTGAACTTATCGGTAAGTACTTCTAACTGAAGGAGGCTAACAAAACTAGGGAATCTTTCCTTTTACGAAATTTCATAGTTTTGTTAGTCAACTAGTTTTTGTGACATTTCGTAAAAGGAAAAGTATCCCAACTTTGTTAGCCACCTAGTTTTCGTGACATTTCGTAAAAGGAAAAGTTCCCTACTTTCGTTGTACATGTATGTTGCATGTACAAATACATATTATAAAATTGACGAAAAATTACATTGAAAACTTTCTTCTTTGTGTAACAGTTTTGGTTGAATGTTACGTCTTTCCATGTGCAAATAGCCAACAACATGCCAACAAAGTGCAAGGAGTCTTTTCGTTAAATCAAATCCTAGGTCGGCGTCTGAAGTAGATAATAAATTTTCACTGATTCGTGTGGTGTTTATTTTGTCCTATTGATGTTGTGATGCTTTCATTGTCTATTCCTAACATGAAGTTTCCACCAAACCTCGTAAAGCCACGTTTTCGGACACTTCTTCGACCTTATCTGCGGACAAAATCCACCGATTTTGCTATTCTTTGAACTATCCCTATGGTATATGTGAACCTTGCTGGGTAAAGAAATTTGGATTAACCGTCCGAACGGTCTCCAAAAACAACTTATATGACTCATATTACAAACGCCGTAGGGAACCTATAAGATCAATTTTGTACAAGACTAATTTTATACTTCGACTTGGTTGAAAGAAAATCACGCGTTCGAGGTCGCACAATCAAAATCCAGCGGATTTTATTTTAATGAAGTTTTGATCACTCAATTCCATCTGAAGAAATACCATGGCTTTGCCCACTACAGCACCACGAAGCTAGAGAGGGGCTCTAGAAACAATTCACCGTATCACATAAATAAATATACTCGTTACGGAGGGATAAAACGTTTACATCCTCCGACACTTTCAATTTAAGTCGACTCAATATCGCCGTTGTTTAAAATAATCCAAACCTTAAGTGTATCCACTAAAGCGAAAAATATATCGGCATTATAATCGAACATTGGTAGCGTGCGATCAATGTACGTGATATATTAATAGATTTCACTTAATACCCCCCAAAGCGTCATATTATCTATAAAGGGATTCCATAATGCAAGCTAAACTTTGAAATCAAATTCTAAGCAAGAATACAATTGAGCTTACGGGGCATTTGTATGTAACAGCATTCACATCCAACTCAAGCAATAATGGAAGAATGCTTTAGCATCGTCTGTGTATATTGTTCATCGATAATGCTGCAATTAATAAAATCCGAATCGGATACCATTTCAGGAAAACATAGATTATCTTTTGTTCGATAGCTAATTCATCGCTCAATGTAGATGGATATATTTTGTGTTTGGCCATTTTTATATCCGAAGATATCGTCTATTGTCATGAAACACAACACGACACCAATTTATCTCCGTTTTTCCCTGGAATGGAGAATTGTGGATTATCGATTTGTTATGGACTTGTTGGGATGTTTATTTCGGATGGTTGATGTGGTGTGTGTGTGTTACTGTAAACTTTTAAAAATATGAAATTTTGTCAGATTTAATTTTGTTATATAATTTTTCTCTGGATCTCAACACATTACGCCATAATGGGTGATAAATCGTGCAATCACATTCGTGTGTGAAAATCTACTGTTACACAAAAAAAATGTTTTCGATTTGTTGTGGCTACCAGGAGAAATATGGCCTCAATTTTCGTTTTAAATGATAAAATAAAATCACTCGTAGAGAACATAAATGCCAGATGCCGTAAGTCCAATGAAAAAGAAATAAAAGAGAAAATACTCTTGATCCTATCAATCCGTAAGTGTCACATCCGGCTTAGTAAGTGACACTACAAAAATGACTTAGGATATAACAAGAAAGCGAATGAAATACGTCGTGTATTAGTCATAATAATGTTTTTTTTTTTTTTTTTTACGAAATGAATGACTACATAATTCATTGAGTAGGGTGTGTTACTCTTATTTTAAAGACTTATATTTAAAGTTTTATCAGGTGTGAGAAACAATGGCTATGCGCCCTTATCTCATTCATTCTGCCATGTTCAAATATGTACAGCAAAATAGTTGAAACACGCAAACGTATTATTAACGTTTTTGTAAAATTAATAAATAAACTTGGAGGGAAGGAATTCCAGTGTTCGAACTTGAAATACTATAAAGGATAATAAAGCTAATAAAAAGTGAAGGCATAAGGTACTCGGAAATGCGTGTCAATAGCAAGAAAACGTGTCTATTTGCACAAGTTCTCACACATCCGCGACTTGAAATTTATAAGATTTTTATGACAGTATGCATGAATGACTGGTCATGATACGTACATGATGGCTGTCCATGTGTCCATGCAAAGAAACGTGACGTCAACTGTCAGAATGTTCGAGGTGAAGGCAGGCTGGTGACAAAAAATTATATTAGGGAAGTTTGAATCTAGTATCCAGTACATTGCGCGCAAAACTATTTGATTGACACCAGGCTGCCCTCTATGTGACATTGAACAATGAAAAAGAAGGCAGCCTGAAGAATATCACTATGACAGGATTGACGAATGCTTAACAGCGCACAAATTTTCATCTTGGCACCGAACTGCCGCTGCCTTCTACATTTAAACGAGCATAGCTCAAGAAGGCAGCCTGGTGTCAAGATAAAAATTGATGCGTTGTGAATCATTCGTCAATGCCGTCATAGTGATGTGCTTAAATTTTTGGCACTAGGCTGACTACTCTGTGCCGTCGAACCATGATAAAGTATGCAGCGTGGTGTCAAATTGAAAATTATTTTTCCAAGGAGTACTTGCTATGGGCTTTAACATTGCCTTACATCATATTTTGATCCCAGGCTTCCAAGCCGAAAATGGTTTCTTCCACTTGTTGCAACTTTTTGAAGGCTGCACACTTCGGATTCAAGATACAGTGGTTTCATGCACTAGAAGAAGGATCATTATAGTGCATGAAAGAACTATAATTGCTGAATGTATTGGAGATTCTCAGTAAAACTGTAACAAAGTGCGCCATCAATATGTGCAACTTCACTTTTGTGACGACATCTAAATTTTCTTTTTATTGGCTCATGAAGTCGAACAATATGGATTGAGAGGGAGTTTACTACATTGGCAAAATAATCGATTACAAAAGTGGTATTCAGTCTAGGATTTTTGGTGATTTTGTGCAATTCCTCAGTGGATATATAATTAAAATTGACACGTGTACTTCGAAAGTTGATTACCATGCGAAGGTACTTTCAATTTTCAAATTTCAAATTTCATTTTTCTTATCAAATGATTTGGCAGATTATGTCATACCACAACTGCATACGCAAGTACTGGCTTTAAAACGGTTTTATATGCCTTAACTTTCACAATTCGAGATGTTCCGCTATTCATTCTCATAATTGGATAGAGTCTGTGTAGTCCAGAATAAGCCTTGAGTAGCATTCTGTGAACATGCTCATTGTGTTTCAGATTCGGTCGAACATGGTAACTGAGGTATCGAACGCTTTCCTTGTATTGAATTTCACCTTTGATCTCTAAGTTAGGCAAATTCTTATCCTTGTAGTGTGATCTTCGCATCAAGAACGCTTCGGATTTTCCCGCATTGACTTTAATTTTCCACTTTTTGTAATAATCTGAGAGCTTGTGTAGGTAGATGGCTTTAAACATTTGTTTTGGCTCTGACTGATTCTATTCTGGTGGGGAATGTATTCGTGTCATCGGCAAATATAGATAGTGTGGTATTGGTGTGCATGGAGAGATCGGCCATGAATACGACGAAAAGAAGAGGTCCCAATATGGAGCCTTGTGGGACTTGACAGTCGCACTCTAAATTCTCTGTTTCTCCGTAGTTCTCCGCCCGGTCTCTCCTTCCGAGAAGCTGAGATTTGCATCTGTACAAGGTATGTTCGTCATTAACCACTTAAGGTTATAGGATGGATCAGTCTGGAATCGATGTCAGTATTACAGACTAGTCTTAGTTTTGTTTCTGAGACACGCGCCTTCAGGCCCTAGATAAAATCCCTGTTGCCTGGATCGCTTGTGGTTATTTGGATGTAATAGCGAGTACTTCCAGGATATAATGATTACACGGTGTGGAACAAAGTACCACAAGGTTGATCTGGAAATGAACTTTAGGGATGAGTACTAAACTTGCGTATGTTCATTGTTCATTTGTAAGTCGCGAACTTCAACTATCAACGAAAAGTTTTGTGCGAACAGTCACTTTAAAAATTAGTATCACAAAATATTTCAATAGGGTCGAAAAAGTAGTTACAATGACATAACTTACGTTTAAATTCAGTTTTACGAGGCAGACTGTTTACAACAGAGCCATCAACAACATTTGGTTTTACAGGCTGAAAACAAACTTTTATGCAACGCCGTTGTGAAAAGTGAACTTTTTCATGCATCGTTTCGGTCACGTTAGAGAGGTCGTTTTATAACTGGTTTTACTTTTTATCACGCAAATGAGTGATAAAAAGTTACTTTTTGTCACTAGTGATAAAAAGTAACTTTTTATCACTCATTCAAAAGTTCACGTTTCACAAGTTGTTGCATAAAGACTTTTATGAAACACGTTGCGAAATTGGTTGTTTTTGGCACACGATGTGGTTATCCAACTCGCTTCGCTCGTTTGATAACTTCACATCTAGTGACAAAAACAACTCCATTTCGTAACTAGTTGCATAAATTACTATTACCAAACTAGTGCTGAAATATGATAAATTTATCGTGTGACATCGATGTTGTGCGATTTATTCCAAAATTCTTCTTTACAAAACAAACAACATTGCAAAGCAATAACATTCGAATACAGTCATGTCAAAATAAATGTGAGTTTTGTACTTATGCTTCACATCGCAAAAAACTGCGTAGAAGAACAAACCTCATATTCATTACATACATACATACATACATACATACATACATACATACATACATAACCGTACGTAAATGCTTTTTAGTGTTTTTCAAATGAAATGGATGCATTAAGCAGATAATGGAAAAAATGCAACTAAACCATAGCTATACCACCGTGCACCACTAAGTGTTTCAATTTTTCATTATTAAGCTCTTCATTCAAGTGTATTTTATCAATTAAGTTTGGTACACATTGCGCCAGTTCTTGCATATAAGGAAAGATTTCACATTAAAAAGCGTGAGAATAAATTCGAAAATCAAACAAAAATTATCAAATTTTCTATCAAAAGTAATTCACAATAAATTTTTTTTCGTGATCGAAGGAAAGAAAATTTACTCATTTATAAGTTGCGATCAGAGCGCTTGAAAAGACTTGCCCAAAAGGAAAAAATGAGAAAAATCAAGAACACGTAAAAAAGGCATGTGTCTCATCGTGAAATATAGCTGAATGTGACACAATAGTTTGTAATCTTTGCCTGTGGCGTTGGAACTTTTTTCGTATTAACTGCATTAACCATCTCCCCTTCTATTCTTTCAACAACCCACCCTCTTTGTCCGTGTGCCCTCCTGGCAATGTCACGCTTCCACTTAAAGCTTAAAATGTAATTAATGCATTAAGATTTCCAGCGCCCTAGGCTTACTACAATCCAGCGTCCGATAAATATACTAAAATACAAGTAAGTGTTTAAAATTTATTGTTGCTAGGTTTTCGTCGGGAATTCGACTTTTTTTAGCTATTTTATTGAGTTTTTCATTTTATAAATGAAAAAACTGTCAATTTCATGAGCCAATAAACATTTTTTGCGAAGAGCAATTAATTCTTACGAAAAAAAATTTATGTAAAATAAAATTAATTTGCATCAAGTGTTAACGGTGGATAGCCCTTTTGGCTGCACTTTCAGTACGCTTTTAAGTTCTCTTTTAAGAGAGGTTTCTACGAGCGTTTTATATGTCCAGTGCATTTTGCTGATGTATGTTTTCTGAAGGGCGAGTGTCCGCATGAGCACTATATGAATACTTGATCAATTTGAGAAGTCAAAATAAAGCAATGTGGATAGCGTTAACAATTGGTCTAAATAAATGTTATTTTACATGAATTTTGTTTCATAAAAATTATTTCGCTCATATTCCAGCGCCCATATGCTAATGCAGCCCTATAAGTCAGGCCGCGTAAAGAGACAATTGACGCGATTTCCTGGAGTATAAAGAATGAGCGAGATATTCTTCGGTCGGACTTTGCAATTATTTGATTTTTGTATTGCTTATTTGCGTATTTTCTTTGGGATTACTTTGACTCTAGTACCTCACATTTCACATTTATATACTTTTATCACATCGGGGCCTATAACATGTCCATTATAGCCCTGAAAGCAGGACTATAATCGGCATATTATAGTCGAGTTTCATATGTTGAATAAGGACCATAACGTAATCATTACATGCAAATCAAATGTTTCTTATGTCGATGGAAAATAGCAAAACAAACTCACATCGCCTTTTTTCAAAGCATGCTCAACTTCACAAACGTTTATTTGTTGTTTAAAACATTTTATTGTGTTGAATTAGGATTTGAACACGAATTAAAACAAAATTTTAATCAAAACGAGTTTTGTTTACTTTTTTTTGGAGGAATCGATTGACCATACGATTTGATGACAACTGTTTACTAGATTGAAACGATTGCCTTTGCAACGATTTCAATGTACAGTGTATTTTCATGTTCTGTGCAAAATTGGCAGTTATAGGCCCCGATGTGATAAAATATCGTATAGCACAAGGGGTATATCTTGCAATTATAGTCTCGGTGGGTAAAATTTCTCGGGGCTGACGCCCCTCGAACTTTTACCAACCTCGACTATAATTACGCGATTATACCCCTTGTGTTATAATATACTATTACATGTTTCTGCTCGATAAATGCGACATTACCTCGTCGCAAGCGACTCGGAAAACGCATTTACCGAGCATCAACATGTAAAATATTGTACGTAAGTGCTTCCAAATAGTTGTTTTGACTCGTAGGATTACAGCATTCGCCTTCGGCTCATTGAGTATACGTTGCACGTTCATTGATATGTAGATGAAATTTAACATGCTTGCCAGTAATAAGCCGACCTACGTAATGAGCCATTATGGTCCAGTTCACCCAGTTCACTCTTCTAGGGTATAGCCCTCATTTTTATAAATAAAAAAAAACATTTCCAGACCGCGACTTGAACCCGGAACATCCACTTCAGCGACTTATATGCTAACCATTATCCCACTCATTCATGTAACGAACAACGATTGGAAATCAAACAGTTAGTTGTAAGGGTTACAAGGCTGCTCGATTTAAAAAGTTCATAATGTACGTGTATGTGTGTGATTCATTTCGTTTATTACATTTATTATTTATATTTATATTTATTACACTACGTTTAGAACATAAACAAAATAATTAAATTTTGCCCAAACGGATTTTGGTCATACATAATGCCAGTGTATCGTGCGTGATCACAGGATTCCTGTAAAGTACTTAGTTTCTCAATCGGACTAATATATCCTCAGAAATAAGGCTTTTAAAGCATGATGTGATCAATTTGTGTAAGTCGATATCGATTGACAGTATGTATGTATATTTATTCATAAATGCACAGAAGGCTTTCACCTTATCACTACCTGTACACTATTGGATTTAATAATGACTAGTATAAACAAGATGTTCATTTAACGCAGCATCAACATCTTCCATAGCCGAATCTGCATAGATGAAATGTGGAAAGAGCAATGCCTTAGCTAATCTTATACGTGTGTTAAATGGCACACAACTGGCTGTGCTCCATTAAGCCCCAAGGCCACCATAAACTTTCCTCTTAATTTCATTGGTCTGATCGCGCCAGTTCAGCCCCTCATTCACCATCAAGCCAAGAACTTTAACTTTCGAAACATATTTGATTTCATCGCCATCAATAAGAATAGGATAACGAGTTTTCACACCATATTCGGAAAAAAAATCGCCTCAGATTTACCAGCATTCAGTGGAAGCTTGTTCCTTTTAGACCACTCAACTACCCTTCCAACATCCCCATTAACCAAATCAATTGCTGAAGACATACTATCCAGATCACAATGCAAATAAGCTGCACATCATCAGCAAAAAATGGCAAATACAATTCTGAAGAACAGAGTGAAGGTCGTTTATATACAAAGCAAAAAGTAACGGGCCTAACGCTGATCCTTGGGGGACACCCTTAGTAGTTTCAATGAATTTAGACATATGTTTCTATATAAGAACACTTTGACTCCTTCTCGACAAATATGACTTTACCAACCGAAGCGCCATATCATCAAAGAAAAAGTTAACTTTCAATTTACGAAGCACTAGAAAAGTCCAACAGTAACAAAATCGTAGCAGGTTTTTCATAATCTACACGCCGACCCAGATTGACGCGCACGTCCTGGATGACGTAGAGTGTATAAATTGGTTAAGACCGTATATACTACATGGGGTGAAAAGTCCGCGGCCTTGCAATGAAAGAACTAACTTTTACATATGAAATTAATTTTATTCTTCAACGTAGTCTCCCTGAAGGGAAATGCACTTAGTCCAACGGTCCTGCAACATTTGGATACCTTTGGTATAATAGGATTTCTCCAACCCTGCAAAATGGGCCTCAGTTTCGGATATCACCTTATCATTAGAGTAAAATCTTTTTCCCTGTAGCCATCTTCTTAAGTTTGGGAACAAATAGTAGTCGCTGGGGGCCAGATCTGGAGAGTAAGGTGGGTGGGGGAGTAATTCGTAGCCCAAAGTGTCCAGTTTCACAGTTGCTTGCATGGATGAATACGCTCGTGCATTGTCATGATGAAACAAGACCTTTTTCTTCTGCATATGCGGTCGTTTTCTCTTGATCTCGTTGTCGAGCTGTTCCAATAATGTGACATAGTACTCGCCAGTTATTGTTTTTCCTTTCTCCAAATAGTCGATAAATATTATGCCATGCGCATCCCAAAAAAATCGTGGCCATAACCTTGCCTGCAGAACGCTGTGCCTTTGGGCGCTTCGGTCGGCTTTGACCAAATTCTAACCACTCTGCAGACTGTCTATTGGACTCTGGTGTATAGTAATGAATCCACGTTTCATCAATCGTGACAAATCTACGCAAAAACTCCGTTGGATTACGCTCGAACAAAGCTAAATTACGCTCTGAATCGTCAAGACGGTGCTGCTTTTGATCAATTGTTAGAAAACGCGGCACCCATCGCGCAGAAAGCTTTTTCATGTCCAAATACTCGTGTAAAATGTGTCGCACCCGTTCTGTTGATATTTTGAGGATGTCAGCTATTTCACTAACTTTAACTCTCCGATCAGCCAAAACAATACGATGGATTCTTTTGATGTTTTCTTCAGTAACTGCTTCACTTGGACGTCCCGAACGTGGGGCATCATCGGTGCTTGTATTACCTCGTTTAAATTCAGCATGCAACTTCTTGACCGTTGTATACGACGGAGAAGATGTGACGTAACACTTATCCAGCCATTCTTTGCTTTGCACCGTATTTTTTCCCATTAAGAAACAATGTTTAATCAACACACGGAATTCATTATTTTCCATTTTTTACCAACAACAAAAACCTGCGTCACTCTATTGACAGTAATTCGAAAACTATGACACCAAATGTCAGGAAATTTTGGCTGTAGACAACTAAAGGGTGGTACTACTGAATGTTAACAAAAATTCTGAAGTAATGACGCCATCTCTATATGAGGCCGCGGACTTTTCACCCCATGTAGTAAGTCAGTTAAACCAACACACCTTAAAACGTGAACGGTTAAACTAATACACCTCCAGCTTACGCATTAAGGCATCGTATTGAATAGACGTATATGTAAGCGGTTATGCTAAAACTCAGAGCTTTGGTCCTCGTGCTTGTACACTGCTTATATACACGTCTATGCAGTAAGATACTATAACTATGTGCAGCAGTATACAGTTGAGAATTAGGTTCGCGCAGTTGTAGGCCGATAAACAGATGATTTAACAATTGTTTTATTTCGATAGTCGAGGTCGGGGAGTTCTGACGACATTTTAATAGGGTCAATGGTTTGTAAATGTACAATAAACTTTGTATTTACAAAATGCAACGAGTCAGTTCGGTGCGCCAAGGCTTACCTTTGGGACTGGATCACCACGGAGTTTTGCATGAAGTTCGACGAAAAGAAATTCACTATACCTCGTGAAATGAGAAGAAAGTAATGGATGGCAGTTTTGGTATATTACGTTAATGTGCTACTAAATCACGATAATATCGTTTTTTGACTACAAATCATTACTACTCACAACCAAATCCTCAGAATAGGAAAATGTCAAATTTGATTTAGCTTTTGATTTGTTATCAGACATCTTGCAACATAAATCATAAATTTAAAATTAATTGCTTTTTCACATGGTGCAAAATATATGAACATTCATCGCTGAATGATTCGTTAAAATATAAAATGAAAAGTCTACATTTTAGTTTAATATGCTATTGAAGTTAAAAATAAAAAATGAAAAATAAATTGCCTGTTCATTTGCACAATTTCTGTATTAAAAATGGGGAATGGAAAAATACGAAAAGGAAAACAAAGAACAATCATCTAACACATTTCTACAGAGCGTTCAACACTCTGTATTTTCTGTCATAAAAAGGCTGTAAAAAAACTTGTCATTTTTATACTGCTCCATTAACATGGCAAAGCTATGATGGGGCAACTATGTAAGCTACTAATGCTTTGAAATATCCTTACTCACTCACCCATCTATATTTATAGAAACTGGTTCCGTTGTAGCGACAGAAAAAATGGCAAAAAAAAAACTTCGCCGGATAACAAATTGATTTTTAATTAGATATTTAGACTCTGTTGGTTAAGCGAAATGAGAACAAGGCTTTCTATTCGTGAACATCCTTTTACACAGTAAATGAGATTTTCATCGAGTTATCGAGATGTAATAGGTGACTTAAATGGGCAATCATATACTTTCACATGGATTAACGTTTCAGTGCCACAGTTTGAACACGATATAACGGAAGAGTTTAACGACCAAAATTTTTATACTTTAATTGGTCGCAATAAATCTTATATGCTCGGCAATTATAAGACAAAGTTTGTTTATGGCTAATAAAATTTATGGCCTTTTACAGCTACTACGAGATTGGTTTAGTTGAGTTTTATATTCTTTTAATTATTAATTTAATTATTTATAACAGGCTTGCGAGAATGATTTTAGTAGTAGGATTAATGTGTGGACCTTGTGTTTGTGTACTAAACAGGAATTTCCATCAAGTAAAATTTCATAAAAGAATTGAAATTTTCAGCAAATGTTCGAACAAATAAAATACCTTCCATCAAACATATCATCTTGACGTGCCCGTTTCAAATGTAAGACTCAGCTGTCTGTCATATCATATGAAAGAAATGCAAAAGAATTTCACTTTACAATCGAATCGACCAAGCAATCTGATAGAAGGCCAAAAGAAAAAGATGTTCTGATGCGTTATTGATGTATGAGTCGTGTAGAAAATGTGTTGTGTGGGTTGTATTGAACATGTGGTTCGTGTAGTGTGACTAAGTTAGTTATTACTTTTGCGAGGGTTGGTGAACATCAATATCCATTACAATATTTTCTTAAATTTCGGAAAGGGAGGAAGATTATAAGCAATTGGAGGAAATGAGCTAAAAGAGCACTTTTTGATGTAGCAACTCAAGCGTCATTTTATTGATTCTAATAATAGTCAAGGAGCTAACCCGTCATTGCGACCTGTAAAGCCTTGAGTCCTTTCAACAACAACTTCATTTCTAAATACAATTTAATTTCTAAAATTTGATTTCATTACCTTAGATGGGGGGAAAAGACTCAAAATATAGCAAAATAAGTCTTCTTCAAACAATACCTCATGACGCGACCGACTTTGTCACTGGAACTTCCCCATTCAATAACTCTCTGATCATTGCTCGTCATCATAATGTAAAACATATCGACAAATGTCGGAAAAGATTGATTGGAACACTATGTATAAAAAGGAACATTGTTGCGGGGAAGGGCAGTATTCAATAAGGCCTCTCCGGGCGTGATGGAAAGCGCCCCGATGGTATCACCAGCTACCCGTGGAGCCGCGGTAGGTCATTGCTGTGGGAGGTGACGATAGTGAATTCGATCGCAGCCAGCTATTTGAACGGTACATCTCGAGAGATCGGGGCAGCGGCCGTCAAAGCAGAGCGACACAAACACAACAACTACATTGACCTGAAAGCCACCTACAATTTCACTCCACTCGCCTTCGAAACCTTCGGCTCTATCGGTCCTGAGACAAAGATCTTCCTGAAAAAACTGGGTAAGCTAATGAAGAAGAACACTGGAGAAGCTCGCTCCTTAGATTATTTGCTTCAGCGCGTGTCCATTGCAATCCAGAGAGGCAACGCAATCTGCATTCGTGATACTTACGACGATAGGCGTGAATTTAATGTATTCATGTGATCTTTTATGTTGAACTTATTTACTGAGATTGTGCATTATTGTCGATTAAATAAGTGTGTCTTGGGGTCTGTGGTCTGTTATCAACGAAATTGAGAATCCTCAGAAACCAAGCTCTTAGTGCGCTTTTGACTAATGTTGTAATATGTCAAGAAACGAAAAATGGTGTTCTTGTTAACTTATGCGCTTCATCATGAAATTTCGTATGCTTTGTCCTAATTCGACGTTGCACTAAACGCATGATGGATACAGTCGATTTTCTAACCATACAAAATGTACAGAACAGACGAATTCGAACTTTTTCAATTTTCGTATTTCATCCGTCAGTTTCTTCCTATTTTTTTTTTCTTTGTAACGTCTTATACGTGACGTGTTTTGAAAGTAAATTTATTATTAATCTGATCAATTAAGGACTTTTGTTTTAATATTTGTATGACACCCATGTCATGATTACCTTTAAAACTAAAATTTATAGTTTCAAAATAGAAAACCAAAAGGTAGCGGAGCCAACATTCCAAAATGTCTATGTCTTATTTTCTATCAGTTCTAATTTTTTTGTGAGTTCTTATCATTTTATGCGGTCGCTTCTAATTTTAGAATTGTCGACTTAAGTCCTTCCCAAAATTTATTGAAATTAATTACCGATTTCGTCAAAAAAAAAATAGAGAATTGTTGATACGAGGGGCACCTTTTAAGTCTTGAGAATCGGATAAACTAGCCAAATAATGCTAGAGAATCAAACGGATATGAAAAATTTGACATTTTTCATGATATGTTTGCTAACAACGTTTTAAGCTAGCGTCGCTAATTGCGTAGCTATAAGTAGAAGAATCTAACACCTAAAAAACAAGCTTTTTGAGGACATATACAGATTTTGTCGTGCTTTGATTCGCATTTTACGGAGTTATTTCTTTATGTGAATGAACTAGGCACATCTTTTGGTATCAGATTATGGTTGTACGGCGGATGGTACATCAATCCATCGGTTTGGTTACCTAGAAATACCATTATTTCAACTGAATGTCAAAAAGCTCCCTTTTTCTAGGAGCATGCTGATGAAGAGCTTTTAATGGAATTTGTCTTTTCGCTAAACAATTTAAGCAAATGAACGGTTCTGTCCTAATCAGAATTGATGGTTATACGATCGTCATTTGAGCATGTAGTCCTATGGCTTTTAGTACTGAAAAAATTGGAAGACATTTCCTTCGAAATGATTTTTATGGTAACACCTATATTAGGTTCACCTCTCTTTCGATCGTTCTTATAGAATATCTATGGTTTCCTTCAGGCTCCTACGCATATGTTTCCGATTCTTTTTCAAGTAAGATGTGATATGAACTTTTAGAAGCACTATGGCCATCTTTGTCCAATGCTTTAGTGCTACAATCAAGCCAGCCTCCTTTTCAGCGGTTGTGAGGTTATGTGTTTTTCAACAAAACCATATTTTTTTCGTAGCTAGATGTTCATCTTAAATCGAACTGATGCTGGTCTTAATAATGTCAAAAGATGCCCCAATTTTTCGGTAGGTCCTATACCAATTTTTCTTCATCCGTTCACACACAGCAGCATTGCTAAGTGGTAGAGCAGAAAATTTAAGATGACCTTTACGAGACTCGCCGCTGAGAGATGTACGGTATGGATTTAATCAAACGAACTAGTCAAGGACGAAGGTACTGGATGGTACTTAATCGCCAAAAGTTAATATAGGTTGATAGATACATGATTATTGAGTTACACCAAGGCGAACATCATAAAAATTCACGGAACGAAGATTTTAACGACTAAAAATCATTTTCAGTGTTGAGGAACCTTTTAAAAAAATTTTTACTAACAAAAATTGCAGACATGATAAAAAACGTTGTTCGCAAACATACCATGAAAAATGTCAAATTTTTCATATCCGTTTGATTATCTAGCATTATTTGCCTAGTTTGGTCCATTCTCAAGACTTAAAAGGTGCCCCTCGTATTACACATCTGTTTATCGAATAGGATTCCTGGTGCGGGCATTTCTTCTCATAAAACTTCGTTTGACCTGGAAGTGAAGACGCAGTGAAGAACTTAACCTGAAGTGAATCCATCAATCCACCCTATTAAATTGACAATAAAATTTTACTAAAAATTGTAGATAAACTGGCTACAATAGCATCCAATTGTATGTACGATAATCCTCAGATTTATATTGTTGGACCCATACGAAGTATTAAGCGTATAGGACGCTTACTACAAGATATTTTATTGTAACATGGCATAGGGAGCTGCGAGAAATGATTAAAATTAAAGGAATTTTTGATTTTTTAGTCTAAGTGACTGAGAAAGAATGTAATGAATTTTCTCATTGCAGACAAACTGAAATTCAATTAAAGTTAATTTTGGTTCTTGTCATTTGAATGTACGAGTTACTGTTTTATGCTAATTCATTGCTGCATACAGTTTAGTATGTCCTAAGAATGAATAAGCTAACATCAACAAAATTGTAGACTCTAAAAATATTTTACTTTGAATATTTTATAATTGAAAATTTAATGGCAAATCAAGCAAATCCTTTCTCGTACTAAACTCTTTGTCGTACTGAATTCTACCATCGTCAAACAATTTTTCGAAATGTAATTTAAACCATCATCAATTCGAAAACTCTTAAAATTTATGGACTTTTCGCAATCTTCGTATTTTTTGCAAAAAATACATTTTCTGTATGTTTCTAGAAATTGCTTATTACGAAAGCCCTTCCGAAGTACTAGGACCGACCTACAGCGTGACTGTAAAGAAAAGGTTTATCTTATGCATCCTTTTTAAAGTCCCATCTTCGGCAAAAATGTTCTCCTTAAAATTCACTACAACATAAGAAAAATTTATATTTTTACCTTTAACCCGACTTTGGGACCCTTAGGTAAATACCGAAACCTCTAGTTCCACGGGCAAAAATGTTCCCCTTGTAATTTTCCACAACTTTGCCTCTGGAACCGTTTCTGTGTACCTTGTCTGTAAGAAAATATTTATGAAAAATCCCTATCCCTATCGTATATTTGCGCGTAGCACGACTTACCATCACTCCAAGAATTGTACATCCCGAAAGACTCAAACGATTTCCGAAAATGTTTACCGCTCGCTTTGAGAGATCCATATCTTTCATTTGACATCTTACTTGGTACTTTCATTGCTATACTTTCGGATCTATGAGCGAAAACGTTTCACCGACCCTCAAAAAATCACATTTTTAGCCACATTTTCGCTTCGTTCTCCGCAACGACTCAACCGATTCTTAGTCAAGTTATGCAGGTATAGGCCGTGTACTTTAGACCATTCTAATGACACCCTACTTGTACTAAACGGATAATTTTCCGATTAAATTTGAGGAAATTTTCTGCCATTTAGCAAATTTTGAGGGTTTCGGGAATATTTTCTCGTAGTGATCTCCAATTTTCTCAAATTTTGTCAAGTTAGGTAGGTCTCGACGAAACCTTTCCAAAATCTGATGGTTTGCAGATACTTTTTGATGATATTTTCTTAATATTTCTCAATTTTTCGTTTTTTTCATCAAAAATCCTCGCAAAGTATTCCACATCCTACAGCTAGTCTCTACCTTTCCCACTTGACAAAATTTGTTTC
>CM055403.1:121254920-121280568 GCA_029228625.1 Pseudolycoriella hygida
ACCTACGTAATGAGCCATTATGGTCCAGTTCATTCAGAATGAACTCTTCTTATTTTTATAAAGAAAAAAAAACTATCTCCATACCGCGATTTGAACCTAGCACACTCACAGCCTGCGTCTTGTACGCTAACCATTATCCAACGGATTCATGTAACGATCAACGATTAGAAATCAAACACTTAGTTGTAAGGGCATAACAAGGCTACTCGATTCAAAAAGTTCATATGTCGTTGATTTTGTTTAGAACATAAACAAAATAATTAAATTTTGCCCAAAAGGATTTTGGTGAAACATAATGCCATTCTGTCGTACGTGATCATAGGATTCCTGTAAAGTACTTAGTTTCTCAATCGGACTAATATATCCAGAGAAATAGGGCTTTGACAACATGATGTGATCAATTTGTAGGTCGATATCGATTGAAAGTGTATTTACTTCATTTTTATAAGAGTTTCTATATTAAAATTAATAGACGTTATTTGATGGAATGCACGCAACAAAAAAAATAATTTTTAAAAAAAATTGTCAAAAACTAGGATTTGAACAGGAAATTCTGGAAAAAATGAGATTATAACACTAAAGCATTGCTCACTGAGCTAAAAACGCCGTTCATGGCTTGCGTTATTATATCATCGACAAATGAAATAACAAAATGAACGCAGCACATTGTTCTACGATAGTTCATTCGATATTTAGCCTACTCTAAGAACTCAAATAGTGTACGCTGTATTTCAGGAGTTATTTTTTTTTGTTTTCAAAATGTTTAATGTTTAATTGTTTGTTTCAACGACCGAGTGCTATTACGTTAAAGCATAGTACAAGTGAGGTCATGTAAACAGCCTGTAACACAAGGACGATTACACAATCTCGCCTTCGGCTCGATTTTGCAAACTTCGCCCTTATGTTACCGGCTGTTTACATGACCTCAATTGTAATATACTATTAAAAGTACTTTTCAAGTATCCGAAAAGTATCAAAATTGAAACAAATTTTGTCAAGTGGGAAAGGTAGAGACTAGCTGTAGGATGTGGAATACTTTGCGAGGATTTTTGATGAAAAAAACGAAAAATTGAGAAATATTAAGAAAATATCATCAAAAAGTATCTGCAAACCATCAGATTTTGGAAAGGTTTCGTCGAGACCTACCTAACTTGACAAAATTTGAGAAAATTGGAGATCACTACGAGAAAATATTCCCGAAACCCTCAAAATTTGCTAAATGGCAGAAAATTTCCTCAAATTTAATCGGAAAATTATCCGTTTAGTACAAGTAGGGTGTCATTAGAATGGTCTAAAGTACACGGCCTATACCTGCATAACTTGACTAAGAATCGGTTGAGTCGTTGCGGAGAACGAAGCGAAAATGTGGCTAAAAATGTGATTTTTTGAGGGTCGGTGAAACGTTTTCGCTCATAGATCCGAAAGTATAGCAATGAAAGTACCAAGTAAGATGTCAAATGAAAGATATGGATCTCTCAAAGCGAGCGGTAAACATTTTCGGAAATCGTTTGAGTCTTTCGGGATGTACAATTCTTGGAGTGATGGTAAGTCGTGCTACGCGCAAATATACGATAGGGATAGGGATTTTTCATAAATATTTTCTTACAGACAAGGTACACAGAAACGGTTCCAGAGGCAAAGTTGTGGAAAATTACAAGGGGAACATTTTTGCCCGTGGAACTAGAGGTTTCGGTATTTACCTAAGGGTCCCAAAGTCGGGTTAAAGGTAAAAATATAAATTTTTCTTATGTTGTAGTGAATTTTAAGGAGAACATTTTTGCCGAAGATGGGACTTTAAAAAGGATGCATAAGATAAACCTTTTCTTTACAGTCACGCTGTAGGTCGGTCCTAGTACTTCGGAAGGGCTTTCGTAATAAGCAATTTCTAGAAACATACAGAAAATGTATTTTTTGCAAAAAATACGAAGATTGCGAAAAGTCCATAAATTTTAAGAGTTTTCGAATTGATGATGGTTTAAATTACATTTCGAAAAATTGTTTGACGATGGTAGAATTCAGTACGACAAAGAGTTTAGTACGAGAAAGGATTTGCTTGATTTGCAGCCATTAAATTTTCAATTATAAAATATTCAAAGTAAAATATTTTTAAAGTCTACAATTTTGTTGATGTTAGCTTATTCATTCTTAGGACATACTAAATTGTATGCAGCAATGAATTAGCATAAAACAGTAACTCGAACATTCAAATGACAAGAACCAAAATTAACTTTAATTGAATTTCAGTTTGTCTGCAATGAGAAAATACATTATATTATTTCTCTTTCACTTAAACTAAAAAATCAAAAATTCCTTTCAATTGTATCGTTTCCCGCAGCTCCCAGTGGTCCGAAATTTGAAGAAACGTTTCAAAAGTTCATAAGTCGTAAGATAAGCGAAACATAAGAAAATGATCTTCTACAAAGTTGTTCAGTAAGTAATACGCATTTTCAAGAGCAATCTTAAAATTCAAGATGGCCGTAACTTAAAGCGGAAGTGGCCTGTAACTAGTCTATGATTCTATAGTTCGTATATTCCAACTTGAGAACATTATCATTGGAAGATTAGAGGTGAAATGCGTCATTTAATTATTTAAGTAGTTATGGATTAAGTACTGACAAATTTAAACATGCTGGAGCTTGTGATCGTGGAATCATTGAAAAATATTCTTTAGGGTGAACCTCGTGAATTAAAAATGAGTTTCTTCTTCTGTATACATGCAGATACATACACATAAATATAAAATCGCTTAGACTAGCAGTTACAGGCCACTTCCGGCTTTAGTGGCGGCCATCTTGAATTTTAAGACTAAAAATTGCGTATTACTTACTGAACAACTTTGTTGAAGATGATTTTCTTATGTTTCGCTTATCTTGCGACTTATGAACTTTTGAAACGTTTTTTCAAATTTCGGACCACTGTGTTTTAGGGAAAAATCACCCTATCCTGGAATATGACCAATTCTCTAGAACTGTGAAAGTTAGAAAGTTGCTTCAAAAGGCAAAGTTGCAGAGAATAAAATTTTGGAAAACACATGTTTCAGTGTTTTAGGGAAAACTGACCTAATCCCCGAATATATTCACTTCTAAAATTGCCATACTTCGAGACGGCTTTCGACATTACCGTGGGTAATTTCTGTGGGTGGTTCGAATTCTGACAGTTTTAAAAATTTGGCAACAATTTGCAATTCTGAAACGTTCGCACCTATTTGCAAAATCTGTTCGGTTTGCCACATCTATCATGGGCGCGCGGTAGCAATGCGCCCGTGACGCAAGTCTTACACACCAAAAAATTCTCAAGAAATTTTTTCGCAGACTAAGGAACACGTATACAGGAAGTTGTTGACTACCCCCCCACCTTGCGACGTAGCCCCCGGAAAGTATTTTTCCGGATTCTACGGAAAATTTTAGGCCGAAGTGCCTTTTTCCTCGTTAAAATTGGTTCAGTCGATCCGAAGATATGAATTTTTGAAATTTCCATTTTCATTTGTATGAGAAATATGAGGGAAAATGTATGAGGGAAAATCGGATATTTTTACTGATCGATTTTGCAAACCTTCTTACTTTATTACCCAGATAACAATTGACCCCACGAAATGAACATAATGTGCTGATCCCATTTAATGTGCTCCAGTTGCAGCACATTTAATGTGTATTAAAAAGCGCCTTTACCATTACATCTTTACTTTGGAACGTGAAGTGCATTTAATGTACATTAAATGTGGATTACATGTACATCTAATGTACATTTAAAACACTTTGAATAGACAACTAATGTACCTTGAATGTACTTTTTAGTGTGAATTACTAGCACATTTCATGTACATATAATGTAATGTAAGAAAAGAAAGGAAAATAAAATTTAGTTTTCCGACTTTTCTGTTTCGGTTTTTCATATTCTGATGATCGCTACGTTCTTCATCTACATTTGTTTATGCCAAGCTCTCATTTTTTTATTAGAAAAATTTCTACCATTTGCGGTGCTTGAACCCAAGACGCTCGGGATTATGAGTCGACTGCTTTACCAATTGTGCCACCGGATACTTATGTGTTGGTGTGTTATATTTGTATAAAGTGTTAAATTATAGAGAGTATATTAAATGTACTTTTTTTGTACTGAGAGAAAAAGTTTTGGAAGATATGCTAGTAAATGAAAACTAAACAAACTCCACAGAGTGTTATTTAAATTTATTTGATCGAACACACTGTAGCGGTTCTACATTATATCCCTGCCACGTTGATACTGCATTCAACTTATTGTATCATCTTCATTGTTTAATTGTTATTTGAAATTGATTTTATGCGAAACAATAAATAGATTTTTTCTTTGAACACATTTTTCTTTTAAAAATTCGGTATGTTACCCAACCAAAAGCAGCCGTGATATCCATTCACGGACTAAAAATATACATTCTTGAAAAAATAGGATGAGCATTTTTCGAAGCACATAATCTAAAAATGTACTTGTAATCTAGTGCAATAATTTCAAGCTTTAATGGCACAAAAATGTGCTTTTTATTTGCATCGAAAATGTACTACATCACATACACATTAAATGTGATAGGATAGTGTACACCTTATCACGCACATAAAATGTGCGAAAAATGTACTTGTGATCTAGTGCAATAATTTCCAGTTTTAATAGCACAAAAAATGTGCCTTTTATTTACATCCAAAAATGTACTACATCACAAGCACATTTTTGGTACATTCAATGTGATAGGAATAGTGTACACCTTATCACGCACATAAAATGTGCGAAAAATGTACTTGTGATCTAGTGCAATAATTTCGAGTTTTAATAGCACAAAAAATGTGCTTTTTATGTACATCGAAATATGTATCACTTTACAGGCACATTTTTTGTACGTTTTATGTACATATTCTCAACAACATTGAATTTCACACATTTAATGTACATTCAGTGGGCAACCACATCAAAAAGTGTGATCTCTGTTATCTGGGTTACCTTGTTACTTTTTAGGATTTCGGAAACGGCTCCGACGATTTTGCTGAAATTTTGAGGGTAGCTTCAGACCATGAAATTAGTCGACACATATTTTTTTCCTTAAAAAACTGACTCAATAACTTTATAACTGTAAGTATTAGAAGGTTGCTTGGAAAGGCAAAGTTGTAGAGAATTACATTTAAGCGAATACCTGTTTTTGGATTTTTTCGAGAAATGACACAATCCGGGTATGTAACCACTTCTAGAATTAATGGGCCAGTAACGTCAAAAATGAGAAATGAACCTTAACTCTCTAACTATCTGAGTTAGAAAGTTGCTTCCAATGGTGAGAGGTGCTGAGGGATACGTAAAAAAATTAAACCAAAGTTACGTTGTGTTTTTAAAAAATTGCGCCACAAATGCCAGACCCACCAGTGTAAAAGCATAGAAAAATAATTTCGCTGTAGGGTCCTGGCATTTGTGACGCAATTTTTTAAAAACGCAACGTAGCTTTGGTTTAATTTTTTTGCGTATTCCTCATCAATGCGTGATCCTTTTCTGATTCGTTATGTTTTTTAATAGATATATTTGCATTTGATTTAAAGAAAAACTCTTTGAGTACTCATTTCGAGCCTATTATAGGGATTCCGATTACGTTGGGAAAGAATTAAGTTTTTCACTCGTTCGTTTCGTGGGACAAGGGATATCTCCACGGCAACTCTTCAGTCAATGGCAAGCAAATTGCGCACTATCAAGACAGTCAAGTTGAAAAAGTGTGCATGTTGCAAAAAAAACCAGATCGAACTGGATAAATATGATTTTATTAGTAGTCGAGCTTCATTCATTAGTTGACCATTTTCAATGCATGGCATGGGTAACGTCACCAAAATTACAGGAAGAGAATCATAAGATTGTGCAACGCTTCGTTTTAACTTTTTCCTTGACCTTTTCGTAAATGAGATGGTTCCTGTGAACAACCCAGTAGAGCATGAGCGTAGAACACTTGCGGTGAACGGTTACCACTTGGATCTCCTTTTGGCTCTCAAGTTTTGCAGATAGAGAGATTGATTTGTGTCAGTCTTTCTAATGCAAACAGGCGCCCGCCGGCGCGCCACTCAAGTTACGATTTGTTCTTATAAACTAACAACAACCATCCTCGCTTGAATGATGGTCGGACTAGCTACATTATTTAAATATTTTATGAATTTTCTTCCTGTTTTGAGTATGTCCTTAGAAATTAGATGATTTACCAATTTAATATTGGGTCTTATCCAGGGTGGTGGGTTGTTGCGATTATGTAGTCTCCGAGATAACCTTGTTGTCAGTTTTGGAATGTGGGTAGGGGGAATGTCTTTCTTACTTGCTAGGTGTTTCCATTCGATTGGATTGTTTCCCGGACCGTTTCCTGAGACAGAGTATGATAACCGTTGTGTATTACCTCCATAGCTACCATTCTTATGAAAGATCAAAGCTAAATCGTGGGCATTGTGCCACCAAACACGTCATCGTGTTTTCGCGTTTGTTCAATTTTGTCATTTTTTATATTAAAATTTTACGGAGCAATGTAATTTCAAGCCTCGTTTTACTTGAGAAAAATACAAGCGAATACGTGAAAAGAGCGACAAAAGAGAAATTAAAAAGGTGCACATGCTTATGATTCCCTTCCTGTATGTTCAGGAACGATACCTTCATGCTACAACTTGGGATTCTTGGTTGAGAGACAATACGTTAACAGTGAGTTAACCCGTCCGTCTCATCTAAACTATGAGGTTGGTTATCATAAACCTGCTACGCCATCTTTCGGATTGCTACGAACTATGCACGAATTTGGTGTGAATAAAATTGTATGGAAAGCGATATTTTATCTCTAAAATTAAATATTTCATTAATTTATTTAAATATATTATTTGATACGTTTTCCATCAATTCAAAAAATAACGAAACATAAAACACCCATTTTTCAATTAATTTTCAATTTTGACGTTATTAGGATGGATTTTTAATATTAACGAATGACCGGTTTATAAACTGAGGAAAATTCCACTATTTCACACAATTTGTAAATGGTCATTTATTCACGAAATTTAAATTCGGTATTTTTGTTCACCATTATAAATATGTGATGATTTGTAACGGTAACCGTTGGTTATGTCTAATTAAATTTAATGAATATTTACTCCACTCAGAAACACAATATGTGAACGGTGTACTGCAGTGAAAGAGTGTTTTCATTGTGGTAACAATAGTCTGATAAAGATGGTGCATAACATCGTCCATGTATAAATCGTTGATTGCTTTTCTGCGCTGTGTGCTTCAATTTGTTCAAACATGTTCATATTCGGTCTCTGCATTCAAACAGAACAATTATGACTCCTACTTTCGCATTTAAAAGATTACCACAGAGACTTGACTTATAGTGCAAAAGATGATGTTAGAAAATAAACTAAAATACAAAGTTCTAATCAACTTGAAGTATGCTGCTAATCCGTATGTTTATTACATCCTATAGTTGATTCGTGTTAAGAAAACGAAAACTAATCTACTGTACTTGATGGCATATCCGTTTTCCAACATCATGAAGACCATCCTGACAACTGAAATAATTATCTCTTTTCGGTTGACATACATATCTACCCTCATGTTTAAGTGTGGCAACATAGAAAATAGAACAACCTTTTTGAAGAACAAAAACCGAGACAAAAACTTACGCGATCTTTGCCATGTAGTTATTTTAAAAGAAATGTGAGGGAAAAGCTCAGTTAAGTGAAATAAACTTTGTAATGTGTAAACACGTATACAATATACATGAGTTTGAGTAAATACTTTTTTTCGCCTATAAATCTTTGAAGACTGAGACAATCGTTTTATTAAACAAAGAATTTCAATATTATTTTATTATTACTATAATAATAAATATTTATTTATTTCACTTTACAAATTAAAGAAAATCAAAGTGCTCCAAGTAAGTCAATTAAATGAATTGGAACCAAGTTGGCTGAGACTTAGGTATAAATAGAGTGAAATTGTATGGAATAAAATCAGAATAAATACAACAATCAAATGGGCAACGGGAAAATATCTTCGAGCGACGCGTCGCGACGTAGGAATTGTGTATAATATACGTCACCGACGTATTTTATCCACCGTACACGTATTGCGAACGTCATGCACGTATTACGAACGCCGTACACGTACTACGAACGCCGTGCACGTATTACGAACGCTGTGCACGTATTATGTGAACTCATAACACGTTCGTTACGTATGGCATACTACACAATACTTAAATAGGGTTGATAATACATTCACCGCGTATATAATACGTCGCGTCGCATACAATTCCAACGTCGCTTGTAGATACTTTCGTCAGTGTGCTAGGCGAAATGAAAATACTATCTAAATACTATCTGGGGGACAATATCTCACTAGTAAAAAAAAGAGAAGAAGTTGTGAAGTCGTCTTCATATACTTGCTAGTGAGCAAATATTTTTTGAAACGCAAGATATGGTGACCCCGACTTGATCTAATTGGTCACAGTTGGAGACACAGTTGGTTGGAGACACAAAGCTAAATTGTTCAGACAAACGGCCGTGATGGCGGCGTAAACGTTTGGTTGTTGTAAGTCTGTGGAGCTACCCAGAATCGGTCTCTTGACGGAGATGTCGGATTGGGTAGTGGCAGCAACGAAAAACAAAAAAAGTAAATTATTGAGTCTTTCGACAAGAGACAATCAAATCAAATCAAAATCAAAATCAACCGACCATGAAGGTCACTCAAGATTGTGAAGAACCAGTTGGTCACTCAAGAAGCAAAAAACCGAATGTCAATGGTCTTTCGAGTTTGTTATGGTTGATGGGGTTTCGGTAGATTCAATGCAATCAATGTCCACGATGGCAAATAATTAAAGTCCCACGATGGCAAATAGTTGAAGTCACACGATGTGCTGAATGCTTTCGGTTTGCCTAACCTTCAATTCTTGCAATTCTTTTAAAATTACCTGTAGCGTAGCGTTTGGGCTGTTGTCTTGTTGAATTGGGGTTAATTGCTGTGTAGAGTCGTGTGCTGTTCGAGGTATTGGCTTCAATTATGCTAACTATAATGAGACCATTCGGATCTCATTATTGTCGCGTCGCTCAAATCAGGCAATATTCACTAAATCGCATCAAAACATCAAAACAATTAAAGGTGATATTCAAATGTCCTTAATTCTGAAGGAATAAAATTACACGCGAAAGTAATTTCTCTCACGCACCGTTTATCATTTCAAATAATCGAGCGTAGTCGACTCACATCATGTATAACGACGCATCCGGTGAAAGTTCATGTTCGAAACAACGGATGTCCTATGCTGCGCCCATCATGCGAAACTTCCGAAAGAGAAGAGATTGCGCCAAGATTTGTACGAGTGATCGTTTATAAATAACGGCCCTGAATGGACGGGCGATTCAGATCCGTTTTCACACGAAGAACATCGAAGCACACTGATATATTTCACATCAATTTTGTATATTTTGAACGTTTCTCAAATTGTAAGATCGAATTACTGGCAACGAATAATATTGTAAATAAAGAATATTGAGAAATATTATTCCTGTGGAAGTATTATTCATCAGTAAGACGGTGACGCTTTATTATTTGCCGAAGCTCTGTTGGTCATAAACGAATAATAATCACCGAGTTGGCCGGGATGCTATAGAAAACTACATCCGCATCATAACATAAGACGATGTGCAAAGGAGGTAAGAGTTGAATACTCATTATGAGAAATGATAAATTGATTGGCGCTGAGAGAAAAGAAAAATGAAATTATATTAGTTATTTCCTTTGAATTTGTTATATGATGTGTGATCACTTCCGTGTCGAGCCAGCGGTAGAGAACGTTACATAACGTTCATCGTGCTTCTTTTTTCGATCTTCGTTTTTGACACGGATCACAAAAAACGGAATTTCTTTGTTATTCATAAGTTCTTTGTACCTGTCTTCACTCACACTGTAGCATTTGGGCACATGCCATACTTTTTGGCATTCTCCTTCGCAAAATAAGTGTTTTCGAGTTTTCAAATTAACGTTCTTTGAGCACTTATTACAGATACGCCATTCTGAAAATATCATCCAGACTTCACCAGGAGATGGTCTTACGTAGTCATGTTTCAACCCATTTCGACGAACCCGTCTCAGACCGAACTTTTGATGATCTCAATGACGAAACGATTCCTCGTGGAAAAGTTTCCCTTGATTTGGGCTGTTGTTCTGGCTCACCCTCAGAGAATAAATGATCGAGAATAAATGAAACGAGTTGAAGAAAACATCACAGCATAGGCAGAATTGCAGCGAATCCAAGAAATTGGGAAAAAATCGGAACTCCCGAAGTTATGAACTATTTTAGAGGTTGGGATGTCTTCGGAAGATCAATACTCAGGTTATTCCAAAAGAAATACAGTATTTCTAAACTTTTATGACGGTACAATTAAGAATCCTGTGAAGAAACTTGAAAATTTGACGTTCCAAACACACTTCAAAAGCAAACTTGTCAATTTTACCAAAATGAGATTTTCTTCGAAAATCTCAGCCACTCAAATATGCCCTAAGCTCTTCCGATCATTACCTTCGGACTATTTCGACTCAGCAGACCCATAAACTACGGATTAGAGCCAGAATGAGTCATCATTTGACAAACATATGGAAATAAATTGATAAAAACTAAGAATTTTGTCCGCCAAGGGGTTTTCGGGCATTGTTTGTGTTGAGGTGCAAAAAATCTGTACAGAATGCATTTTTGCTCCGGTTCAAAGGTGGTTTATGGAAGATTCAGAGATGGGAAAAGTATTCAGTATAGCGATGATTCCGGATTCGATTCGTTGCACTGCATAAAAAGCCGTTCAAAAAGTCTCAAAACTTATGGAACATATGTTAGCAAGGTGCTTACATGTGTAGTAAGGTGCAGTGAAGTGCGGTGAGGTGCACTGGGGTGTAGTGTAGGGCCTTTGGGTCCAAACAACTATTTAAAAAAAGGTGCACCAAGGCGCTGTGAGGTGTAGTGTAGTCAGTTGCACCAAGGTGCAGTGACATTTTGGATTTTATATTACAGAAATGAAAATACCACCGACTGCGGTCTGGCAACAATAACCCACTATTAAAACATACGTGTCAAAATAAATGTGGCAAACAGAATCGACGTTGCAAAAAGATTCGAACTTATCAAAGTAGATGTTGTCTTAACTCTTAAGTGTAAAAATTACGTCGACATTGGATTGGAAATTGCCGAAAGGGCAATATTGAAAAGCCTGTCCGAAGAAATAGCTCAAAAACATCTTCATTCCTTAAAAAAGCCCGAAATTAAAAAAATGGAAATCGTTTGAAAAAAATATATGCAAGGGACCCGCACGTATCAGAATAGATGTGGCAAACAGAATAGATGTTACAAAAAGGCTCGAACGTATCTAAGTAAATATTATAATAAAGTAAATAATTGTATTGGAAATTGTCGAGAGGGCAATATTGAAAAACCCGTCCGAAAAAACGGTGTAAAAGAGGCCTTCCGAAAGTACAAACTTGACCCCCAAACAGACAAAAATGTTCATCTCAATTTTTTCTACAACAAAGCAAAAAGTCATTTTGTTGTCTAGGGCAGACCTTAGAACCGACCTAGGCTCCTCAGTAGAGGCTTCGGACAAATACTTACATAGACAAAAATATTCCCTCCAATATTCCATCGACAAAAAATGTTTCCCTCAAAAACATTTTTTTTTGTTAGGGCCGACCTTAGGACATACCTGAGGCCCACTTCAGCCCTAAGCACAGGCACCAAGTCCAAATTTGTTTTTGAATATAATTCGATACTCGATTACCTCTTAAGTATAAAAAGAATCAACAAAATCAGTTAGGATTTATCCAATTTATGTAAACAAACACGTTGGGTCCTAGTAGAAACACAGTTTTAGGGTCCTGACTGAGTCCAAGGGTTTCTCATCAAAAAGTTTTCCTTCGTAAAACGGGAGACAGTCCTAGACTTTTCGATCAAAAAAAAATTGCAAATCGGAAGAGATTTACTCGAGTTATATGCAAAAGCGCTAGCAGAGACTCGTTTTTAGTGCTCTAACTAAGTTCAAGTCTTGGTCCAAGTACTCAAATTTAAAAAAGTCTCTTTCACAAATTGGCGGCCATGCCCAGATCTTTCAAACAAAAAAAAATTCTAAACATAGGAGAATACTTACTCGAGTTATGTACAAAAGACCAAAAACCATTTAAACGGCCCTAGCTCGGCGGCAGGGAAAAAAGTTTAAATCGGATGAGTTTTACTCAAGTTATCGCTGTGACGGACGGACATTTTTTTATTGTTGATTCGTCATCTAAGGACCATGATCGATGCTCCCCCCTACTCCCGGGTCGAAATTGGGGTGGGTACAGACGTCGTGGTAAACGCATAAGACCCCTTTTCGAAGAACTTCGCTCTTCTTACGGGTCTAAAAAAGGAGGATAAGTTGTGAAGTCGTGTTTCATTATATATTTGCTAGTAAGCAAATAATTTCTGCAACGCAAAAATCTAGTACTTTGTGGGTTTAGTGTCTCTAACATTATCGCTAAACCAAAAGCCATTGATTCAGTCGATTTCCATAAACTTTCGACATACTCATCCTCAGTATAATTACTAATTATAAACGTCCAATGTGCGTCTGTTTATGTGTCTATGTGTCTATTTATTTATTTATTCGTCTATTTATAAGTCTCTCTGTCACGATCCCGTTATTTTTGCGTTTAATTGCATTTACACTGGCGAAGAAAAAAAAAATTCTTTTTGATATGTTGTCGGGGATGGTCTAAATCGTCAAGAAAACATGTTCCGGGGTGGGATATTGTTCTGAAATAAGGGAGTTATAGGTCAAGAAAGGGTGAAAATTGAAAATCGGCCAAAAGTCAGTCAAGATGTCGTCTTAGAGATTTGGTCGGGGAAGTGTCAGAGAAGAATACGTAGCAAGTGCAACGCTGAATACTGGGAACTTGAAATACGGGGAACGTTAAATATGGGGAATGTTCAATACGGTGAACGTTGAATATGGGGGAAGTGGAATACGGGGAAGTGGAATACGGGGGAAGTGGAATACGGGGGAAGTGGAATACGGGGGAAGTGTAATACGGTGGAAGTGGAAAACGGTGAACGTTGAACACGGGGAAGTGGAATACGGGGGAAGTGGAATACGGGGAACTTGGAATACGGGGAAAGTTGAATACGGTGAACTTTGCATACGGTGAACGTGGAATACGGGGGAAGTGGAATACGGTGGAAGTGGAAAACGGTGAACGTAGAATACGGGGGAAGTGGAATACGGGGGACGTGGAATACGGAGGAGTGGATACGGGGGAGTGGAATACGGGGAAATAGAATCCGGGGAAAGTTGAATACGGCGAAGTGATATAATGACATGAAACAATACGCATCATTATTTAAAACGAAAAAAAATATTGTTTGGCTTTCCGAATAGACAACACGCGAAAATGATAAAGCCTGCGTATCCCCTAGGGGTGGGGGTTTTGACTACGTAAACTACCCGTGAATGTTAAAGCGAAAATGATAAAGCCTGCGTAGCCCCTAGGGGCGGGGGTTCGACTAGTAAAGTATAATACGTAAAACAGCAATGTAGTGATTTCGTTTCAAGGTTCGCCTCGATGTCGTCTTGAATCCAATTTCACACCGAAACTTGAAGTTTCAACTTTATCTCTCTTAGGATGTAAATAACTATCTAAATAATAGTATATATATATATATATATATAGTATATATATATATCAATTTGTAAAGAGCATCATTCGTAACTTTGCATACATTCTGAACGTAGCCTTTACTGCTCGATACCAACTGGTATGAATCCGGCTACGTTCTTGTTTCCTTACATACTTAAAGCCATGTACAAACTTACATCTCTATGGAAGTACTAAGCAGCTTTTAGTGTTTTAATTCTCTGGTTACATCGTTATTTCATAATAATTTGTTTCGGCCTATATATTTCGTTAGACCACTAACTTAATCACTTTTATATCACAGTTTGTTTTTGCTATAGTTTAGTAAATTTCAATTGATTTCGACGTGCCGTTAAGAAAGTTGAGGAAATCGGTCACGTATAAATGGCAAAATGCCTTATTTTATTCCATGAAACGACTTTTTGTATGTACGAACGTGTGGAAAATCTTTGTTTCTGAATTAATGTTCTCTAAAAACGCAAAAGTATTTCATTCTATTGAACGTTTACTGAAAATATTCGACTCCATCAAATACTTGTGTTTAAAGTGGTTACGAAATAATTTCCTCGGTTCAACGTTTCGAAAGTTACTCCATAATATTTTTTTTGTAAAAAACGTAAAGTTGCGAGAAGTTTGAAACTCTTCCTTAACACTAAGCGTAAAAGTAAAGAATTGAATTTCTAAAGAAAAGTATATCTAATTCAAATAATGCGGTAACAACAAGTTTAGTTTTAAGTTTGCAAACGAACCGAAGTGTTGAAAGTGTAAGTAAACTGGCATGTAAGACGTGAAACATGTCAGACATATCATTCCGACATTCGAGTTGTTGAGAAAAGTAGAATCACACGAAGGCCTCATTAAAAGCCGGAAATGTGACGCAAATCCTTATTCCTACTTTCAAAACGACTCATAATTGAAGCTACACTACGCGAAAAATTCCTCGAAAAAGCAATTCGTCTTCACATGACGTATTTTTTTAAGAATTTTATTCAAGTTTTTGGATGCGAAATCTAACAAAATATTCTTTAGATGGGATTTCAAGGGCCTCCCTTCCACAAAATGTCCAGCAGAACATCACTGTACAATTTGAACTAACGAAACCTCTTAGGTAGGATGTTTTCATTGACTTTAGCTTCTATATGAGAGCATTTTTTGCGTTTCGTGCTGAAAATGACAATGTTCTTGGACGATTAGTTCTAGTCTCATAAGGGTGTCGATCTAGTGGACCAAAACACCTATTATCAGTGAGCGACGTTTTCTAAGTGTACGTAAATCGACTTTTTGAATCATAAGAGGACTTGTGTCACGCACCACTACCGTTCGCCCATGATATACAATACAGAACTTTTGAAACAATGTTTGAGGAGAAATAAAAACAACATTCTAAATTGACTTTATTTTATTGTTGTATTACTGCTGGTTCTTCCACATTTAAGTTTTCCTTAGTTGTGTTGGTTAATCGTAGAAAAACTAAAAACTCAATCTGATTGAGTTGTCATTGATTTCTTTGAGATTTCGTTTTGTTTACGACCCACTTGATGCGGTAATCTCAACAGATTAGAAAATAAAAATATTTTGGATACCTTTTTGATTTCAATTCGTAGGGAAATAGCTAGTTCCGATGCTAGTACCAAATGAGGTTGTCGCTCTACAAAAAGCAAAAGCACTAGTTCGACAAAATAAATCCATTTCGACATTTGGAGCAGACTATCTTAAGTTCACGATGATAATACTTTTGATGATAACTTTTCGTTGAGAATGGCCTATATAAAATTTAGAAAGAAATGAGTTTGTTGGGATGAAGAGTCAGCTTACTCCAACTGTCAAATTGACGTTTCAAACGTCAAAGCTATAGAGCAAAGGAGCGATTAAGTAAAAGGTCCAAAATGTTAGATTCGTAATGTTAACATAGTTGATAAAAAAGAATCTAAGGCGATCAGATAAATGTGAAATGAGAGTTTTGAAAGAGTGAAAATTCAATAACGCTTGGGTTCTATCAATATTTTTAGACCTGTACGAAGAACGCAGTGCTTCGAAAAGGGGTCTATTGCGCTTACCACGACGTTTGTAACCAATTGAATTTCAACCCGGGAGTAGGGGGAGCATCGATCATGGTCATTAGGATGACGAATCAACAATAAAAAAAATGTTCGTCCGTCAACACGATAACTCGAGTAAAACTCGACCGATTTTCAAAAACTTTTTTTCCCTGAAAGATAATTGAAATATCTTTTATGGGATTGAATATGGGCACTGTCGGACCAAGGGCCGCCGAGCTAGGGCCGTTTAAGTGGTTTTTGGTCTTTTGCACATAGCTCTAGTAAATCTTTTCCGATTTAAACAAAAAAATTTGTTTGATAGACCTGGGCATCGCCGACAATTTATGGAAGAAACTTTTTTGAATTTGAGTCCTTGGACTTAGCTAGGGTATTCAAAACGAGTTTCTGCTAGGGCTCTATGTGTTTTTTGTACATAGCTCGCGTAAATCCTTTCCGATTTGCATAATTTTTTTTATGTTTGAAGGATCTGGGCACGACCGACAATTTGTGGGAGAAACTTTTTGAATTTGAGTCCTTGGACTTAGCTAGGGCACTACAAACGAGTCTCTGTTAGGGCCCTATGGGTTTTTTGTACATAACTCGAGTAAATCTCTTCCGATTTTCAAAAACTTTTTTTTTGTTTGAAAGATCTAGTCACGGCCGAAAATCTATGGAAGAACTTTTGCCTGTGCTTAGGGCTCAAGTGGGCCTCATGTCGGTCCTAAGGTTGGCCCTAACCAAAAAAATGTTTTTTGCTATGTTGCAGAGCAAATTGAGTGAAACATTTTTTAGGGCCTTAAGTCAGTGCTAAGGTCAACCCTAGCCCAAAAAATGGTTTTTTGCTATGTTGTAGACAAAATTGAGGAGAACATTTTTCTCTATTTGGAGGTCAATTTTGTGCGTTCGGAGAATTTTTGTACACCGTTTCTTCGGACTGGTTTTTCAATATTGCCCTATCGGCAATTTCCAATGTGAACGCAATATTTACTTAAATACGTTCCAGTCTTTTCGTAACATCAGCTCTGTTTTCGCATCTATTCTGATACGTACGGGTCCCTTCATATGTTTATTCTATACCTGGCCATATCTGCCAACTTATCATTTCTCTGAAGACGAGTGAAAATTGACGTTTGAAACGTCTTTTCGACAGTTGGAAGACCGAATTTTGATCCCAACAAACTCAACAATCTATTTACGAAGTAAAAAATGTTTTACTCGGTTTTTAAATCAAAATATACAAACGTTTGGTTTTAAAGCAGTACTGCACTAACAAAGTACAAACAATAAATTATACCTATGGAATTAATAAAAATGGAATTTGGGTAAGGATAGAATTTTCTCTGAAGATTCCGGTCACGTCTAATTTACACCTAAAACTTTAACAGATCACGCATTTGTTTCAAGTTCACCTCTTGCTGATTTTGTCTGGACTGTTAAGTGTTGATGTTGCACGTTTCTTCCGATAAGATTAAAAACACCCGAAATGCGTCCTCAGTATTTTTTTCAACTAATTTACTTTTGAGTGTACCTCAAGTAGCAACTCATAATACAGACTAATGGAATCAGTACCAAACTGCTGGCAAAAAGCTCTTTGGGCGGTTTTAATGTTTCTTCATAGCCGAATGACCGGCCATGTGCTTGTCGTTGAGCTCTCATCACAGGTCTAACGTAAAGTTATGACATCACATATTTCGTGTAATTCTTCAACAGTACCCTACGGCCATTCTCAACGATAATCCTCGTACCGTCAATATCATCAACTAAATATAATCCGTTCCAAAAGCCCCTATCGGATAACGTTTAGAGTGGGATGGCAAAGTCGCCTCAACCTTAAAGTTTGACAGAATTAACTTTAACGCATGTAGTTCATAGAACAACAATTTCAGTGTGAGGCTGATTTGCCATCCCACAGAAAAAAGTAGGATCTGAAAAAGCAAAAACATGAACATTTAAGGCACCAGCGAAGCATTATGGGATTCATGGGTTCCATAAGGTGGTTTTATGTTATTTTCAGTATGTCAAGTATAAGGAAGACACATCGAGTTAGCCTGACATTAGTGAACGTCTCCCCAGGTCTAGAACTCGAGACATTGTGGGCCGAAATTTTAGTCCTATCCGATAGCGCCTTTTCAAAATTCTCAAATAAGTTAGGCTGAACACGCACGGGACACTAAAACGTGTTTTGATAAAAAAATTTCATTGTTCTCATGTCAAAATTGAGATTTGAACAAGAATTGTTATCAAAATACGTTTTTAATGTCTCGTGCGTGTTCAGCCTCAGTCTACTTCAAATGTCAAGTGTATAGAATGTGCTGCCATCTATTTTCGTTAAGAACTGTCTATCGCTATAATAATAAACCATCTGTCTTTTCGAAGCTAATTGGCCAGTCCGGGCCAGGATGTATGGCTATAGTTATACGACGGATTCGTTGATCATTTTAGACGAACATCTTCCTATCTTATCACTTATAGGTGGTCCCAAGTAGTGCATGGGTTTTTCCACCTCAGTATCTTATCATCTGTGCATGTGTGCATGCCGTGCTACTAATTTACAACACGACTATTTGTTATATAAAAGGCTGTACAACAACGACGAACGGATCATTAAGTTGTTTTAAAATGTTAAACGCTTTGATTTTCGTATTGTTCGCTGTTTCAGCAGTACAGTGCGCAGCATTGAATGTGAGAAATAAAGTTACTTCCATGTGAAAATTCAGAATAACTAATTGTTCATGATCGTAGGCATCAATTTCTTCTCTAACTCCTAATTCGGAAGGATGGCACGATGGGTACTATTACTCTTGGTGGTCTGATGGACAACCTACTGCAACGTATGTTTTTTATGCAAAATAAACAATTAGTTTTGTTCTTCTTCTAACAACGTCCCCTGTAGTTACACCAATAACGCCGGTGGTTCATACAGCTTGACTTGGTCTGGTAACGGTAATTTAGTCGGTGGAAAAGGGTGGAATCCAGGTGGGTATAGAACCATCAATTACTCAGGACATTACAATCCAAATGGTAACAGCTACCTCGCTGTATATGGATGGACTAGAAATCCTTTAATTGAATACTACATTGTTGAAAATTTCGGAACATACAATCCATCAAGTGGTGCTACATTCAAAGGTACAGTTGTCTCTGATGGAGCCACCTATGACATCTATGAATCAACTCGAGTCAACCAACCATCAATCGATGGCACTCGAACCTTTAATCAGCATTGGTCCGTCCGACGCAACAAGCGTACTGGCGGCACTGTAACGACTAACAACCATATGGATGCCTGGGGTAGACTCGGAATGACCATGGGATCATCATACTACTACATGATTGTTGCTACTGAAGGTTACTTCAGCAGTGGCAGTGCTAGTATCACTGTTTCCTAAATCTTCAAATCCTTGGACCTCCGATAAACCTCAAATTATGCCTAACTCTTTGTGTCGTCTGACATGTTAAAGGATTTATTACAAATACAAGTTCAATGAAAAATACACGTTTTTGCCCTCTAATTTATTTGCAAAATCCCATGCAAAACAAATGCTTTGATTAGGAAAGACGTCGAATTCCTCCGATCAAATCAAGTGAATGTTCGTGCAATGAGTTGGTGCAGAGTCCTGCGAAATTATTCATATGGGTGTCTGATCTCACCAACTACCACGCACAATGAAAGTTTCCTTCAGAAAGTTTTGCTGCAGGAATTGGCGGTGACAGTAAAAATACTGCTCTCCTGAGAAACCTGACGTCACACGACTACAGTTTTGGGGCTGTTCACAAATGACGTACACGTTTTAGGAGGGTGGGGGTACCAGAATTCGTATGGTGGCGTATGGTGGTTGAGGGGGTCAAAGTCAGGTCGTAAGGTTTGTATGAATCCTCAACTTGAAAAAAATGATTTTTTTTTACCCAAACCTTACACGATGCAAATTCAAACGTAATTTAAAGGGGATGTCTTGGGAGTTGTAAGGTTTCGTACGGAGGGAAGGGGGTGGGGCTAAAAATCGCTAAAGAATCCGAACGTCGTTTGTGAACACTCTCTTTCCAATGATACTAAACATGCCACATCTGAGGTCGTATAATTTGAGCAGCTCCCAGTTGATTTTTTCGAATGAGCATTTAAACATAACCAAAGACCCGTACGTATCAGAATAGATGTGGCGAACAGAATAGATGTTGCAAAAAGACTCAAACTTATATAAATATAGGAATGAGCAGGGTTGCATTAACGCCGCTAGTCCTTAGCGTCGCAATTAGCGACGCTAAAATCGAAAATGTCTCGCTAATAGCGACTAGCGCCCGCTAAAACTTAATAAGTGAAACATTTTCGCTACTCGCAAATTGAATCGCTGCCATTTTTTGTTAACTTACTGAACAACTTTCCGAAAAGGAGGTGGAATGATACGTTACAACTAACTGAAGGAATCTTCAATTGCTAAATTATCCAATGACAACATAGAGTAATACAAAGGTTGCGTGCAATAGAGTAATTTCAGAGCGTAATATACTTAACGTTTTCTCTCTCATTTCCATATAAATATACTTATGGCCACCAGCAAAAAGTACAATACTTAGGCAAATTATATGAAATGTTACCACCAGCAACTTTACCGTACTTAGAGATTAGATTAGAATTAGTGGATGGAGACCCTACAGCCTCCCGCAGCTAGACCTTCAGAGGGTTTCTTGTGCTCTCCCACATTTCAAAAGTATTGAAGGCTGTTTTGATCGATTACCCGTTACAGCCTTTTCGTAGCATTCAGGTATTTTAGCAGTTACTTGGGAGAAAATATGCTCAATAGCTCAATTCATCTACTGATGGCGGGACTGTCTCCGTAACGCAAGAAGCGTTGTAACGTTGGATAGCGAGCGATATCCGTTGACTTGGGAAGCAGCTTGAAAGGTTTGAACTTGTTATTTCGTTGAGACGTGAGTCCACGACGTTTATAAAATCCTTAGCTTCTTTGGCCCATGGCCCGATGGTTTCGAAGGCGACCGGCAGTTGGAGGATTTTAATTCAGAGTATTTTTTATGCTTCGAATTGCTTCCGATTTCGGCTGCTGCGCCTGCTCTGATCGCTGTTTTATTGACATTATTTATTGACTACACGTTGCGTCTCATAACAATGGTTTCCCTCTCGCCCATGGGATCAACGTCAATCCGTCCGGACGCTTGCCGTCGATTCTGAATATCCCTGGTGGTTCTAAGGTTGACGGTACATTAATTGATGAAAGCGCGCGGTGCAGGATGTTGTTTAGTTCTGAGTGCCTAGAATACTTTGTATTGTTTATTGTACAGCTCAGGCCGTGGGTCCCGTCCTCCGAGACCTTGGCGCCACATCGGCAGGAGTAAGTATGACATATATTTCCTCCTAATCTAAGGCCTATGTAAATTCTCAATGAATTATCGTCGATTTGGGTGCCGTTATTTAAAATTGGAATTGCTTGAAACCATTTACCTGATTCAGGCTCAGAGATCTAGCGTCAAAAACAGAGGCGAGAAAAACAGGCTTGCTAAGATCGTGAGAGCGACGAATTCCAATGCCGCCTCGACTCACGGGTAGTGTTGCCTGTATCCATTGTTTCTTGTCCAGTTGTAGATTGAGAATGTTTTCCAAGCAGTCTCGAATTTCGAGGTCGAAAGCGTTCAAAAAGTCCGGAAATTTCCATGTCGCGCAGGTTCGGAGAAAATAGGTCAGCTCGGGAATCGCGAAACAGTTCTTAAGAAGAAAGTACACTGTGTGTGAATTTAGTTTTTTGACCTGAGCTGTCATACGACGTAAACTTATTAGTTTTACTTCCGCAGAGTCTTCAAAACTTTCCTCAAAAACACGTGCGCCGAGTAAAGTGAGCTGTGAACGATCAACGATTTGTATGCCTGGAGAAATTTTATCAAACTTATCGACTAATGCTTCGTCGACGATTCCAGAGCAAAAAAAAAGTTCACATTTCGAGGGATTAATTTTAAGTCCCAAGCCCTTCGAACGTTCTATGATCGTTTGGGAATTTTCATAAACCACCTCGTGGTAATCACCAATGGACCCATCGTCCATCGTCCAGACGTGTTGTAACGGCGGATTATTGTTATTTATGTCAAAGGCCCTACCGAAGTACATCTGAGACCATTGATTTTGATGGCCTAAATGCTCTCCCCTGCACCATATAAACAAGAGGACCAACCAAACTAATTTCTCTATATTCGCCTCAAGAAGCAAATTTCAAACTGCCGTAATTTTATAGATATGTGTCATACCTCACAATTCTGAAAGTTGCTTTATCCCAGGATTTGATAATTTTTCCGTCAAACTCCAAGATGGGGCCATTTTTCGTTGAAACCCTGAAGCACGTGTATTCTAAAATTTTATTCTCTACAATTTTGCCATTGGAAGCAACTTTCTCACTCCCATCCCGCCCAATTCTAGCAGTGGTAATATTGCAGGATTAAGCCATTTTTCCTGAAACACGTGTTCTCTAAAATTTTATTCTCTACAACTTTGGCTTTGACAGTAAATCTCCGTATTGGATCGTTGAGCAAATAAAGACGAAAAACTATATGCTTTCGTATATGGTTAAGAAACTCAATTTCGTCCATTTCATTGGTCCCAGTGCCCAGATCACTGACACAATTTCCACAAAAATAATGTTTTTTCCAATTTTGTGAGATTAGATGCTTCCATTTTACACCAATATGAACAATTGCCGTGCTATACTTGCTGAGATATTTGCGAAAAGATTTCACCATTGGTGAATCACCAACCCTCGAAAAACCATGTTTTTGGTCACTTTTTCGACCATATCTCCGTAGCCACATTTTGCTCATCGTCAATTTTGAATCATGGGATAGATGTACATTTCGGGGGGACGGATAGACAAACAGACAGATGGACATTTTTTTTTATCGCTGATTCGTCATCTCTAGGTGATTATGCATCCCCATGTTACAAATAAAATCGTTTGTAGTAAAAGTATAGGACCTTTGCACTTCGTACGGATCCAATAATTTTTTTTCCAAGTTTGCTTTCATAATGATCTGAAAATATTAGTCTCTGTTGAACGTTCAGAACGAATATTTACCTCCTTCACCTCACTAAAAATATTGTATACGTTAAAGCAAAAGAAAAAATTCCCGTAAATATTTTTTCAGCTAAATCGACAATAAATTTTCAAGTAAATAAAATGACATTAAAATAATCCTTTTAAATTTTCAATTAATTTTGAAACAGCATTCATTTCTATCCCTCCGTCGGATTCAGTGATAAATTTATTCGCCAATTTTAATATTTAACGATTCCATATACAGTCATTAATCATAATAATAATAAAAAAATGGAAATTTTTCTATTTCACCTCAATGTTTTGTTCACATAACCACATTATTACACGACATATTGCATGCAATATGATAAATTTGAGCTCATTTTGTGTTTGACGATTGTGAACTGAACTAGACCTTTGCGCCGGTTTATATTTTTTTCAATAATGGCGGCTGGATTCGGTACAGTGAAGAAATCGGCGCAAAAAATTTTTTCACCGGCGACCGACGACGGTGCGGCGATGGATTACATTAGTTACAACTCAAAGTTTCCTTGTCGACCATGCCCGACCAAGCTTGTGTAACGCATTTTCCAAGGAAAAACATTCACAATCAGTTAATAAAACTCTAAAACATTATTAGTAAAATCATCATTTGTGACCAAGTATTTCGATTCTAAAATAAGTGTTAGAACTGATTTTGAAAAAACTCTGCGCCGACAAAATGCACCGGTGGCGGCAGCGCAATCGGCTGACATATTTAAAAACTTCGTATGATTTCGGACTTTTTCGGAAGCTGAACACCGGCGCACAGGTTTAAACTTAACAACGCTGTAGGACTGAGCTATTACGTTACACACCATTTTTACGACTATTATTGGGTAGAAAGATATATGACTGTCCTCGCTATATTTATGTCGTCACTATATTAAGCATCGATACAGGAACACGAAGGATATGAGATGATAGCAAACAATAATGTTGTGAAAAAATTGGTATGTAACGGTGAATTAGTGGGGCAGATAGCTTGATAAATAGAGTATTTGAAGTTTGTGTAATTAGAGCTTTGGCCATTGAAATACATGAATTTATGTTTTTCACCTTAAAGGAGATATTGTCCTCGGGCTGAAGATTCTTGGTCAGGACCTGTTTTTTTTTCTCGTGGTGATTAAGGCCGAGGACGCATAAATATGCGCCTTTCTGCGCATATATCGCTCTTTATACCTTCTTTTTCGGTGCTTTCTTTCGCTTTTCTGTGCATGTACACTTTTTTGTGCAGGATGTCTGCAGTTCGTTTCTGTTTCTACGCATGTGCAGGGAGATCCCTGCAGCATTTTTTGCTCATGCGTGACTTTCTATAGTGTTTGCCTGGCTTTTTTGTGCCTGAGCCGCATTTTTGTGTTTGCTTTGTTTTGTTACCACTACACCCTTTTATTAGTAGTGTCAATTTAAGTCTGAATTTTTGGATACTCTAGTCTCTAATCTGTGTCGTCCTTTGTCAATCCCAAGAAAATTGTTAGTTTCATATATGAAGTAACATTTTTTCTCTTATTTTCTCTAGATTAAAAAAGGGAAATGTTTCTTAAAGAAAAGAACAAATAAATGTTAACATTTCTGAAATAATGAAGTCTTTAAGTACTTCCTAACTACTCTCTTTCGGGGAGCACGCCCAGTTAATCGAAATAGCTTTTGTAAATAATAAATCATCTTTCTTTCGATTTTCTTGACAGATAATGAAGCAAAACATAGATATTCCCATTGTAGTTACTTCATTGAAAATGTTCGTTTTTTACGTTCTGATTGATTACCATTTAAACTGTTGGTTCGTGTTTCGATGTCACAAACGATCACATCTAGCATTTGCTGATAGCCAAATTTCGTGAATTTTGTAATATGAAACAGCAAATTCTATTGGCAACCCATACATTGTCGCCACCATGTCACCTGGGGAATTAATGTGATTTGCCTCATGTTAACATGAATCTCATTGGAAGAGTAAAAGAGATGAAATTTCTCCTGAAATTTGTTCCTCAGTTGACGGTACCGATGGAATTAGTCAGATCTAACGCTCGTCAGTTTGCGCATTAAATTTCTTCACAAGACAGCAACTTTCATTTTTCATTAAGAACTTTCGTGAAATTCAGAATGAAGTATTTGATGAAACTGAGAAATTTCTGTGTTGTTTAGAATTACTTTTGAATTATTTGTTTGTTTTTTGAATGGATGGTAAAGAGAAAGATACTTTTTGTTTGAGAAAGATATGCATAGGTCAGTTATGATGGTTTGAAAAAGTTTATTTACTTGAAAATGGTCATGCAAGGACCGAAACTTAAGTAGTAAATAAAAATATTTTGGTACAATAGACAATCTTTATGGTTTTCTGGAACTATTTTATTTAGATTAGTTATACCCTCAATGTCCCAATTCCTGAATATTTTGCCTGTTGGCTAATATTTTAGCAATTAAAATTTCCTTAATTTTAGTGTCGTCATCGTTTTAGTCAACATGTATAAGTTTTTCCTTGTTTGTGGTGGTTAAGTCACATGGTCGACTAATTGTGAAAGTGTGTGTGTGTCAATGTGATATATAAAATGCGAGGAGAGTATGACGTCATAGTCTCCTCGTTTTGGGATCGATTTAAATATTTTCCGGTAAATTAACAAATTATTTTTATGATGTGTAATGGGAAGAATTGCCTTCTTTAACGTATATTTTCACCTAAAAACAGTTTGAAGCTATTTTGAAAAATTCACGCATGTCTATTTCAATGGTGTTTTGGAACTTTTCTCTAAGGTGAAGTCCAGGGCCTATTCTTCAAAAAATTTTTAGAAATTTTAGAATTTTTTTTAGAAATTTTGGAAATTTTGGAAATTTTAGAAATTTTAGAAATTTTTAGAAATT
>CM055403.1:121281068-121312086 GCA_029228625.1 Pseudolycoriella hygida
CCCCCCCCATAAATTTTCTTATAAAAATTTGTTATCAACTTTATCGAATTAATTACTAAAAAGTAATTTAAGTGAACAAATTTTTATTCTGAACCCTGCTGAACCCCCCTTTTTTCGCTTAGATCACAAAGTTCAGAAGAGTGAACCTTTATGTTAGTGTTGGGTTCAGTCAGGGTTCAGTAATGTACTCGAAAGTTTGACATTTTATATACAAGAGTTCACCCATTTTAATTTTTTTGGACGTGTAGAAGAAGTCGACTTTTAAACATGACCTTTTGTGATTTTTGAACAAAGGTAACAATTTCACAAATGTTCCCGCATAGTTTCTTGTGAAAAAATCACAAAACTTACAAAACTTATATACACAAACAAGTAAATTTGGAATAAAATACATTGTCTCATTAACCGAATATGAGTAAATAATGATTGTTTTTAGTACACACATACTGATTTCACATGGGAGTCTGTTAGCTTGTGCTTAAATTTCAAATTCCCGCATCAACATGCACGAGAACTCAAAAATTTCGAAATTCAGGAAAATTCAAAATCCATAAATACCGATCATAAACCGTTACTAGTTCCTTCCCTTCTCTAAGAATTTTTTCCTTCTCAAAACCCTCCATAAATCTAACAAATTCCTTCCTTCCAAAATCCCTTCTAACGTATCTGCTAAGAGAATTGTGTACGTATCAGAATAGATATAGCAAATTCATTAAGATTGGCAACCAACTGAACCAATGTCAAGAAACTTCCATATTGAGCTGCATTTGAAATTGCCGAAATGGCAATATTTAAAAACCCGTCCGAAGTAGCAGTGTAGAAATATTGGTTATTGAGATCAACCATCATGACATCCGCCATACCAACACCAACAACTTTGCCTTTCACATCGAACTTCTTTATCTTATAGTTTCCAAAATATTCGAATTTTTCCAAAATATATTGTCTAGATAATTCCACCCTAACATTCGTGGCCATATCATGACAAGCGTCTCACCGAAACCGTGCAACTTTGCCTTTGACACAGATCTCCTATCTTTATAGTTTTCTAAATATTTGAATTTTTAGAACATATATTGCCTAGATCGATCCATCCAAGTCATTAGCGGCCATATTGGCAAGCATTATGACATGCACCACACAGAAACCAACAACTTTGCCTTTGGCACCTATACTCTAATACTTATAGTTTTCAAAGTATTTGAATTTTTCGAAAAAATCTTGTCGAGATCATCATCAAGATCAGCGGGCATCTTAGGCCCGGCCTCTGGCCCAAATTTGTTCTTGAGTGTTCTTAAGGCTTTGATTACCTATCGAATGAAAAAAGAATGGGATATTATATTCAACCGATAAAATAATTCAACTTTACCGATAAAAAATAATAAATGATCGATGACTTTTTACCGATACCTTAATTTTAGTCACTTCTCTTGGGAATTTTTCCTTTTACAAATGTTATCGGGTGTTTTGGACACTACCTCAAATATTCACGCTATTCGCGCTTTAATCATGCTTTGAATAGACGTTTAAAAATTTATCGGTAAATAATTATCGGTCATTTATTATTTTTTATCGTTAAAGTTGAATTGTTTTATCGGTCGTTTATTACCATCCAAAAAGAATCACGTATGTCCCTAGTCGGCCGCTTTTTTTAGGCTCCAGTTAGGTCCAGTGACCCAAAGTCAAAAAATGTTTTTCCATAAAATGTTGGGAATTCATTAACCTTTCCAACAAAAAAAATTATCAAAATCGGTTGAGATTTATTCGAGTTATGTACAAAAGACCTAAAACCACTTAAGCGGACCAAGCTCAGCGGCACTTCACTCGAAAATGCCCATCTCCGAACTTGACCTCACTTTTTCGAGTACCTTTCACGAAAAAAAAAAGATTTTTAAAATCAGCAAAGATTTGCTCGAGTTATGTACAAAAAACACGTTAGGCCCTAGTAGAGACTCCCTTTTAGAGCCGTAGGGGCAAACCTAAAAAAATGTCTTTCCATAAATTGTCGGTTTTTCATATATCTATCGATTAAAAAAAGATTTACGAAAATCGGAAAAGATTCGCTCGATTTATGTACAAAAAACACGTAGTAGAGTAGTAGAGACTTGCTTTTAGAGCCCTACGTGAGTCCAAAGGGTCAACCTAAAAAAAATGTTCTTATGTTGGTTTTTCATATATCTAACGATTGCAGAAATGCTTATGAAAATCGGAGAAGTTATTTACGAAAGACTGAAAACCACTTTAGCGGCCCTAGCTCGGCGGCCCTTGGCTCGAAAATGCCCATCTGCAAACTTGACCTCACTTTTTCAAATACCTTTCAGGAAAAAAAAAGATATTGAAAATCGGTCACGATTTACTCGAGTTATCGTGTCTACGGACGGACGGACGCACAAGATTTTTTTTGCATATTCGGCATCTACGTTTCATGATCGATGCTTCCCCCCCTACTCCCTCCCCTAAAATGGCCATCATCATCAAAATCATCATAAAATTCGTTAAAATTTAGCCTCTTCCTCGGAAATCTACCTTTCATTTCGAAATTCATTAAACACTTCCATTTCAAAAACTGAAATTCAAAACAAACAGAATTGAAGGTTGTACGGATATTCATTTCTTCCCACCACCAAACTTCAAACTGTCATCACGTTAAGTGATTTTGATGAGCTTTCATCGAAGCAGAGAAGCTAGACTCTAAAGCAATTCCCAATATGACTTTAGATTAATTGAAGTGGATAGAATGTTTGCAAAAATGCTGCATGCTGCACTACTTTAGTCGTATGGAACTCATACAAGGGATTCATTTCCAGTCTACCTTCTTAGAAACAATTTTTAGAGGAAGAAAAAACCTAGAAAATATGCTCATTAACAAGAATATTCGGACACTTGCCGAAGGAGATATCTAACTATTTTGACACTAAAAACCCGTTGTCCTGGAGGTGACGCAAACAAGATTCAATTGATTCACGCACGCCCAGGTGACTTAATCAAAAAATTACAAGTTTCCCAAAAGTAACGAGACTAAACCTTTCCAAAGCAACAACACATTTAATCAATCTCAGGGACAGTGTCTGTCTGTCTGAGAGACACTTTCTCAAAAGCAATCCTTTATAATTTTCATAATTATTTTCATAAATCTAACGAATTCCTTCTTCTTCAAAACAATTTGCAACGGTCTAAACTTTAAAACGTACAATGAGACAATGAGACATCCATCCCTATTCCAATATCAGCATTCGCGGCAGGCAAAATTCAACAAATTCTTCAAAACAGTTCTTTAACGACCTTAATCGTAAAATATAAAAACTTATGATGTCTAACACATCCATTCCTAGTCCGATTTCAGTCATGGCGGTAGACAATTCAATAAATTCCTAAAACAGTTTCCTCAACGGCCGAAATTTCAAAATCAATATAAAAATTTACAATTCCCAGCCAAGTCTCAGCCTTCGCAGTAGGCAATTCAATACGACGAAGCCGACGACTTCTTGATGGCGACATTTCCACAATTGTTAACTTTTGAACAAATAATTGAAATCATTCAATAAAACTGATTTAGAACTGATCATAGTCGAATGCCACTATAAAATTCAACAAATTTCTTAAATTTGGAAATTTTAGAATTTTTTTTAGAAATTTTGGAAATTTTTTAGAAATTTTAGAAATTTTTTTAGAAATTTTAGAAATTTCAGAAATTTTAGAAATTTAAGAAATTTTAGAAATGCAATTTTTCAAAAATAGGCCCTGGTGAAGTCCCACATATTGATGGCGCACTTTGTTACAGTCTTACTTAGAATCTCTAATACATTCAGCAATTATAGTTCTTTCATGTACTAGAATGATACTTCCTCTAGTGCATGAAACTACTCTGTCTTGAATCCGAAGTACGCAGCCTTCAAAAAGTTGCAACAAGTGGAAGACTGCATTTTGGCAAGGAAGCCTGGGATCAAAAAATGATGTAAGGCAATGTTAAAGCCAATAGCAAGTATTCCTTGGAAAAATAATTTTCAATTTTACACCAGGCTGCATACTTTATCATGGTTCGACGCAACAGAGTAGTCGGCTTTGACGAATGATTCACAACGCATTAATTTTTATCCTGACACCAGGCTGGCTTCTTGAGCTATGCTCGTTTAAATGTAGAAGGCAACGGCAGCCCGGTGCCAAAATGAAAATTGATTCGTTGTGAAGCATTCGTCAATGATGTTCTTCAATTTTTGGCACCAGGCTGCCTTCTTTTTCATGGGTCAAGGTCACATAGAGGGCAGCCTGGTGCCAAATCAAAAAGTTTTGCGCCGTAATGTACTGGATACTAGATTCTAACTTCCCTAATATAATTTTTTGGCACCGGCCTGCCTTCCCCGACTTGGCTACTGTAACACCACCTTCTGTTCATCGAATTTACTTTTAAAATTTTTGTGTTCGCACGTTGTTGATCCTGGACACGAGCACTTACCTTGACATAAATTCTTTCAACTATTTGCTCGGGACCCACGTATTTTACTCTACACTTTGAACAACATTTGCATAACTTTTAGGTACATTAGCAGACCATGTAAAATAATGTTATTATTTCATATCGAAGTGACTATTCGCCCCGGGGTTCGAATAGTCTTTGTTTTGACTATTTGCCCCGGTGGATAGTGGTTTTTCATCTATTCGCACCTCAAAAGTACTTGGCATATGTAAACGTGTTGATTCACCTTCAAGATTGATGTTGGTTACAACAAAAATGAATGAATGAAATAAACGTAGTTGTTATGTATGAGTAAAAACAAAACAAAATTCATTCAATTTTCGGCACGAAAACAAAGTTGATAATAAAAGTAAATAATTTTTCCTTTTACGAAATGTCACAAAAACTAGGCAGCTAACAAAACTAAGAAGATTTTTATGAAAGTAGGGAGGTTTAACAAAATTTTGATTGCTTGGACGCGCTTCTTTTGAAATTTAAACATTGCAAAAGTGATTCAAAGCCTTGAAAATGTCCGTCAACTAATCATGGCCGCAGCGATAGCGGAGGGCGTGACGCAGTCCCCACTCCCCAAAAGAGAGGTCCACAAACTGAAAAAACGCCATACAAAAACCTTTTGGACAAGGAGCGGAGCCATATATAGGCGAACTTTTGAGTTTTTTCCCCTCGCCCTTGCTCCCTTCCATATTATTTTTAAAAAACTACGTCCGTCGCAGCAGCTTTCCAACGAGCACACAAACTCATCAAAATTGGTTGGAAATTGGGTGAGATATCGAGGTTTGAAAATGACTTTTTTCTGTGGGTCGTCGATTTTTCTATTGTTCTCATTATTATAAACTTTTTTTCTGATCTGTCGGTTTTTATCTATCTATGTTCTATCTATTAATAATTTTCTATCTCGAGAACTAGACAGCCAGTTTTGATGAAATTTTCAGACAACGTCAGTCCAGTGTCGGCCTGGCCCTAAGGGCGTTCGGGCGACGCCCGCAGGGCTTTTTGCTCGACCCGGGCGGTAGCCCGGTCGGGCCTTTTGGATTCTTTTGTATATGCAAAGATTATATATTTCGATAAGCAAAGAGACCTGTGAGTGTCAGAACAACTGTTACAAACTCTTACTGCATATTAAAACAAACACTAAACTTCCATAGAGTATCGATGAATGCTTTGCAATTTTATTGAATTTAAGTCTTAGATTACATTGGAAATCGTCAAAATGGCAGCTTGGAAAGCCCTGTGACGCACCGTTCAGGGCACTAAGGATTGGCCTTAGACCCATACTTCCATGGATGAATCTGTTCCCCGCACCTCTATTTAAAACATAGCAAAAACCTTTTTTTTGAACTTTGGCCGGTCTTATGACCGACCGAGGGCCTAAGCCAAAAAGTTTCACCGGCCTTCAAAAAGTCACGTTTTCGACTACTTTTTCGATCCTTACTTCGAAAGTTCTTCACTGATTTCACTTATTATGATCACAACACTCCTTTTGGGACTACCTTTCGGGTAGATGGACGAACAAATTTGTTCATGCAGATTCGGAGAACGGTAAGTCCCTTGGGCCTGGGCAAAAAAAAGGGGCCCGGGCTGTCATTTTGGCCTGTGGCTGAAAATAAGAAAAACGAATCCAAATTTCCGAAATTTTCGGCTGCGGCGCTCAAAAATACCTCAATTTAATTTAAAAACTACCGAAAAGCCCAAAAATTGTCGCCTATGGCGTTATAAGAAATCAATCAATTATCGAAATTCTTACATAAAGGATCCCTACAAGCAAAAAATTGCGTCTGCTGCAATTAGGCGTTCTTCGATTTACCTAAAGGAAATTTTCGCCGGCGGCGCTTTACATGATAACCTTATCTGAACACAACAATTAAAAAAAATCGCCTATGGCGCTAAACTCAATCAAAAGGTGCCGGTTTTTGACTTCATTGAATTCCATTTGTTTACCAAAAAGCGCTAAAAAATCCGCCCGAAGATATGGGCTTTTAGATTTCGCCCGCAGGGCCTTTTGGTAGCCAGGCCGGCACTGCGTCAGTCTCGGCCGCAAATGAAAAATTTCATATGCCGCTTTTCCGGGAAAACTATTGAAAAGTCGTGGCATCTGGAAAAGTGGTCAATTTTATGGGGTTTTTCATGTAGTGCTCGGAGTTTTCGAATTTTAGCTTCGGCATGAGAATGAATACTTAGAGAGTTGGTTTCTTCGAACCGGTTATAGAGTTTGATCAGAAGAATTTGTTGGGATCTTCAAAAAGTGTCTGCCAGCTGTCATAGCGGCGCCATCTTGGGTTTTCGTAAGCAATAAATTACGCTTTTTTTGGTTTTTGAATTTTAGCTTCGGAATGACAATACTTAGAGAGTTGGTTTCTTCTCAAAAGTTATAGAGATTGTTAAGGAGAATTTTTTGGGATCCTAAGAAAATGACTGCCAAATGTCAAAATGATGCTGTCTTGGATTTTTTGCTATCTTCTGAATTAGAATAGTTAAACGGTTAAAGTGGTTTCTTCGGGACAGTTATAGAGATAGGTGAGTGGATTTTTTGGCCTGAAGTTTGAACATTGTTTTCGCCGGAATTTTTTTTTTGCTGAAAAATTTTTTTCGCCGGACATTTTTTTTCACCGGAAATTTTTTTTCGCCAGGATTTTTTTTTCGTCGGAAATTTTTTTTAGTCAGAAATTTTTTTCACCGAAAATGTTTCTCGCCTGAAATTTTGATCAAAGAAACATTGACCGAATTGAAATTATTTCGCCGAAAATTTTTTTTGCCGAAAATTCTTTTTCACCGGAAAGACATTATTACGTTGTGTGAAGATTGTTTTGCTTTTTAAATTTTTGCGTTTGAAAACAGAAAGTGTTGAAATATGATTACGCTGGTGGGAACACAACGTAATTATGTTTTAGGAAAAAATGATGCAATTTTTTTCAAAGTATAAAACTAAAATTTAATTCAAAACAAATTTCTGGGTATTATCAGCGATAGCGTCACCTCATACGATATCACTAATTTTGGAAGTGGACATTAGAGACTACGTTATACTTTACCTTTTAAGAGGTTTTTGTTGTGATTCCAACCAATCAATAATATTAGAAAATGGTGTCTCAAAACTATAATAGATGGAATAATATTTTATGCTATAAGAACTTTAAGATGGTATCTCGGTTTGAGGTGGAGTAAATGGGGTTTACGACAACAAGAACTAAGACATCATTTCACATTTCGTGTACATAAATAGTTTTGTATATTGAACGGACTTTACAGTAGATTTGATATATTTATTTGATAAACAACCATTTATTGCCTTCCGCAAACGGTCTTAAGTATAAATAATAAAAAAGAATAATTCGTTCCCGCCCCGGGGCAAATAGTGGAAAAAAAAACATTCGCCCCTCAAAAAAAGACTATTCGCCCCCCGGGGCATATAGCACCTACCTGTAATAGGTTCCGTATTGATTTATAGTTCCAAGTTTTTAGCGCGGGGAATTTGTATGAAGCAAATTGCGTTCAATCAAACCCAATCAATACGTGCGCTGTAATTTGAGTTGTTAAATTACAAAGATTCATTTCTTGTTTTTTTTTCTGGAACAAAAAAAACTTCTACATTCTTCTTCTACACTTCTACATTCTTATTATAAGGACGGTATGTTTGTTTGTCTGTAACGCTTTTCCCGTCAAAACGAAAAAATTAATTCGAAAATGCGTTACATAAACTTTTCGAAGATTGAGCTGTCGTTAGCAGAGACATAAACCATTATTCGATGGGAAAAGTGTCTTTGCTAAATTCGAATTTCGAAATATTGTGTATTGGGTGCTGTTGGTTTGTGTACTTGATGTGAAATATCTGCACGGACTTATTCTTTTTTGTTTTGGTTGATGTTAGGTGTTTGTTGACAAAGGGAAATTTGTTGGGTTGGGTGTGTAGTGTGTCGGGGTGACCAACAAAATGGCGGACGATGGTATGGGACGGACTTGGGTGGAAAAATAAGAATTTGTTTATAACTTTTTTTAGGTTGATGTTAGATGTTTGGTGTCAAAGGGAAAGTTGTTAGGTTGGGTTTGTAGTGTGTCGGGGTGACCAACCAAATGGCGGACGATGATATGGGACGGACTTGGGGGGGAAAAATAAGAATTTTGTTTTAACTTTTTTTTAGTTGATGTTTGACGTTTGGTGTCAAAGGGAAAGTTGTTGGGTTGGGTGTGTAGTGTGTCGGGTTGACCAACAAAATGGCGGACGATGGTATGGGACAGACTTGGGGGGGAAAATAAGAATTTTTTTGTAACTTTTTTTTCGTTTGATGCTAGATGTTTAGTGTCAAAGGGAAAGTTGTTGGGTTGGCTGTGATGATGAAAATGGCTATGATGATGAAAATGGCGGACGATGGTATGCGACGTACTTGGGGGGAAAAAATAAGAATTTTTTTGTAATTTTTTTTGGTTGATGTTAGATGTTTGTTGTCAAAGGGAAAGTTGTTGGGTTGGCTGTGATGATGAAAATGGCGGACGATGGTATGGGACGTACTTGGGGGGAAAAAATAAGAAATTTTTAGTAATTTTTTTTTTGTTGATGTTAGATGTTTGGTGTCAAAGGGAAAGTTGTTGGGTTGGGTTTGTATTGTGTCGGGGTGACGAACCAAATGGCGGACGATGATATGGGACGGACTTGGGGGGGAAAAATAAGAATTTTTTTTTAACTTTTTTTTAGTTGATGTTTGACATTTGGTGTCAAAGGGAAAGTTGTTGGGTTGGGTGTGTAGTGTGTCGGGGTGACCAACAAAATGGCGGGGAATTTGATGGGGATTGTGACGGGGATGTGACGGCGATTTTGACGGGGATTTTACGGTGATTTTGAAAGGGAATTTGACGGGGAATTTGATGGGGATTGTGACGGGGATTTTGATGGGGATTTTGACGGGGATTTTGACGGGGAATTAGACGGGGATTTGACGGCAATTTTGACGGGGATTTTTACGGTGATTTTGAAAGGGAATTTGACGGGGATTTTGACGGGGATTTTTACGGTGATTTTGAAGGGGAATTTGACGGGGAATTTGACGGGGATTTGACGGCAATTTTGACGGGGATTTTTACAGTGATTTTGAAGGGGAATTTGACGGGGAATTTGACGGGGATTTTGACGGGGATTTTGGCGGGGAATTTGACGGGAACTGTGACGGCGATTTTGACGGGGATTTTTACAGTGATTTTGACGGGGATTATGGACGGTAAAGTAGGCAGGGAAAGCGCCGCAGGCAAGGAAAGTGCCGCAGGCAGGGAAAGCGCCGCAGGCAGGGAAAGCGCCGCAGGCTAATAATTAGCGGGGGTCCAGGGGGCGGCAGCCCCCTGGTATAAAAAAATTTTTCTGTTAATGATATCACAGGTTTATGCACGTTCACGTTTTTATTAATATTAATCCTGTTAATAACATCACTCCTTTATGCACGTTCTCGCTTAGAAGACTTCAGAGTGCCCTCGCGGGGTGCCCCCTAGGGGGCTAACGGGATCGACTAGTTCACATAATATTTTCTTCGATACTGATCAGAAAACACTTGTTAAACTTGTTTAAACTCGTGATGCAAGCTTTGCACCTGTATTGATGCGTAAGTGAAAATTGAAGAACTGTTTTCAATGTAAGTGTGTGGCCAAGAGTTCATAGTGCTCTCTCGGTTATTTTACTTTTCTTAAGTGACTAATAATAGACATAGAGATGTTTGTCAAATAAATCATAAACTTTTTTTTGCCCTGGTCCCTGCATTTTGTGCTCGATACGATAACTGAAAATGGAGCTCCACAAGAAACATAAGAAAATAAAAATTTCTTCATATTCCCTAATTACCATTTTAACTGCATTCTTATCCACAATTGATTCCAATAGTAAATTTGTTTAATTTTCAAAATTGAAGATCCAATCACTTAGTAATAATGTATTCAAAATAATTATCAGCTCCAATTTGCAATGTAAAGGCTTACTGGAACAAAATCGAAGCGTATGAACATTAAACTCAACGTTCATCTACGAATAACGAAACGAAAAAAAAAACTTTTACAATTTCTCTTTTTTGCTGACTTGCATATAAAATAAGCTCAGACGAATAAATAGAAATTTGCTTTATTGAATACCATTTCAAATTTATTGAATAAAAAAAAAACTTTTATCTTTCGTTGTTTAATCTGAATGAGTTGGTTGGGTGATTACATCAATTTTTGAAATTCCGATAGTTCACGTGGTTGAGGCCTGCGTGCAGAAATTCTTCTTCTTGGCTTTCTTTCCTTTACATTTTCTTAAATTTTTGTCAACGTCGGCGGAAGAACTAGCATGATTGTAATGATGTAATGTATTCGCATACGTATAAAATCACGAAATTCTGATGAAAAATGTTCAAAGAATTATCGGTAATCGATACTCTTGAATTTTTGTCGGTACTTTCGATTGTTTCTATCAGTCACTTTTTAGATTTCGGTCGAAGCGGCCAACTGGCCTTGAAACTCATACTATGATCCTTTGTTACTTCCCCGTTACTTTTCTTCTGCCGCGCGTTCCACACATATATTAAAATAAATATTCGCTACTTACTCATAACGAATCCCGTAGAATAAATATAACAATTTTGTAATTCACCGACAAAAACTCGCTTTTTCGTGCGTCATTTCGGTGTCGCATGAAGTCATTTTGCCGCACTAGTGCGATGAAGGTTTTTTTACGCACTACTGGAATTGAATTTTTATATTAAAAGAAAGTCTCGTTTTTGTCGGGGAATTGCAAAAAACGTTGTTTGATGCACATCCGTCACGTATGCTGGTAGTTTAACGCACACGATGTGTTGCCGAACTCGCCTTCGGCTCGTATCTCACATCTAGCTCGTGAAACTACCTTCATACGTAACTTGTATCAAAAATTACTATTATATAACGCGGGCATGAATCATTATTCACACTAAGAGCGACCTCTTTTAGTTTTAGTTTATATTAATCCATAACGGAAACAGCAATACTGCTTCCATAATTTGAAATGAACGGATTCTCACGACCGCCAAAATTAGATAATTAAGAGAGAATTGAAATTAGGAGAAGGGTGGAAGATCATCGGAAACGAAGATCTACATTTTGAATTGAATAGTCAATGGCGAGGAAACATTGGAATCGCAAAGTATCATTATTATTCGAGAAGAAACCAATAAAATTCCAGGCCCGTAGCCAGGGTCGGCTGCCAGGAGGGCTCGAGCCCCCCACCGAATTGATAAAATTATATGAAATTTTGAGAAAATTCTCTTTATTTCGCGCATTTCACATTAATACAGTCGTATTTTTGGTATAGGGTTTTCGTTAAACAAAGTCGCCGATACCCCGGTTTGACCGGCACCCCCCTCCCCCCTAAATTATTTGCCGTGCCTAGCACACAGAACCTTTGTTTATTTGCTAGCTTTTTAGGACGCACACACGCCTCTGCTTAGTCTTTGAAACAGAACCGACGTCAGAAATCGCGAGCGGAGCGAGCGAAAAATTTTTTAAAAATTTAGTATTATTCATGGCGTTTCCATTTTTCCAAAATAATCTCATTACCTATTTTCACATGAAATTATCCTCTTCTTGGTTCGTTTAGCTCACAAAATGTGAGTTAAATGTGCGAAGTTTCCCTCCGCCTAAAATATATACAGCAACGGATTTTTAAAAAGAAGCTACTCTAAGTTTTGACAATAGAATTTGTCTTTCACTTCCCATATTTTCCTGAAATCGTTCACACTATTATAAGAAAATTTCCTAAATTTTTGCCGCAGGTTTTGTTAGCAGCTAGTATACAGCTTCTATTATAACGCTGCAGGGAAAAAATTTTTTGAGTACTGTTCTTATGCGAGAAAAATAAAAAGTTTAGTTTGAGTTGGTGGTGAATGTTATACTTAAAAGTTGCGCCGCAAAGTAGGCTAATCCGTTATATTCATGTTCAAAAATCTATATCTCGTGATATATTCACAATTTAAATGTAAGAATTCTTAAAACGTGATTTAAGAATGTTCAAAAATGTCGGGAAAAATATTTGTGCATGTAGGCCGCAGATTAATAGTCGTATGGTTGTTAGACAAAGTGACAGGTTTGATTTCTCCCCATACATAACCTCAAAAAAATATATTTTCCATATTTTCGTCAGAAACTTGTCGAAATCAGTTGTAAACGTTAAAGTATTATTAAAGGGATCAATAATAAGTCGAAACGAGCCTAGTCCGACGAAAAAAAAGATGAATTTCTTGGTTGATTCTTTGATTTTCATACTGACTGTCTTTGAGTCTCAGAGCGCTGAATAACAATTCGCTTCAAAACCACTAGGAATTTCATCCCTTTTTCGCCGCAGGCAAAAATTTTTCAAAATTTAATTGCAAATTTTGGTTTTTTGTGAAAGTATACAGTTCTGATTACCATTTTATAGCAAAAATTCTAACAGCTTAGTATATGTGACCGATAACACGCCACGCCACTGTCGTTAAGAGTGTCAAAAGGTTTTTCTTGCAATGTAGAACCGAAAATCTATTTCAATAACGAAATGGAAACATTGAATTGAGATTGGAAAAGAAAAGAATGATTGCGCCGCAGACGAAAATTTCAAGTATTGAAAACGATCATGACGTCAAGATTTATATTTTTCCGCAAAATTCGCAACATTTCAGTTTCGCCAGGGGGGGCTCTTTGGACGCTCAGGGGGGGCTGAGCCCCCCCCCCCTAGATACGGGCCTGTAAAATTCATTAAGAGACTAGAGGTTAAATAAAGATGAAATCCGCTGGGTTCAATCACGTCATAGATTTAACGCCACCAACGATTATAATTATTCTGGAAGAAGTTAGAGCCGAAATAAATCGTCATTTGTTTGCACGGCGAGCGTTATTATTTTTGGAGTACAAATTTACCTTCACGTTAACAAATTAAAAAGAAAACAATCTCACGTCATCATTGCAACATATTGTCGCCCAAAGCATTCTCGCTGCCGCTACCGAAACGTCCCTCCCGTTATTGGTCCCCATTGCATCATCCTATATGGTATCGTAACAATTGTGCCTCATTTCGTAACATCCCATGGTCATCCTCAACCTCATGGAATTGTAGATGGGTCAAATAATATTAAGGTCGTGAGTAAACACACCCCATTATTTAATTTTACCTAAAGGAAATCCGTTAACCTTTGCTGTTGAATTCGCTGAATATAAATGTAAAGTGTGAACAATCATTCAAAATAGATTCATTGAGAAGGATTTCTCTTAGTTCCGTTCAGGATACATTTCATTTCTTTCGTTATTCATTTCGCGTTATTTGTGAATTAATCTCTTCTTCCTGTCGAGCCAGGGAGGTGAAAAAGGAGATTAGTTACACTAGTCATGTATTCTGTCTTAGTTAGATTCCCACATTACATGTTCCCATTTCAGAACGCATAGTTGCAACCGGTACGCCGAATGAGCCTCGTCGTCTGAGCAAACGCACTACGATGCATCTTCTAGTCTCCGGCACAAGCCGTAGACGCCAAATGAATCTCGCTGTTTGGGTCGGGACATTACAATACATCTTCTAGCCTCTGTCGAAACTATGCTTATTTTAAATGAGCCCGTAAATGCAGTGTATCTCACACAACTGAAATACCTTTTTCTAGGGCATTTGTGTGAGCAACCATTAATCTGTTTGTTGGACCACATGCTTAACGTGAATTCTAAACCACGCCTATATACAGGAGATTGTGCAACGTTTCGTTTTAACTCGTTTAACCGAAAAACCAAGTTTTACATGCACAGAATGCAAGCGAATACGTGAAAAAAGAGATAAAAGAGAAATAAGAAAGATGCACAAGCTTGTGATTCTCTTCCTGTATTGCAGCTGCATATACTGGATTTCATCTGGTGTTCATTATATCTCCGCCTTAAGATAGACTCAGATATCGGTACACAAAATTCATCGTGTATGGGTGACGTCATACATGTCGTTCTTCTGTGTACGGTTCGTTGTGGACACCGAACACCACAACTACCCATTTTTAGAAGCTTGGGTGTGCTTAGGTACGTTACTTTCATGCTACAAATTGAAGAAAAATCCTATACAGAATTTTATCCTCACCATGGGAATTCTTGGTGGAAAGCCAGTACGTTACCACTGACCTAACCCGTTCCTATCGGTAACTTACTTACTTTCTTACGAAAAAGTTCGCCACCCACGCTCGGTGCTAATAATCTCTTAATAATGCTTTGCCTATTTGAGCAATTTGTAAAATATTTTATTCGAAGGTACATGATGTTTGAAATTTATTAAATTGATGATTTTTAAGGTTGAGTTAGCGTCGCTAGTCGCCAATGACGCAACAAGCGTCGCTCCTAACGAAGCTTAGCAAAAAAATCACTAGCGAGCCGAACGATGTTGATGTTAACAAAAACTGTTTTTCGAAAACTTCTCCGCAGGTTTTTGCTCATAAGTTCGAAACTCAAAACTCAGATTCATTTTGCCATCATCATCATCATCAAACTTTATAGACTGTTTATACCTTTCGGTGTGAGGTCTTTACGCCCAGTAATCACGGACCACCCTCCTCCTATCCTGTGCCATGCCTGTACCAGTGGCACCGACCACCTAAAATCCTTCAATTAATATAATGAAATGCTTTTTATTTCATGAAATGTCCCGTAACCGCTGTTGATAAGTCGGCGCCTCTGGCCTGTACTTTTTTATGAAAATTTATTTTTCAAGTTTTTTCAAGAGTACAAAGAAATGTTTTGAAAAATCTTTTTGCTACATAGTTGCTTCAGACAAAATTTTTAATATTGCCTCTCGGCAACTTAATGTGAGCATGATCAGTAATTTAATAAAACGTTAAATGAATTCCGTGTTAGGTTTCGGGATTCGTACGGGTGCAGGTTGCATATTTTTTTCATTTAACTTGTTTCAAGCATAATCCGCGCCATTAATTTTTTCGGGTAACATTTCTTTACTTACTTACTACTTAACCGGCACTACAATCCATTAAGGGTCTTGGCCTTCTACAACATTCTTCTCCAACCGGACCTATCCGCAGCTAACGTCTCCCAGCTGGATACTCCCACAGTTTTTAAGTCGACAAGAGCTGCGTCATTCCATCTGGATTTGTTTACCATTTTGAATGTGTGTGTGTCGATCGTTACGGTTTCCTCCTGGTGTTGATTTGAAGGCGGGATGATCATAAATTTCGTTTTTCGTCATTAACTTTCAACCCAAGGTCGGCACCTTCCCTCTCCAAGGCCATAAACTTGTCTTTAACAACATTCATTTTCCGTCCAAGTATGTCCAGGTCGTCTGCGAAACCTGACTGGACTTGGTGAAAATGGTGCCGCTGGAATCAATGTCCATGGTGCACACAGCTGCTTCAAGGGTCAGGTTAAAAAGCAGCGTCGCGAGAGGATCTCCCTGACGTAGGCCTTCCTCTATGTCGAAAATCTCTGACAGTTGATTACGGATCCTTACTCGGCTATTAGCTCCGTTCAGTGTTAACTTGGTTAGCGAGATCAGTTTGTTGGGGATTCCAAATTTCTCCATTACTCTCCATAGCTTACTTCTTCTAACACTGTCATAGGCTGCCTTAAAATCAACGAACAAATGGTGTGTTTCAATGTTGTACTCTTTGCACTTCTCCAAGATCTGTCTGATATTAAACAGCTGGTCCGATGTTGAACGACCTGCACGAAAACCACCTTGGTATTCACCTACAGTGTTTTCTGTTGTGGATTGAAATTAAACTAACTCAATACGATTAGATATTATCGGGCAATACTTTCTATCGATGTAGATCTCAGTTATTTCCGGCATTGTCAATAAATCTTTACTTTACTTTTGTTAACCAAACAGTGTGGTTTGCATTCTAAACAGCTCCGAGATCCATTCCCATCATTACAACAGGTTATGGGTAAACGTAATACCGGGGAATATTAAAGCTGTCTATAGTAAAGTTTAATAAAATACGTTCCGTTTAACGTATAAATCAAGTGAAATTCGCATAGCGAAATCTTGTTTTCTTCAATATGGCGCAACATCATTCAAATGCTTTTACACCGACGATTGACCGGCTCATTGGACGTGAAAATTATAACACGTGAAGTTTTGCTGTAAAGACGTATTTGGAGCATGAAAATTTGTGGGACTATGTGAATCCTGATCCAAATGCGGTGAAGCCTACAAGGAAAAAAGCAACAATCCAAGAATCAGATGAAGTTGATGATGAATTTCTTCGAGAAGAGGCTACGAAGGACAGGAAAGCTAAATCGAAGATTATATTGTTTATTCACCCCAGCAATTATCATCACGTTCAAAACTGCGTATCTGCTAAGGCTGTATGGCAGGCGTTGAAAAGCGCATTCGAGGATTCCGGTTTAACGCGAAAAGTGGGATTAATTCGTGTTCTTACATCGACAAAACTTCAAAATTGTTCTTCAATGGAAGAGTATGTCAACAAAATAATGACAGCAGCTCATAAATTACGCGATATTCGTGCAGAAGTGAGTGATGAATGGCTTGGTTCATTCCTTTTGGCTGGTTTAACCGATCGATACAATCCGATGATTATGGCTTTGGAAGCCTCTGGTACACAGATTACTGGCGATGCTGTTAAAACAAAATTGCTGCAAGAGGAGAAACCATCATCTAATGCACCGAAGGCTTTTTATTCATCTAAAAAGCATCGTAAACAACAACATTCGACGAATGATCGAACTTCATCTTCATCATCATCAGCTGGCACGAGTAATATCCGTTGTTTCAATTGCAATCAATATGGTCACATTTCGAGAAATTGTCCGAATAAAAAGCAAATGTCATCACAAAGTGCACAAATTTCTTCGACATCTCATCCAAAAGGATTAATTGCTGCTTTTTCAACTTTTTATGACAATCCGAACGATTAGTTTTTCGACTCGGCTTCATCATTTCATATGACAATGCGAGAAGATTGGTTGGACGATCAACATGCAGCGATTGTCGACAAAATTACAACTGCAAATAATTCCGCAATGAAAGTAAAATCTACTGGACGAGTGACAGTGCAAGTTGTTTGCGAAAATAATGTGAAGCAGCTGCCCATACATGAAGTGCTACATGTTCCAGATTTAAGTGTAAACTTGTTGTCCATCAGTCAAATTGTATCCAAGGGTTACACTGTTTTCTTCGATAATTCTGGCTGCATAGTGTCGGACGATAATTCAAATGTTGTTGCTACCGGTGAACACATCAACAATATGTTCAAACTTCATACACCGTATTCATCAAAAAAAAAACTTTGCTTCGTATCCAAAAATGGCACAGCGACAGGTGATATTTGGCATCAAAGAATGGCGCATCTGAACAAGTCAGATCTCTTGAAACTTAAGAATCATTTAGCCACTGGAATTTCGTTCACTGATGGAAATAATAAAAGCGTTTGTGTGCCATGTTTGAAAGGTAAGCAATCCCGATTGCCATTCCCGAAGGAAGGGTCACGTGCGAAATCAGTTTTGGATTTAATCCACTCCGACTTGTGTGGTCCCATGGAAGTGCAATCATTTAATGGAGCTAAGTATTTTTTGACCTTGACAGATGATTTATCCAGGAAAGTTTTCGTCTATTTTCTCAAAACTAAAGAAGGCGTTCAGGAAATTTTTGAAAATTTCAAAGTCATGTACGAGAAGCAGTTGAACAAAGTTATCAAGATGTTGAGGTCGGACAATGGTGGTGAATTTATCTCGTCAAACCTGGAAGAATATTTAAAGAAATGTGGCATCATCCATCAGACAACGGCTCCGAATACACCTGAGCAAAACGGGCTAGCCGAACGGATGAATCGCACGATAGTAGAACGAGCGAGGAGTGCATTGATTGCAGCTGGTCTACCGAAAATTTTTTGGGCTGAAGCTGTTGCAACCGTCGTTTACTTAATTAACCGTTCTCCAACAAGAGGTCATGAAAAGACTCCCGAACAAATCTGGACAGGTGAAAAGCCGGATTTGAGTCATCTGAGAGTTTTCGGGTGCAAAGTGATGATGCATATTCCGAAAAAGTTTCGCCGAAAATTTGATCCGAAATCAACCGAAATGATCTTCGTTGGCTACTGTGAGAACACAAAGGGGTACCGTTTAATACATCCAGTTACGAGGCGACTTACGATTAGCCGCGATGTTGTTTTCATTGAGAATGAATTCGTCTGCAATACCCGTTCCACCGAAGAATTACATCAGTCAGTTGGAGATGTTTTCCCGTACTTTGAAAACGAATTGGATTCCGATGTTCAAGATATGGACGAATTGTATTCCGATGAACAAAATCCGATCGAAGTTGGTGAGACAAACGAATTGAATACCGAACAAAATCCTCTTCAAAGCAACGACACACCGAACAAAATCAACGACATTTTACCGAGTATTTTTGGCCAAGACTTGGTACCGACGAACGATGCGATTTCATTGCCGAATATCAGGCGTAGTGAAAGAGTACCGAAGCCCAAAATGTTTCCGGATTTTGTTACCTACTGCGTGAATGTTTTTGTTGCTGACGATCCGTTAACAGTCGAAGAGGCTATAAGCAGCGTAAATTCTGAAGTTTGGAAGACAGCCATGGCAGAGGAGTTCAAATCATTGCAAGAGAACAATACATGGCAACTTACAGAATTACCTCCGAATCGAAAGCCTATCCAGTGCAAATGGGTTTTCAAAACGAAACGAGATGCCGACGGCAAAATAGTTCGATATAAAGCTCGTTTGGTGGCAAAGGGCTTTACGCAACAAAAAGGAATCGATTACAGCGAAACGTTTTCACCGGTGGTCCGGTACACCTCAATCCGAACGTTATTGGCGATTTCTGTGAAATACAACCTCGACATCGAACAAATGGATGTCGTCACCGCTTTTCTGCATGGAAAAATTGATGAAGAAATTTATATGCTTCAACCACCGGAATTTGCTCACGACGACAGAGTGTGCAAATTGAACAAGGCGTTGTATGGCTTGAAGCAATCAAGTCGACAGTGGTACTTGGAATTGGATTCCACTCTGAAGAGGATCGGTTTTCATCAGTCATTGGCAGATCCGGTGTGTATTTCCACATCAACCTTCCGAAAATGATTTTTGTGGCTGTTTTCATCGACGATTTGCTGATTTTTACCAATGACAACGCAAAGAAGTCATTTCTAAAGACGAAATTACGTAAACGTTTCAAAATGACTGAATTGGGCGAAGCAAATTTTTGTGTTGGCTTGAAGATAAGCCGTGATCGCGAAAAAGGATTAATTTTTGTCGATCAAAAACGTTACATCGCTGATCTTCTGTCTAAGTTCAAAATGTCTGACTGCAATCCTATCGCAACCCCAATGGATTTGAATCAAAAGCTCAGCAAAAGTATGTCACCACAGTCATCATCCGAACGAGAAGAAATGTCAATGGTTCCATATCGCGAATTGGTGGGTGGTTTACTTTACATTTCGCAAGGCACTAGACCAGATATTTCGTTCGCCGTAAATACACTTAGCATTTTCAATAACAATCCTGGCAAGGCACATTGGATTGCAGCGAAACGAGTGCTGCGTTACTTGAAACAGACAATCGACGCAAAGTTGCAATATTCGATGAAAGCACCAAGCAATTTTTCGGCATTTTGTGATGCTGACTGGGCATCGAACATAGACGATCGACGTTCATGCAGCGGCTACGTATTCACTAGTCAAGGTGGTGCAATTTCATGGTGTAGTCGAAGACAACCTACAATTGCTCTATTAACAACCGAGGCCGAATATATGGCCTTATCGTTAACCGTACAAGAATCATCTTGGCTAAATCAATTTGAAAGTCAATTCAATTTTGGTGGTCAATGTTCACCGATCAAAATTTTCTGTGACAACACCAGCGCTTTGGATTTGGCTAAAGCCACCGGATATAGTCCCCGAACGAAACATATCGATGTGCGACATCATTATCTGCGTGAACATGTCGAATCTGGAAAAATCAATTTGGTGCACATTCCAACCAGCGAAATGGTGGCTGATGTTCTGACCAAACCTTTGGACTTAAAGAAACATTTGTTTTGTTCGGAAGGTATGGGATTAATTTTTTAAATATTTTTTTTATTTCTGGAGGATGAATTAACTGAATTGAATTTTAAATATTTTTTTGTTTATTTTTTGAGATTATTTTTATTTAGTTGGAGTGTTGTGGATTGAAATTAAACTAACTCAATACGATTAGATATTATCGGGCAATACTTTCTATCGATGTAGATCTCAGTTATTTCCGGCATTGTCAATAAATCTTTACTTTACTTTTGTTAACCAAACAGTGTGGTTTGCATTCTAAACAGCTCCGAGATCCATTCCCATCATTACAACATTTTCCACGTATGGATGAAGGCGCTGGTAAAGAATATCTGCAAATATCTTGGAAGCAATGTTCAGCAGAGCGATTCCTCGAGTGAATCAAGTGAATTCTCCATTCAACTCTCTGCATCTAAACGATAAAATTTACTTGCGCAAATAGCTATCATAGTTCACTAACATGGCTAGGCGAATAGTCACTTCACTTTTAAAAAGCAAATCAATAAACTACAAATTGTGTATATATTCGTTGCCCGCCAAAGTTATCTCTTTTTTCTGCTACTTCTTAATTCCATTCCGATTTCGATTGGATTGTTGAAAATCCTTGCTCAAAAATCAACTCAAATATTTATTCAACGTAAATGATTTTACTCTTCTCATGCACACATCCGGTATAACTGGAGCTTTTGAAAATGGCTTTTGTACAAATAAACTAAATCACCCAGCTATTGCTGTTTGCTGTTCAATAATCTTTCAACACTTTTATTTACATTGGGTCAATGGAAAACTATATCCACCGAGATATCCACCCACATTCATTATTATACCTAACGCTTGACAACGCTATTATGATATTACATCGTTTTTTTTTCTGTTATTGTCAGGATATGAGTTTTCCTTCGTTGTCTTTCCTATAAATTGTATTATAGGGACAAAGTTGAAGACAGTAAGGAAAACATTCATGTGAAAATATGAAATATGGCTTTAGCTAATGTCAATGCCATAACATCCGTACAGAAAATTAGTAATCCATCTGTGAAACAGAAACAACGTTTTTGTAAGGGTACTTTCTCGTTTTATGCATCGTCAATTTCCAAAATTTGGTATTCAAAATTCTTCTAATTAAATTATTCGTTAGACCATATAATTAAGTGGCGAACCATTCTGCCAACGTATAAGACCTCTGTGCAGTCGAATAAGGCCGCGTCCGATAAAAACGATGTTTTTCCAGAGAAACTTTTGCTAAAAAAGGTGCCAATTTCAAAAAAGTTTATAAAGTTTATAAATTCAATATTTTTCATCTATTAGTTGAACTACTTTTTTGAGATTGCTCAGCTTTTTTAACAAACTTTTCGCTTGAAGACAGGTCTGCACTTTCAGCCAGGACACTTGGTGCCGAAAATTTGAAAACGCCAAAATTAAGGAAGTAGCGAGTACACTACATTGTATCAATTTATAATTTGACATCTGGCTGCGTACTTGAGCCCTGCACCTGGGAATAAAGAAGGCAGTCTGGTGCTGAACATCTATTTTACCAAAGTGTAGGCGGTAGTTAGATCTATATGTCACATAAGTTTCAACTCGGCATCAGGCTGCGGCCTTGAGTTATGACACTTTGAATGCAGTGGACAGCAGCGGATTGGTGCCGAATCGAAACTTATGTAACGTGTAGAACACACTACTGCCTCCAATTTGGTTACAACAGATGTTCAACACAGGGCTACTTTCTTTTTTCCAAGCTTCAGGTTTCAAGTACGCAGCCTGGTGCAGACTTCGATGGTATTACCAACTAATAACTTTCATCTTCGGCTAAATCAGAATTTCAGCTCCTTTGACGCCCTCTTTTAAAGTTTTCATGCATTTCTTGTTCTGTTCATTTGAAATAAAACAGGTCTCCCGTGAACATTGTCCTGTTGAGAACAAAAACATTTAAAAGCGTCTCTAAGATAAAATCGATGTCTTATAAAGTCACCAATGCATATCATATGCACGAACAAAAGTTACGTTGTATTGTCATCTGAAAACGTTTGACGATCTCTAAACTTCTTATTCTTACTTCATTTTCATGTGTCTTCGTCTGATTTATTTCATAAAAACATCCAATCAAAACCTTAATTTTTCTTATCTACCTTTAAGCCAGTGTGACTTTCAAGGTGCAACTGATCTTGTGTTTCTAATATTCATTTACGAAAGCAGAGCTTAAGCCGCGAGAAGCGCAGAACGTACGAAAAACATGTACCTGCCTAACTGATAATTCAAAAAAAAAGATTCCCATCCCTGAGATGAGAAAATTCGGTGAAATCTGCATGCCTTTGAAAACGAAGTAAAAATTTAGTGAAGATTCGCCACTACACGCAGTATATGGTCTAGGAGAAGAAGTTTTCTAGATACAATTCCATCAAATTTAGAATTTAGGGGAATTACAATAGACCATCTCCTTGGCGGATGATAGAGTATGGACGGGAATTGTTCATCATTCAGAGATTACGACAAAAGGACTTCACGTAGAAAAGCTCTGAACGGTCCATGAAATACGAGGGGAATGCCATTACCAAGGGTTTCAGTGATCATGGTGATCAGGTGATACAGTTAACACAGCACAATTTTTTGATGAATAATTTCACGAAATTCACGATTTTTGTTCATGAAATTTGTGAAATTGTTCACGAAAGTAGGCTTTGAGTAGACCCCTTAACAGGATAGTAGAAAAGGTTTTCTTTGAAAGTGGAACGTACGGGTCCTTTTTATGGATTCGTTTTTATTTTGGCATTTCGATGGAGAATTAGTTCAAAGGAAGGATTTGTGAAGCACAATCTCACATTCACTGTACGTGTACAAGTCTCGTTACAAATGATTTACGTCTACATCCACAGCACTCATGCAGAGCAATCCAACTATCTGTGCAAAAAGAGAATAAATTACCAAAAGTCAATACGTTATACTCCACTTCGCATTGTGTCGTTCCTCTGGGTAGATTTACCCATTTACAATGATGTATGTTCCTGCAGTTTGTGGATTTATTTGGAAAATAACATCAAATGAAATGTGTTTCGAGTTCTTTGTCTTTTGTCAGCCACGACATAAATTCCATTACTTGTTCGCCAGTCGACGAGTGATTCAGAATTTTGATGTGCTAATCAAATTTGATGTCCGCATTTGGTGATGATGGGACGACGGGGATATAAAATCAAATGTATATCCAATGGTGTTGTTTGATTGGGAAAATTTATTGAAAATATTGGGGCCAAATGCTGTTAGCAATATGTTTTGGAGAGTAGAAAGCTTTCCTGAATCGGAAAAAAATGGATCGAAACAATGAGGGCACAAAAATTCAATTTATTTTTGTTTTGTCACGTTCGTTATAAAAGTGTTTGTACTAATGAGACAAAAAAATGCCACACGAAACAAAGTTTTCACCAGATTTGTGTGCCAAGTGGTTTTGTTATCACACGAATTGCTCACCAATATCGTTGGCATAATTTGAACATTCGTGTTATATCACGCGAAATTTTTCGTTAGAATTCATGTTATCCAGTTTTTTTAATGAACAAGTTATTCGAAGCTGCAGTCATTTATGTTAATGATAAAAACAAGATTATTTCCCACGATATTTACGAGTCTGAAGTCTCTTCATGTGACTAAAGGGACATGAAGGGTGGACCTGGTATCACCAACGTGTAGCCAACATTATTGAAGGATTAATAGCAAGTTGTAAAAACGTGAGCTGTTAAAGTTGCGATGTATTATCAAAGCAGTGTCTTCCGATAATAGCAAATGAAATGGAATGAATGGTAATCACGCAAACAATAGATGATACAGACTGAAAACTGAACTGAAAACGGAAGACCAGTTTTCAAAGCTGGTCATCATCAAACTTTATAGACCATATTAGTACCTTATGCCATAACCCCAGAATGGTGAACTATCGCCCACCATGCCCTTCTCCAAGCCCGCCAAGGACATGGTTTGTTTGCCCAGAGAAAGCCCCCTAACTTCTAGATCTGACTTAATTGAATCTAAAAACCTTCTCCTCAGTCTTACACCCGGGACCTGTGCATCCATGATCTTTTTCAGTAGCCTGTTGTTACCCATCCTTTGAACGTGCCCGAACCAGCGCAGACGACTGGCCCTTGCCGCCTCTTCCACTGACGAAATTCCTAAATTTGCCTTAAGTCGTCTTTCCTCATATGATTATCCCACTGCTCCCTCCGATTTACCACAGGGGTGGTTGCCAACGGTCTTAGCTTGCTTCGACCCGTTGGTCCATTGGTGAGTGGCGACACCATGGTTTCCTGAGCTGGCTTAGCGGTGCCTGGGATGGGTGCACATCCCTACCGAAGTGATCTGGTTAAGAGTCTTACCGCGAAAGCCCCCACCGAGGGTAAATTTGGTACCGCAGGGCTGGGGGTCCCCGGGTGTAGTGTGTCTTATGAGATGACCGCATCCGGCTCCAGCATTTGGTTGAGGTGCCTAGTGGCACTATAACGCGGGGCTGTGGTGGATAGTAAACTGCGTCAGAACAGTTTGCGCTTGGAAATGGGTGACTGCACCCCTAGTCCTTCCTGGGCAACCAGTTTGGCGAAAATACAGTAGAAGGATGATAGTATTTCGGGCCCTACCTAGGTCACGGAGGTTGCACCCGCATGCCGTTTATAGGTAGAGTCACTTCGGCGACTCGCGTTAATTGGGCGTATCTCAATTCCATGCCCATGAGGGACGTGTGGTTAAGGCTTTGCCAGGTACGCACGTTAATCTGCAATTTCTTCGATGCTCCCTCCGATTCACTTTCGTTTTGTTCCTAAGAACCCTCATGTCAGCAACCATCAGGCCATGACCTGTGGATAGCTAACTTTGTTTCGCTACTCAATTCCCCTTTCTTGAACTCGTGCGACCTCAACTGACTGGCCACCAGGACATCTTCCACTATGTTCCTAGCCCGGTTAACAAGTACAAGTACACTCGCGTACACCTTATTTACCACGCTCAGGGGCGATAACACCGACGCTCCAGTCAGTAGGCACTGTAGAAGATCTCATGGCCAAATCGAAAATACTACAAAGCCATTGGATCCCACCTGATCCGTTATACTTAACAAATTCCGTCCTAATTTCATCCACCCCTGCGGATTTTCTAACCTTTATCTACCGACCTTTCCGACACCTCAGCTAGTGTAATTTATTTCTCCCGAACCCCCCGAACTAGGGCCTGCCTTGCTGTCATTTTCCCATACCTAATTGACAGATGTAAATAAATCTTGAAAATAATCTCGCCAAGTCTTCAAAACTTCTCCTTTATCCGTAATTAACCCACCATATCTTTATCTAAAATGCTACAACATTCTTCTTCTTTAAGGACAACAAAGTCCTTAATGATCGACCAAAATTTCTTACCCCTGGCTTGACCTGCCTTTTTCATTTCCTCCCCAAACTTCCTCCCCTTCCAGTCTTTCGCTTCCTTGACCAGATCCATAACCAGTTGTCTACAAGCCGTAACTGTCTTGTAACCACATCATGTAGAGTTTCCTTTTCTCCAATACTGCCTTCTTTATGTCGGTGTTCCACCAACCTGTTTTTTTTTGTTTCGACCCCGCTAGCGACACTGCCCAAACATTCCTCAGCTGCACCCAAGACTGGATTCGGACTTAAATTCACTAGATTCATTGAACAAGAAGGTGAAATTAGTAAGCGATGTTTTTTCAGAGCGTCTTTAGACAATCGTGCTAAATTTTGATCCATCTGAATGTTATTTTCCTATGAGGAGAAGTTCGAATTCTTTCGACATGTTCTCTGTGACAGCTGAAGTTGTGTATGTGACGTCAATTTTGTGACAGAGCAATGACATAAGGGCTGTCAAATGGTGTGTTAAGCGCAATATAGTACTCCTTATGTACCTTAGCCTCTGTCCACCTACTCCTACATCCTTTCCTACCCGTGGTGACACCTGTTATAGTGAGCAACCCCACGAACGATCAGGTAACCAACCCTGGTGTAGTAGTGTGGGTCACTTAGCTGAAGGATGAGGGGGGCTGTCTTCGGGTAGTACCTAGACGCTACGTTTAGAGAGGGCTGAAGACAGCTAGGCGCTATCAAGATGGGATGGCGGCTTAGCATGGTGGCGAAGGATCTCGACGGTAAGAGACAACGGCAGCATGCAAAGTCCTAGTCAGATGGACTACCATCATTCACCAGTGCCACGGGCACATTAAGACCAACGCCAGTGCGGTCTTAATTACGGCATACTGGCAAAGCATTGAACACGGACAAGGAATATCGACCAGCGGATGAAATTTTAGACAAGGGCTGACAACTGTGGTATTCCACTACCTTAATAAGGAAAGGTGACATCTTCACGAAACGGCTAGTGGGCTAATATCATGGTTGCCCCCGTCCCGGTAAAACCTTGGCAGGCCTCCAAGTACGTTCGAAAGCTCGTCCTGTGAAAAGGAGGTGTAGGCTCAGATGAACATTCCTGACTAATACCGATCTGGCTCTGAACGCGGTGCCCCATGAAGGACCGTGTCAACCCTAGCATGGCCTCACTGCTTGCATAGATAACCATGAGATCACGAAGGTAACTACACAATCGAGTTGGAGATAGCGGCTTGGAGGGGGGACCCAACAGCATGGAATTAGGAAAGGAAGGGAAGGAGTTAAAAGAAAATCAACAAGAAAATCAACAGGGAAATCAGCAGAGGAAATCGGAGGATCAGCGGATGGATCAATCGAAGGTTCAGCTATTTGACGTGTTCGCAAGACGATCGAAAGTGGCGAGGTCGCCCCCGGGAAGGGAAGCGAGAAGTATAGAGGTTATCCACACAGACGTTCTCCACAACAACGACAACGATGAACCAAAGCAGACAAAATTGGAGCTAGTTAAAAAGATGGTGAAAGAGTTACACGAATTTATACAAAATAAAAATAACGTGCACAAAGACATTAAGACGAAGGTGATCAGCATTCGAGCCTGCCTAAACGAAGTGGAACAGGAAGATAAGCCGTGGAGGATGCGGAGATTCGAAGCAAATTACAAGAAGGCGAGAGCAGGCATTGAAGTCGGCGAAGTTACTGAAGTTGGCGAAGGTATCGAGGTGCTAGCCACCCCGCTCTCGACAAAAAGAAGACAAACACCGGATATTACGCCCACTCCAAGAAGCGCGGCAAAAAGGAGTAAAAGGGACAGGAGAAACAATGAAAGGACCACAAACAGACTGGATGCACAAACACCGAAGCCCAGTATAAGCGAGTGGAGAGAGGTGAGAAAAAAGAAGAAAGGGAAGAGCGAGAAGCAAAAGCTTAGAAGTCTGAGACCTAAAGCTGATGCTCTAATAGTGGCGGCAGAAACAGGAATGACGTACGCCGATATCCTCAAAAAAATTAAAGAAGACCCAGACCTCAAGGACCTGGGTGAAAATGTCTCGAGAATAAGACGAACGCAAAAAGGCGAAATGCTGTTTGAACTCAAGAAGGGCCCAGAAATTAAAAGTGCAGATTATAAAGAACTAGTCAAGAAGTCACTGGGCGAAGCAGCAAAAGTGAGAGCGTTGTCCCACATGACCACGATTGAATGTAGGTATATGGACGAAATCACGACAAGCGAAGACCTTCGAAAAGCCCTGAAAGAGCAAGGTAATATAAATGACGAGATAGATTCCATGACGATACGTATGAGAAAAACGAGAGACGAACTCCAAACGGCGGAAATAAAACTTTCAGTGGACGCAGCGATTAAGATTCTGAAAATCGGCAAGATAAAGGTGGGCTGGTCCGTATGCCCGTTGAGGGAAGCCCAGCAGTTGGAAAGGTGTTTTAAGTGCATGGACTTTGGACACCAAGCAAGGAACTGCAAGAACGAAGATAGATCCAAGTTGTGCAGGAGATGTGGGGAAGAAAACCACCTAGCAAGAGATTGCACGAAACCACCAAAATGCCTGCTGTGCACGTCAGAAAATGACCACGTGACGGGTGGAGCGAGATGCCCAGTCTATAAACAGGCGCTTAAATCAAAGACGGGACAAGAATGGAAGTGATCCAAATAAACCTTAATCATTGTGACATGGCACAACAACTTCTTTGGCAAGCCACAGCGGAGCAAAAATGTGACGTAGCAATTATTGCAGAACCGTACCGAATTAATAAAAACAACGGTAACTGGGCTGTTGACAGAGCCGGGATGGCCGCAATATTGACGACGGGAAAGTATCCCATACAAGAAGTTGTATCAGGCACCCACGAAGGATTCGTGATTGCGAAAATTGACGGAGTGTATATTGTCAGCTGTTATGCACCACCAAGATGGACGATTGAACAGTTTGAACGAATGTTAGACTTACTCACAGGAGAGCTAACGGGATTAAGCCCAGTCAACATTGGAGGCGACTTTAACTCATGGGCAGTTGAGTGGGGCAGTAGATTTACAAACGAAAGAGGCTTCATTCTACAAGAAGCGCTAGCTAGACTGAATGTGGTTCTGGTAAACGTGGGAAACACAACTACTTTCCGCAAGAATGGACGAGAGTCGATTATTGACGTGACATTCTGTAGTCCAACACTAGTACCCAGTCTGAATTGGCGAGTGGATGAAAGCTACACATACAGCGACCACCAGGCATTGAGGTACACTTTGAAAAAGAGTACGGTGGCGGCAAGGCAGATGAATCAAGTAAGAGAGCGGAGATGGAAGACGAGAAATTTCGATCAAGAAGCTTTCAAGGAATACCTCCAATCAGAAGACGAAGGCGTTGAGAAATCGGCAGAAGAATTGACGAAAGTATTGGTGCATGCATGCGACGTAGCGATGCCAAGAAGGATAGAACCGAAGAATAAACGAAAATCGGCATTTTGGTGGAACGACGAAATTAGGCTCTTGCGCGCAGACTGCTTCATGACAAGAAGGAGGATGCAGCGGGCCAAAAGTGAGAGTGCCAGAGCCGCGAGGCGAGACGAACATCGTACGGCAAAACTAACATTAAAGCGGGTAATCCGAGCTAGCAAGAGAAACTGCTTTAAGAAGCTGTGCCAGGAAGCTGACGCAAATCCATGGGGAAACGTGTACAGGATAGCGATGACAAAAATTAGAGGTTCATCAGTGCCAAAAGAAAGTTGTCCTGAGAAGCTAGGAGCCATAGTGAGAGGGCTATTCCCGCAACATGAACAGGTCGCATGGCCGCAAACTCCTTACGACGATGAAATTGAAGACAGACAGGACCGGGTGATCACTATAGAAGAGATTCAGACGGCTGTCAAAAAGCTGAAAAATAACAAGGCGCCAGGACCAGATGGGATCCCCAATGTAGCTTTGAAGACGGCGGCATGCATAAAGCCGGACATGCTCAGATTGACATTGCAGAAGTGCCTCGACGACGGAAATTTTCCTGATATATGGAAGAAACAGAAGCTGGTCCTACTACCAAAACCAAGGAAACCACAAGGTGAACCATCATATAGACCTATATGTTTGCTGGATGGTATGGGAAAACTGCTGGAGGCCATGATCCGGAACAGATTACACAAAAACACAGAGGGTGAGCACGGACTGTCAGACGACCAATTCGGATTTCGAAAAGGAAGATCGACGATCGAAGCAATAGAAAGAGTTATGGAGATTGCCGACAAGGCGCGAAAGAAAAAAAGAACAGGGAACCGCTTCTGCGTTATAACGAAGATAGACGTTGAAAATGCCTTTAATAACGCAAGCTGGGCGGAGATAGCTAAGGCAATGCATGCTATGAGAGTCCCCGATTTCCTCTGCAGGGTAATGAAAAGCTATTTCGAACGACGGGTGCTAATGTATGATACCAGGGAAGGGAAAAAGATGGTAGACATCACAGCTGGTGTTCCACAAGGATCCATATTAGGACCAACGCTGTGGAATACGATGTACGACGCAGCGCTGCGGCTGCAGCTGCCAAGATGGGTTACGACGATTGCTTTTGCCGACGACCTAATTTTCATAGTTATCGGAACGTCAAAGTTGGAGGTGGAAGTCGTCACGAAAGAGGCGTGGGAAACTGTAGAAAGTTGGATGACAATGGCTAAACTGAAGCTGGCCCATCAGAAAACCGAGATCATGCTCGTGAGCAATTGTCGGAAAACTGAGCGGATTGTAATGAACATCGAGGGTAACGAGATCACATCCACTCGCCAGCTAAAACACCTTGGAGTCATGTTAGACGATCGTGGAAACTTTAATGCCCACGTAGATTATACGTGCGAAAAGGCAATGAAAGCCAATGCAGCACTGGCCATGATAATGCCGAATGGGTTTGGACCGCGCAGCAGTAAAAGGCGGCTCCTAGCAAGTGTTACCCTATCGATACTGCGCTACGGGGCACCAGCGTGGATAAGGGCGTTAGACACAAAGAGGAACCGTAGGAGGTTGATAAAAACCCAGAGGTTGTCAAGCATAAGGGTAGCAAGCGCATACAGAACGATTTCCTCGGAAGCGGTATGTGTGATAGCCGGAACGATGCCTATATGCATAATGCTGATGGGAGACAGTGAATGCCACAGACTGAAGGAAA
>CM055403.1:121312586-121336967 GCA_029228625.1 Pseudolycoriella hygida
TTTCGTTTTCGACATGTTCATCTTCAAACCGATTGTTGAGCTGCAACAGCATCGCTTCAATCTGTTCCAGAGTTGTTGATGTCAGGGCAATGTCGTCGGCGAATCGAAGGTTGTTCAGAAACTTCCCATTTATGTTGATTCCCAGTTCACTCCAATCAAGCTTTTTAAAAACCGTTTCCAGAGCTGACGTGAACAATTTCGGTGAAATGGTATCTCCTGGACGGACTCCTCTTCCAATTCGAAATTTATCGGTGGTTTTATGCAGTTTGACGCACGACGTTGCGTGCTCGTAGATATGTTTTATCATCCGGGTATATCTCGAGTCAATCCGACAATCGTCCAAGGAGTCTAAAATCGACCATAATTCGACCGAATCGAACGCTTTTTCGAAGTCTATGAAGCATATCGCGATGATGATTGTGTATTCGTTGCATTTTTCTATTAGACTTCTCATCACTTGCAAGTGGTCATTTGTGCTGAATCCGGAACGAAACCCTGCTTGTTCGATCGGCTGGTAGAAGTCTAGCTTCTTTGTGATCCGTTTCGTTATCACCTTCATAAACAGTTTGTAGAGGTGCGAGATCAAACTGATGGGCCTGTAGTTTTCCAGTTTCGTGATGTCTCCTTTCTTGTGCAGCAAAGTGATGACTGCGTTTTCCCATGATTCTGGTATTTGCTCTTGTTCGAGACACTTGTTGAACAGATCCGTTGTCATTTTGAGCAGTGTGGGTCCGCCTTCTTTGATTGCTTCGATCGGAATGTCGTCGTCACCTGGAGCTTTTCTGTTCTTCATTTCGTCTAACGAAGCCTGTACTTCGTTAATCGTTATGCCCGGCAAATCTTCGGAACCAACGTTCATTATCACCGGTCTCGCTTTTGCTCTTTCTGCCGGTAGTTTGGCTCGAACCGACGTAAAAAGGTCCTCATAGAACTCTCGCGCGATGTCCAATACCTTGTCCTGATCTGTTTGTATGACGCCCGCCTTATCGCGCAATTTAAAAATGTGTCTGTACCCGTTCGCCCGTTTCGCTCGTAATACTTTCATATTCCCATTTGCTTCGATAGCGTTCCTGGCCAGTTTCACGTTGTATTGTCGCAGATCGGTTTTCATTTTCTTGTTGATGGCTTTCGTTTTGTCTCTGTATTCAACAGTGTCTCGCTTTCCACCTTTCACCAAATCCAGTCTTTCTGCTATTAGGTCTAGCGTTTCCTTGCTGAGCTTCGACTCTTTAGTGCATGTAGATCGGCATCTGGTTTCCAGAAAGCTTCTCACTGAGGTCACTATTCTTTCTGTCAGCTCATCAATCGTTGCAGTTTGTGAATTCGTTCCGTTCAGTTCGTTGTCCATAGCTTCCTTAAATGCGTCGCTTTGTTCTTTCAGGCGTTCCATGTCTAAAACGACTTTTTTCTTGACCAACTTTTCTCTCTCTGTCCGTGTGTTCAAGACGCCTTTGGCTCGCACCATTCGATGATCGCTGCCTGTTGTGAAACGGTTAAGCACAGTAACATCCTTGACAATCGATTTGCGGTTCGATATGATGTAATCGATCTCGTTCTTTGTTCTGCCGTCTGCACTGGCCCAAGTCCACTTCCTCTGAACCTTACCGGAGAAAAATGAGTTCATTGCGAAACTTCCTTGTTGTTGGAGAAAATTCAGCAAAGTATCTCCTCGTTCGTTCCTCTGATCGTAACCAAACGTTCCAATCGAAGTTTCTGCAACGTCTTCTCTTTTTCCCAATTTGGCATTGAAATCGCCGACTAGCAACTGATATTGAACTCTGTTTTCTTCAATCGCTTTGGAGACATCTTCATAGAAGCTTTCAATTTCTTCGTCGTCGTGATCCGTCGTCGGTGCGTACGCTTGGATGACTTTCAAACTGTACATCGCATTTATCTTCAGACGCACGTAGATGACTCTGTCGGAGATGCTGTTGATTTGGATTATCCGGTTCGACCAGCGTTTGCTGATGAGCAGTCCTACACCATGCATCGCTGTTTGGCTATCGCTTCCACGGTAGTACAAAGTGCTTCCTGATTTCAACTTCAAGCATTCTTCACCACGTCGCCTGACTTCGCTCAATCCGACAATGTCCCATTTGATCTTTTCCAGTGCCGACTCCAATTCGCGAAGTTTTTCGTTCGATGATAGCGTTCGAGTGTTATACGTGGCAATGTATAGTCCGGTGTGACAACCTATTGTAACCCAGGGATTCTTAGCACCCTCTGCTCGTCGTCTGGTCTGACCGTTGTCGGAGTCAGGGATCAACGAGCGGCCGGGAACTGAGGGCCGATTTTTCCTGGTTGTGCTCTTCATCTTCGGGGGGGGTTTTAGCCGTTAAAACACCACGCTGGCCGGTGCGGGTTGGTGAGTGATGGTAGTCCTGCTGACTCGGACTTTGCATGCTGCCGTTGTCCCTTGCTGTTGAGATCATCCGCCACCATTCTGAGGTACTATCCCATCTTGATAGCGCCTAACTGCCTTCGGCCCTCGCTCTACGTGACGTTAAGGTACTACCCGAAGACAGCCCCCCCATCCTTCTGCTAAGTGACCCACACTAATACACCAGGGTTGGTTACCTGATCGTTCATGTGGGTTGCTCACTATGACAGGTGTCACCACGGGTAGGATAGGATGTAGGAGTAGGTGGATAGAGGCTAAGGTACATAAGGAGTACTATATTACGCATACCACACCATTTGACACCCACGAGGCTTATAATAGTATAATAATCTGCCTTACAACCCATGAAGGGTTAGAGGCTAGATCATTATTTACTAGTTTCGCTGTTTGTGGTTCTACTTTTTGAGATCCTTTCACTACTGGAAAGTTTTACTGTGCCAGTGGTAGGCTGTGCGACAAATCCAGTGCCATCTATGAGATGTAACTAGGAGCGAAACTAGTAGGAGTAGAATACCGGTTCTAACAACAATGCCTTTTCCGGTAAGCCGTACGATGGCACTACACTCAACTTCACTTGACTTGAACGATTCAATCAGTTTTGTTTTGTTTACAAATCTAACAATCGGTACAAATCCGCCTGCGGCTGAGTTTCGAACCAACGCACTGGCAACTCAATCTCAACCTCAATCTAGTTGTTTTCGTTTGTAACTACCCGAATTTCGACCCAGGAGTAGGGTGAGCATCGATCATGGTCCTTCGATGACAAATCAACAATAAAAAATGCCCGACCGTCCGTCTGTCACTCGAGTAAAACTTGACCGATTTTCGAAAACTTTTTTTCCTTTCATGGGTTTGAATCTGGGCACTGTCGGTCCAAGGGCCGCCGAGTTAGGGCCGTTTTTGGTCTTTTGTACATAACTCGAGCAAATCTTTTCCGATTTTCATATTTTTTTTTGTTTGAAAGGTCTTGGCATGCCTGACAATTAATAGAAGAAAAATTTTTGATTTTGAGCTTTTGGACTCGACGAGGAATGTTTTTTCTACATAAACTGCAAAATCTTTTTGTTTCCTGAAAGATAATGAAGAAATTGATTACAGGATTGAATTTGTGCAAAATCGGTCGAAGGTTTTGAATGAAAGAGGTGGACATGATTAGGTTTTTTGTGCAGTGTCGTACAGAAAAAAAGGCGAACTTTTTTGTCCATAGAAGTATGGGACAGAGGCCCCTCCTAAGTGCTCTAAGTCAGTTCTAAATTCTGGGCTTATTTTAAGGGTTTGAAGAGGTTTTTAGCGTCGTTGCTTTGTATGCGCACGGTGTGGTTGAAAGAGTGCTAATTGAAAGTTGATGGTACCTCCGTTTTTTTTCTTGATCTTCGTTTCTGGTCTCAATTAGATGATTTTCACATAAAAAAACATTTAGGTGAGGCGGTGGCTTCTAGTAGCAATTTCACTTCGAGCATTAAGACCCACTTCATGGCCGATTTTCGCATAAAAAACTTTTCAATCGTTTTCTTTTTTATTGTTTTATTGTTTTCTGAGATGCCAGTCATCATTGCTTTTCTAAGGATACCAAACAAGCCATACTTCAATTGATACGAGAGCATGCATAGGCCGAAATTGCATTGGTCTGACACTCACACACTTGAAATTTTATACTTTCAATATTTTATTCAGACAAATAAATTAAATTTAGCTTGGACGTAATATCACATACTTAAGAGGTAAGGCAATTTACTTAGATACGTTCGAATCTTTTTATAACATCTATTTTGTTTGCGTACGGGTCCCTTGTTTTTATGTTTTTACCATGAAAGACAACTTTGAAATTGTATGCAACTTTCGGTTTTCTGAAGTTTAATGTTCTCATATTGTTGTTGAAAAAGAATAAAAGAATATTATTTTTTGATTCGATAGCATCAAAGCAGTACAGGTCAAGATGGCCGCCGGGTTGGACGTGTTTCGGTTTGCTCTGTGTAAGTTTTATTTATTTTTGGAATTTTACGTTCGGTCCGGGATTTTCTTTTAAATAATTAGTTTTGTTAATTGTTTTTGTGTCGAGTGCCGCATCACTCAGGTCATTACGCGAATTTTGTTTTTCTTTTTTCGTGTTTCATTACAACGTGATGGAATATGCAACGTGGCAGTCAACTGCTCGGTTTCTCTTATTTTTCACCTTCTCCGTTGCCCATTCTGTAGCTTTGGATTGTGTTCTGTGCAATAGGCGCGTTTTAATATGGGATTTGTTGTTTTTGGAACTTCAATTACATTTACATTTTAACTTCCGGATGGCGTCTGAGTAACATAACCTCAATGTTGTGATATTTTTCGAATCATCGCTTTGCAAAACAATCAATTCAATACTGTGTACTTTATTTGTCGTTCTCGGCATCCTCCTTCTGATAAATGTTTATGATCATAATTTCGGTTGATGACTTCGCTATATGCATAGCAGTCGGTTTGGCAAAAATATAAACAAACGAATACATTGCATTCCAGGCAGCCCTTCTTGGTGCCCATTAAAACTTGTACTTCCGGTGCGGCTCGGCTTACCAGGCCGTCCCACTGTATTCATTCTCGGTAAAAACAATTACACACAGCCTCGGACGGGTGTTGGATACGGGGTACGACCAACGCTCGACTTGACAGGTACCCCATCGTTGATGGTCAGGCAATGCAAAATGGTTGATGGTTTGTTTATTGGGAGTCTAAACGTTAATGGGGGTTTTCGGAATCGCAGGGAGGAATTAGTGGATCTGGCAAAGGGCTACGGTATAGACATATTGGCGTTGAGTGACGTTAGGACGAAGGGACAGGCGGAAGAACACGTAGGCGGGTATAAGGTGTTTTTGTCCGGGGTTCAGTCTGGTAGGGCAAATTGGGGGGTTGGAATCGCAATCAGGAAGGAGTTGATCAACTTTGTCCTGGATGTTCGTTTCGTAAATGAAAGGCTGATGTGGGTCTCTGTAAAGTTAGCGGGGGGAATTTATCGCCTGGTTAGCGTATATAGCCCTTGCGAAGGCAGTGATGCTGCTGGCTTGGACATTTTTTACGAACAATTGGGGGACGTGGTTAGCAAAAAGGGAAATGAATCTCTGATTTTGATGGGGGATTTTAATGCAAGAATAGGAAACTTTAAAAACAACTCAGGTTATGAAAGGGTAGTGGGTAGATTTGGGGAAGAAACTCTGAATTCAAATGGTAAACGGTTGTTAGATTTTTGTGATTTCAATGGGTTAGCAATAACCAACTCTTTCTATAGGCACAAATGGATCCATCGGTATACGTACGTCAAGGAGGGTTTGGATCACAAATCCATCATTGATTACATGATTATAGAACAGGACAGGAGACAGGTGGTCAGGGACACACGTGTTTTCAGGGGTTTCACTTTTGGTTCTGACCACTACTTTTTGGGTACCCATCTGTCGGTTGGGAAACTCTGTCAGACTAAAAGGAAGAAGGTGGTAAGTCGCAAATTTCGTGTGGGCAAATTTAGGGAAGAGGCAGTAAGGTCTCGTTTTATGGCAAAATTCGCCGAAGGATTTGAGGGGCTTCCAGCTGACTGCGGGGACATTGGGACTGAGTGGGCGAATTTTAAGAAATTTATCTTGGGTGCGGCTGAGGAATGTCTGGGCAGTGTCACTAGCGGGGGTCGAAACAAAAAAACGGGTTGGTGGAACGCCGATATCAGGGATGTTGTATTGGAAAAAAGGAAACTTTACTTGATCTGGTTACAGGACAGGACGGCGGAGAAGTGGGATGCTTACAAGGCTTGTAGTAAACTGGTTAAGGATCTAGTCATTGAAGCGAAGGACAGGGAGGGGAAGAAGTTTGGGGAGGAATTGGAAAAGGCAGGTCGAGGCAGGGGTAAGAAATTTTGGTCGATGATTAAGGACATTAGGCGCGGTGGCGTGAAAGAAGGATGTAGTAGCATTTTAGATAAAGGCGGCGAGTTAATTACAGATAAGGGTGAAGTCTTGAAGACTTGGCGGGATTACTTTCAGGATTTATTTACATCTGTCAATCTGGTAGAAGAAAATGGGAGGGAGGCGGGTCCTAGCTTGGAGGTGGAGGAGGAAATTACACTGGATGAGGTGTCCCGGAAGGTCGGCAGATTAAGGGCAGGAAAATCCGCAGGGGTGGATGAAATTAGGACAGAATTTATTAAATATAGCGGATCAGGTGGGATCCAATGGCTTTGTAGGATTTTCAATTTGGCCATGAGGTCTTCTACGGTACCTGCTGACTGGAGCTTCGGTGTTATTGCTCCAATTTATAAGAAGGGCAACCGTAAGGTTTGCAGTAATTACAGGGGGATATCGCTCTTGAGCGTGGTAGGTAAGGTGTACGCGAGTGTACTTGTTGACCGGGTTAGGAACATAGTGGAAGGTGTACTGGATGAGATTCAGGGTGGTTTCAGGCCTCTGAGGGGGTGTCAGGATCAGATTTTCTGCCTCAGGCAGACTATCGAAAAGCTTTATGAAAAGAACAGGGACTTGTACCTATGCTTCATCGACTTGGAGAAGGCATTCGACCGGGTACCAAGGCAGAAGTTGTTCGGGGTTCTTAGCGAGTACGGTATCAATGGGGGCTTACTGCGTGCCATTAAGAGTATTTACTCAGAAAGCAGGGCAGCGGTAAGGATAGACGGCGAAATTAGCGAGTCTTTCGAGGTTAAAGAGGGCGTTCGTCAGGGTTGTTGTCTTTCCCCGCTTCTGTTCATAATTTTCATGGACAAAATCATCAAGCAGGCGAACTTGCAGGGAAATGTCAAGGTGGGTGAGGTAATAATGAAAATTCTGGCCTATGCGGATGACTTGATTCTGTTGGCAGATAGTACCGCGGAGTTACAGGGTGGGATTGACTGCCTGAATGCTGCATGTGAGGAGTATGGGATGAAGATAAGTGTAGGGAAAACTAAGGTTATGCATATAGGCAAATCTCGGAAGGAGATAGCTTGCAATTTAAATGGGGAGGAGCAGGTTTCTGAATTCAAGTACTTAGGAACCATTTTTCAGAGGATGGCAAGTTGGTTAGGGAATTTGAGGAAAGGAGGAAAATGGGAAACGCGGTGGCCAGTCAGTTGAGGTCGCACGTGTTCAACAGGAAGGAATTAAGTAGCGAAACGAAGTTAGCTATTCACAGGTCAATATTCCGGCCGACGATTCTGTATGGTAGTGAGAGTTGGGTGGATTGCGGATATCTAGTGCATGACCTGGAGGTTTCTGATATGAAGGTTCTTAGGAATATAGCGAAAGTTAATAGGAGGGAGCAGTGGGATAATCATATCAGGAACGACGACATTAGGGAAAACTTAGGGATTGCGTCAGTGGAAGAGGAAGCAAGGGCCAGTCGTCTACGTTGGTTTGGGCACGTTCAAAGGATGGGTAATAACAGGTTACCGAAAAGAATCTTGGGTGCACAGGTCCCGGGTGTTAGGCCAAGGGGTAGACCAAGGAGAAGGTTTATAGATTCAATTAAATCAGATTTAGAAGTTAGGGGACTTTCTCTGGGCGAACAAACCATCTCCTTGGCAGGCGATAGAAGTGCATGGAGAACGATAGTTCACCATTCTGGGGTTGTGACATAAAGACCTCACACCGGAGGGTAATAATGGTCTATAAAGTTTGATGATGATGATGATGATGATGAGCGATAATTAAAGTTATTTTGGAGATAAATAAATTGAAATAGGAAATAGGAAGTTATAGGATCGCAGATAAAAAAAATAGAAATGAAGATAACAAATTCGAAAAGTGCAGATAATAAAATTTCGTTAAAGAGTTAAAATATTCGAAATTGGAGATACCAATTCTATTAAAACGGAGATAAATTAAATCGCTATCGAAGATAAATAATTAAGAAATGGAGTTACTATAACTCCGAATTTAATCAAAATATCTTCGTTTCGAAATATTTTATCTCCATTTCTGAATACTTTATCTTCACTTTTAATCCTTTTATCTCCAAAACATTTTTGTTTTATCTGCGTTTTATAATTTTTCATCTGCGTTTTTAAATTTTTTATCTGCGTTTTCGAATTTAATATCTCAAGTTTATTACGAGCCTTTTTTTTAATCGGTAGGTCTACGAATGTCTCACATGGAATAAAATTTTTTGATTAGCGGCCCTTGGACTCAGCCAGGTCCCCAAAACTAAGCTTATACTAGGGCCCAACGTGTTTGCTTACATAAATCGTGTAAATCCTAAACGTATGTATGTATGTATGTATGTATAATATTTATTTAGCTGTGCTATATTCCTTCACATTGGTATTCAATTTCTTTATCTCTAATTAATTTTATATTAATTTAACTCAACATCACCATTTTTCTCTAATTTAATTAAATTAATTTATCGTTTAAACGATTTTGTTTTCTTTTTGTATTTGAGAGATAATCGAGTACCAAATTATATTTGTAAACAAATTTGGGCCCGGTGGCTTTGCATAGGGCTCAAGTGGGCCTTAGGTCGGCCCTGGAGAAAAAAATTGTTTTTTGCTATGTTGTGGAGAAAAAGTAGAAAGTCATTTTTGTCTATGGAAGTATTTACCCGAGACCTCTCCTGAGGGGGCAATTTTGTGCTTTCGGGAGGGTTTTTTACACCTTTGATTCGGACGGGTTTTTCAATATTGTCCTATCGGCAATTTCCAATACAATTTGAGGCAACATTTACTTAACTACGTTCGAGTCTTTTCGCAACGTCAATTCTGTTTGCCGCATCTATTCTGATACGTACGGGTCCCTTGCATATGTTTTCTCTACAACACCGCACAAAAAACCTCATTATCAAAGGAATATTCACGAAAAAACCAAATAACGTGTTGGGTCGCGTAGCGTGAGTTGGTCCCACACTAAGGACTCTATAGCCCGAACCACTCGACAGATTTTCATTAATTCAATTTTCGTGATTTTCTGATGTCCACAGCTTTCATTCAAAACCTTAAAGAGCGATTTCCGTTATAATTTCACAGTGATTATGTGAAAAGTTCCACCACTTTTTCGACCGATTTTGCCCAAATTCCATCCCGTTATCAATTTTCTGATTATCTTTCAGGAAAGAAAAAGTTTTTGAAAATCAGATAAGATTTACCGATTTATGTAGAAAAAACACGTTGTAGAGACTCAGTTTCAGGGCCCTGGCTGAGTCGAAAAGCTCAAAATCAAAAAAATTTCTTCCATAAGTTATAAGGCATGCTTAGACCTTTCAAACAAAAAAATGTATGAAAATCGGAGAAGATTTACTCGAGTTTTGTACAAAAAACCAAAAACCACTTAAACGGCCCTAGTTCATTGGCCTTCGGGTCGACAGTACCCAGATTCAATCCCAAAAAATATTTTTGGATTACCTTTAAGGGAAAAAAAGTCTTTGAAAATCGGTTGAGTTTTACTCGAGATATCGTGTTGACAGACAGAAGGATCGAATTTCGACCGGTTACAAACGTCGCAATAGACCCCTTTTCGAAGAACTTCGTACGGGTCTAAAAATGAACGAGAGTTGTATCGTTACAATAAAGTTGTGAGGGTCAGTTATGATGTGACAATGATTATGATAACGACTGGAACAAAGCACAAAACTCGGAACTATGAAATTGATAACTTCAAAAGATATATTTGTGTATGTCTTAGGTCTAGGTTTCAGTCTCTGATTTTGATTGAAAGTACCTTGTCTCACCGCTTCAAATCCACAATCGTAAAGTCTAACTTTTTCCGAGCGAATTTTGTAAACTAATTAGAAAGTGGAATAAGTTATGAAGAGTCTTTTATACGCCGAATGAAAATCCAAGAGATTTTCCTACCTCACTTATCTTTTCGTGTCGCTTTTATTGCTTGGTCTGAACTTCGTCAACATGCTATTTTGTTTCGTTATTCTCCTGTGTTTTTGTCACGGTTCAACAAGAACGTTTTAACGTTCTCTTAACAAAACATTACATTTACAGACAAAGTTTCTATCGATGAATAAAGTAAATTTAAAAAGAAACGACATTAAACAACAATCTACTACGTTTTTCATGGCAATTTTGAATATTGAAGATATTGCCTATTCTTCAAGCCATAGAAGACATGATGTGGCATTATGTGGTTCATTACATTAATTTGATAAGAAAAAAGAAATTGCTGACTAATGTTAGACATGTCTGAAATAAAAACGAGAAATGCAATAAAAAAAACTTTTTTAAGACATACGAGGTATATGGATTCAACTGTTTTTATACAATATCATCGTTCTTCATAAAATGGTTCAGTTTGCTTTGTGCTCCAATATCTAAAGCATAATCTTTATGTTAGTAATCTGAGTATTACAACAAACACTCTGTCATTGCTTCTATACTCAATGGTATTTCGAGTAACAACCGAAGGAAGTATTTTTCTGAGATGGCACACATTTTTGAACTTCTTCGGCATTAACTATTATAAATGCTCATGTCGGCATTCAAAAAGAGTCCTGATGGAATTGTCCTTAGTGAAAGCTGGCTCAGAGAAGGTGAGGGAGATTTTTTTAACCTGAACTTCTACATCGCCTACCATGGAGTGAGAATACACAAGGAGGGAGGTGGGGTCAGTGTGTTTGTGAAATCAACGCTACAATCGAGTCAGATTATGAATGAATCCATTGGTGTTTCAAATGTTGTTGTAGTATCTTTGCCCCAAATGCGTTTTAATATATGTGGATTTTACCGGCCCATTGATAGAAATGAGCCTGATGACTTTCTTCACTTTAGGCAGATGCTTGACAGCATTTTGTCCCGCGATGCGGAAATGATTTTGTTGGGTGATTCCAATATAGATTTGCTTGTGAGTAGTTCGGAAGCTCTTCAGTATGAGAGCACTGTGAACTCAAATGGATTCACGATTCTTAACAAAGTTGACGTGCGTTACGCGACCGCACGATATTTGGTGATTTTTCGTGAATATTTCTCTAATGTTGAGAAAAATAGGCGAACTTTTTTCGTTTAGGAAGTATGGATCAGAGGCCTCTCCTAAGTGCTCAAAGTTGGTTCCAAGATCGGCATTTTTGGCTTTTTTAGGGATTTGAAGATGTTTTTTGCACCGTTGCTTCGGACGTAAGCATGGGCTATAATTATTTTGATAATCGAATATCGATAATTATCGATTATCGATTATCGACAATTTTTCTATCGTTATCAAATCAAATAAATATCGATAATCGATAACTATTGATATTTTTATAATTATCAAAATATCAATTTTTTGATAATTATCGAAATATCGTTTATTTTCGATACATCGGTATTTTCAAGAGTATGAAATAAAATTTGCGTGTAGCAGGTTTTCCTATCTGTCAAATTCAGAGTTGACCGAGTTTACCACACTCAAGTGATCACCAAAAACTGAATTTCTTCTCAAATATCTCGTATTTGTGACATTTGAAAGATAACAGACGTGGGTGGCTTAAAAAAAATAGTTTAAGGTCGTGTAGGATACCTTTTGCAACTTGCATTCCATTGTTGAAGAAATTGGGAGTCTTAAAAAAATCTTCATATAACAAGGGAGAGGTCACGATTCGAGTGGTCGGCGGGAGCTATAAAATGTAATTCCAAAGTGTCTTCCGGAACTGAAATAATTGCCATCGTGATGGGAGAGAACTTTGCGAAAAAAGTGCGATCCACCCTAGTGTACGCAAAGACTTGTTTCAAAATCACAGTACTATTATTATTATGGAACTATCGATATTTTTGATAATTATCAACTTTCGATAATTGTCAAATGTTGATCATATTTTTGATAATTTCGAAATTATCTATAATGATTTTGATAATCGAATATCGATAATTTGTTTTGATTGATATCGATATCGATAATGTTCGAAGTCTCCCATGCCTATTCGGACGGGTTTTTCAATATTGTTCCAATCCAATTTAATGAGTTTGATGTGGACGTAATTGGGTATACTTAAAAGTTATTTCAATATTTACTTAGATACGTTCGAGTCTTTTTGCAACATATATTCTGATGCGTACATCATATGTACATCTTGCATTTTTTTTTTTTAGATATATGGAGCTCACTATAATTTTCTCATTGGAAAATATCAATGAATTTTAGACTCAGAATATGGGAACGTCAACCTGAACCCGACCCTAGTTACTTGGTCCTAACTTGTTTTGACAAATTTTCAGTAGGCTCGTGCTCTCCCAAACTTCCTAGGTATGTTTCGATTCGATTCAATAATTCGTTGGATAAGAGAAAGTTTCTTTTTCCAGAGATTTCTGTATGTTGTCGTGTAAGTCTTTCAGCTTGAATCGAACTGTAAACCACACTGTATGCTACGATGATGGCCCGAACGATTTCGTATCTAAATTAGGTTCTCTTAAAGGTACTTCCAAAGCAGTTTCCTTTAATCCTATTGAAAAATTTGGTTGATGACTCACGCAAGTTTTTTCGGGACTAAAATTTTTTTAGCTAAACCACCCAGAAGTAAGCTAGTTTTTTTTTATAAATAATAAACGGCGAGTGGTTGTGTTGTTGGGGTGGACTTCATAAATTCCGTTTTAATATTCACATATCAAACATGAAATTCTATGAACTATATTTTAACAGGAAAGTTTGCTTTCTAAATTAAAGCTAAACACAAAATTTTCAATAAAGAAATAAATGAAAGTTGAGTGAAACATACGATTGAATGGATAGCAAAACAACAGCTACACAAAGTTCTGGTAACTTTCGTTGGCACACTTGATGTAAAAAAGCCACATGTTTAAACAAGTCTTTAATTAATTTAGAAATGTGTACGATTCTTGAAGTGATGAATTTATCAACAAAGTTGTTAACTTTTAGAAATAGTTTTGTATTTCTTGTGTTAGTAACTAACCTCAAACAACATAGAGCAGAATTTGGTCTAGTTTGACTGATGGATATCAAAAATAGATGAAAATAAAGTAACTGATGTAAGCACAAAGGTTTCTCATGCTCCTCATTTATGTAATAGAAGTCAGAAACATGACACTAACTCTGCGTAATTCATCCTATTTCTCATCAAGTGAGATGTGTATAAACGTGAATTCCGTTCGAAGCTGGTTTTTAGACTCGCACTACACGATCGTGCGATATTTGAAATAATGAAAATCTGTATAATTGTGATGCACAATAAAGGAAGAAACGATGAAGCCATGTTAGTCGGTCAGTCGCTTTCTAAATATAAAATGACACACAAATTATTGTTCTCGACATCCAGCACTCAGCTGTATTTTTGTACATGATCTTTTTTATTCTGATAGACACTTTTAGTCCGCTCGACATTTAAACTTTAATTGAAACTTGAATAATTTGACACAAGATGGCACTATAAAGATCTATTGTTTAGTGCTGATTTTACGCATATACCATACGTAATTACGCATATATCGTACGTATCGTATAATCCCTTGAAAAAGCATCTTAACACGATAGGCGTGTCCGCTGATCCGTATTGCGATCAGTGCGGTGACATAGAGAGCACAGAGCACTTTCTTTGCCATTATCCGGCGTATATTAAACTAAGATCAACATATTTGGGCTCGTACACAATCAATTACAAGTTAATCTGGAACAAAACTCCTTCGGATATCCTAAAGTTCGTAAACAAGTCAAAGAGAATCTAAACAACTGTGAGCAAGCACAACAGGCCCATCTGAGGCTTAGGTGCAGGATAATATCCACCCACTTATTCTGTCCATCTATCTAACGTCTATTCCGAACCACACCTTAACATATTCAAATTTGAAGGAATTTATTTTTCTATATTTTCGGTCGATCGTACGTGACAGCACCTAAATGCTCATCGAACCGATTCGAATCATAACCCACCGGTAATTTTATTGTCATCATTTATTTTACAGTTTAACCTCAATCAGAATTTTGACCTTTTACTTTTCGCTAGCGAGTAATTGCAGAAAATTTTAGTAGCTTTTCTCAATTAAATACTTAATTAAAGATTATGGAGGTGGAGGTCTTCTGTCACTGTACTGAACATTTTTTTGATTCGCAAAAGAGCGGCAAAATCGGCTACAACCGGTTAACCAGTTTTGAGTGATCGGTTAATCGGTTACAAAATTGCTCGATTAACCTATAACCGGTTTGCAATCTCTACCCAGGAAGCTTCATAGGATGATCTTTATCATTTCGGTAATAACCGAACACGATCAAAAAACCTATTGGAAGTTGAAAAATGTATGAGAAATCCACAATAATTCCATAAATCTAGGAAGCCCCATTGGATGACCCCACTCATGTCGAGAACAACCGAAAAATGTAAGAAAACCTAATGGAAGTTGAAAAGTGAGTCATCCCTCCGAAATCTAGAAGTGGCCACATCTCAAGGATTACGCCATATTTCCTCAAAACTCTGAAATACGTGTTAGCTTAAATTTGATTCTCTACAACTTCGCCTTTGTAAGAAACTTTCTGACTCTCATTGATTGATATTATGAATACCTGACTGCTGAAAGGGAACATGTCAAAGAACGCAATATCACAGAAAATATAAGACTTAAAGACTTCGCCCCAAAGCAAAAATCATCGAAGATGACAAAATACGTAATTTTTCCTTGGAGAGGTGGCCGAACAGGCGCCATCCTGAGGACCCACCTCCAGAATCTCGAGATTTCAGAACAGTCATTTTTTCCCAGCTGCCATCGAGTTTCTGTTTTTCTTAGAAAATATGCAGCTTATTGACTTCGACTCAAAGTAATGAAAGAATATTACTTTTATTGTATTGATAGTATCTTCTAGCTGACTTGGTAAAAAAGGAGTAATTATGACAAATGTGAAGAATTTTATTATTAGTTGAGGTTGTAAGTCGAAAATAAAAAGCTCCATGTATTTCGCCAGCTTAAAGTGTTTCTTCCCATTTTTATCTCGAGTTGTGCAACATACTTTTCGAGTTTGTACTCATTTCAACAATTTTTATTGATTCTACAGGATTCTTTCGTTTGCGTGAATTTCTTCAATTTTATTATCAATATACTGAACTATTTATTTTTTGAAATTGTAATTTTTATTTAAATATCTATTGCATCGCGGCTGTGAATATGGGTAGCATTAATTTGGTGATGCGTTCAGCTATCGTGTCAGGCCCGGGCTGGCCATATGGGCTGACCTGGCATCGCCCCAGCTAGATATTGCATTTACGGGTTTCCGTAAAAATGCCGTAAATGGCATCTGCAGGACAAAGCATGTAAATTATTGCACCATTTTAATACGACCATTTTCAGTTTAGTATTATTTTATCAGAAGAGTCATCGGCGTGAAGTATCCTGTCACGCTGGTCCCGATGGGATTAGTTTTATCCGTAAATTTACCGTAAATTTCAACTATATTTGACCACAAACACTTATACCATTGGGACCAGTGTGACATGAAATTTCGTGACAATAACTCTTCCGTACTAAACTGAAGATGGTCGTTCTAAAAATGGTACAATAATTTACATATTGTGACCTACAGGTGCCATTTACGGCATTTTTACGGAAACCCGTAAATGCAATCTCTAGCCCCAGCGACTTCGGCGCCCCTTTTACATGAAAATAAAGTAATACACGGTTTTACAATTTACGCGCCTTTCACTTGCGACTTAGTTAAACGTTTATGGAGGTAGGCCCCGAGCTGAGACCAGCCAGACTTTAACGTTTTCTGTTGTTCAACTGACACATTTCGTTTTCTGATAGCGACATTATCAACCAACAAACAAATTAAACGCAATTTAAAGGTGATGTTTCATTTATGTAGTCATAGTCACCGAAAAATTTCTTGACCTGCCTAATATTATGTCCTCAATTTGTCTTTTGCGTCCTTTCAAAAATACAATTTTGTCCTAGCTACTAGTTGGTTTTAACCGACTGCCGGTTGCTTTTAATCGATCGTCGCTTGGTTTTAAGCGACCGCCGGTTGGTTTTAATCGACCGACGGTTGGTTTTAATCGACCGCCCGCCGCGCCGGTTGGTTTTAATCGACCGCCCGAGACCATGAATAAAATCCGTTACTTTTAATGATTTTACCTTTATTGATACAATGTTTAATCAACTGGATTACAACAAAGAAGAAGTGTTAAAACTAATTGTTCGCGCTTTTATAGATTGAATTAAGTACGGTGGTTTCCTGCTAAAGCGCGTTTCCTACGTTAAGATGTTTTGGTATAATGTTTAAGGAGAATACGGAATGTCGATGCGATTGGATATGAATATCGAACACTCCCCGGGTTGAACACGTGTGTTTAAAGAAATAGTCATAACTTAAACAACCGTCGTAACAGCTGGCCGAGTTGACCCCGGTTACAGCCCGATACGCAAGTGACTGTGTGATTTTAAAGTGAGATCATGTGAGCTAGTTGCGGTGTGTCGTTTTGTTTGGCTTGTGAATATGTCAAGTGTCTATGACCTGATATGGTGGAAACAGTTGGTTGATATTGAAAGTGTTGGTTGACGTGGCGTATGCTTGACGAACCGGTCCGACTAAGATTGAAGTGATTGATGCCAAACATTGTTCATCTCACTGGATTGCAAAGTTACGGACCAGCGGTTAATTTACTGTAAACAGAATGTGTAAATGTCTCGTTTATTGAAATTTACTATATACTTCCCTTTGTATCACTCTAGTAACGGTAATTTGGGTAGTGCTAAAGATGAAGACGGACCTTATATGTGAATTAAGTGAAAATGATCATCGTCCTCCAAAGCTGTGTATTATTGTCAGATAAGTTTCTTTGTGATATTTTTTATTTGATGTGATTCTTTCTGGTAATTCTATTTCCAGATGGCGTCCACGTGTGCAATGTTGTTATATGGAGAATTAACACCTGTATGACGGACAAGCAAGGATTTCCATTGGTTTTTTACTCTAGATTACGGTTGAAGCTAGAGTCTAATAGCAACTCCAACGTAGACACTGGAATTGATCTTGTATGGATTTTGGTTTTGGCAATGTGTCTGTGACTTAACGGATAGTGTGGGTGTCTTCCAACAACAATCGTAACAGCTGGCCGAGTCAACCCCGGTTGCAGCCCGAAACTGAAGTAGTAGGATTAGAGGTTCGCATCACGCTAAAGGCGATGGTTCGGATGATATTAAGTGGCAATTTTTTCCTTAAGGCATAGGCGTTGTATGGGATAGGAGAGTCATCGAAAGAACTGCAGCGTCATTTGATTGAATAGTTCACTTTTTGTATCTTTTACTTACTGCCATAATAAAGCTTTTGTTAAGAAACGCTCTTGTCTTAGTAGTTGTTTGTTCCTGGGTACATGAGCCGACGACGAATTATGTAATTCTTCGAGTCTTAACAAGCAGACAAGCACCACGTAACTCTACATGCCGATGCAATCGGGGCATAATTATCACGAAAACTACAACACGATAACCACACCCTTGCATGTAAAAAAATTCTTAGATTGGCACCCTCAGTCGGCTCGCCCGGTGCGCCCTTCGGTCGCCAGTCCGGGCCTGTATCGTGTTGTATTGGGAATGTTCTGTTGTTTTGATCAGACAATACTAAGTTCCAGACTGCATGGCGAATCGTACAAAAATTATTCTGGGAAATTTGTGCCATACATACGCTCATTGTTCGTACGTAGTGACGTCATCAGATGCTTGAAAATTCCGAATGTTTGTTTCTTATTCTACTATTGTTCTTTGATGTTTCAGATGTAATAATATGTGCCTAAATGGATTTACTGCTGAAGCCAAGCAAAAAATATTAGCTGATTTCCTGAACATGAACACGAAAAAAGAACAAGACACTCATCTGCAGCAGATGATTGAACTTGTGTTGGGGTTCCTGGAGCGCTCATGATAAAAGAAAAGGTAGGCGTGGCGTGATTTAACCGAATCTTCCCAACTTTCGACTGCGACAAAGACTCCCTATTATTAAATACAGTCATGGAGATACGCACATCAACCTACACAGCACCGTCCAAAGCGGTGAGCATGAGAGTACAGTGGAGCTCGCTCGGTCGCTCACTTCACTTCACTTTGTTCGTCCACTATTCTGATCAAACATGCTGAAAATTAAAATTAAAAGAACCAACAAGAAGCCAAGCTAAATGTCAAATTTAAAAAACGCGGAAAACGTAACGAAAAACAAAATAGTCCATGTAAGGTCTCGTTTTCCCTATGGTACCTAAAGTCACCGCTGGGCGCTGCGCTGGTCTCAAAACTCACTAGTTCGCTTACTTAAAATCACCGCAAATTTTAAGCAGGGATCAAGCCACTGAGGGACTCGTCTTCTACGCGTTCTACGGTTATGATGGAAAATTTTTACAAATGAGACGTAATAAAAATAGGGTTGCAAAGGGTTGCAACAGCCTTAAACCGGGGAAGTCTTTGCATGGTCTTATTGTAGGGGTAGTATACTAGAACATCCTATACTCAGTTTTTCGGTTCATCGCTGCTTCAAACAGTAAAGCGTTCCCGAAGTTTTCACCTAAAATGACTAATAACTCAGGAGTGGGGGAAGGCTCCAAGGAATCCAACGATGAAAAACATTTGTATCATTGGGTCTTACCATCCCATAAAAGTTCATTTGATTTCATTTCGTTTTACACGAGTTATAGCCAAAAAACCATTTTTATCACCCCCTGACATGCACTTACTTAGAGCACCATAACTCCCCCGAGATGTCAAATTTTCCAAAAATGAGAAATTACATTTCTTACTATAAAACAAGGAATCGAATGACACATTCATCGGGAAAAAGTAGGACACGTTGTCCCAAAATTGTACGAAATCGTTCGAAGTTTTCGCAAATTCACTCTTAAGGGCAAAGACGAATTGGTTAAGCGTTGCTGTCTCTTAGTGTTGAGAAAAACATACAGACTCATATTGAATCATGTAATTCACCGTTGGATGTATGGAACGTGCTGAAGCGGTTATATGAGGACAAAGGACTTTCGAGGAAAATAGGAGTCTTGCGACAAATGATTTCTACACTTCCAATTAGAATTTGTAGACAAACAAAAAACGTTTTACTGAGTCGATTTTCTAACGCTTTATTTTATTTTAAACACCAAACATGTTTTGGTACAATTTAAAATAAAATAAAGCGTTAGAAAATCGACTCAGCAAAACGTTTTTTGTTTGTCTACAAATTCTTATTTGAAGTAGTAAAATTGTACCGTGTTCCGTAGCAGTTTATGTTTTATGTTGTCTACATGATGAAATTGCGTAAACCAGTAGAGACCACATTTTCTGTTTATTTTTGTTTTGTAAAAATTTTTTTGTAAAAGATCATGGGTTTACGGGCGGTTTATTCCACCTTTCCCCATGCTTATTGATATTGATTAAATAAATAATATAAAAAATTCACAAAAAAAAGTAGAGAATTTCTACAATTTTAGAGGACTCAGACGGAATGCAGGCGTACAAAGACACGATCGTAGACTGCAGCAACAGTTTGAACGAGTAGACTGGAGGACCAATGGATTGCCACAATATTGTTCTTACCGACAATTATAGACCATTAATAATGACGCTAGAGGCCACGACAACCGAACTGTAGTAGTCTCCGGCCAGTACCAGTAACCGGCCATATTTCAATGCAAAATGTGGCCGGTCACTAGTGAAACTATTGTTTGGCCGAAGACTCCTGCATGACCGATAACTAGTGCATTTACCCTATTCGCTAAAATTTAATTTAATTCACTACAACTTTGCCTTATTAATTGAATTCGCGAATACCTCAACCAATCGGATTTTGATCTAAGATTTCATGTATTTCATGCAAATTTCGGTAAACATGCTCTTCCACGATTTTGGCAATTTTCGCGCTTTTTAACAGTTTTTGTCATTGAGAACTGCCTAAACTCAGGCCGATTCGGTAGCACTCATTCATCAGCGCCCGAAAACACAACCTTTTCCAGCTGGAGAGCCCAAACTTTCGAAACGTTTATTTTCCCAAATAATTTTGGACAACCCTAATATTCGTTGCTTTACAACAACTTAAGGATCAATCTCAATAACAATTATTGACTGTTTTGAGGTGATAATGCATTGGATGAGGCTTTAACACTTTTAGGAAGAAGTTATGAGTCTGACGTATTCAAAAAAAATTCTTTATTTTATGACTTTTGTGTACTTCCCACTATATAGGCTCTCTGGTCCACAAACAGCCCTGACCGAAAAATCTCTACAGTCTTTTTGAAACTTCAAATCATTAAGGTAAAAAATTGAGAAAATTCTCGTTTTGGTACAATTGCACCCATAGAAGTAATATTTTACTATGGCTGCTGTACCATCGGCAGATTAAAGTCCACCCGCTTGAATCAACATTTAAAAGCCACTCACAATTCTTTATCCTACTTCCAATTGTTCAACAAAAATCGAAAAACTAAAAGTGCTGATTTCGTCGTTTACGACTCATCAGTACACCTTGTCTTAAGACCATGTGTATATCAGCAACGATGGCCATAGAATGATACCCAGACTATGCCAACTCGCCTTTTATACAATCCAGATCCTACGATTGGATGCATGTCATTTCGTTTGAACAATTTGGAAGTAAAAGTTTTGTGACATCAAATGCTTTCATTTGACACCAAAATGAGAAATTTCCGTGCTATACTTGCTGAGATATTTGCGAAAAAGCTCCACCGACCTTCGAAAAACCATGTTTTTGGTCACTTCCTCGACCATATCTCCGGAACCACTTGATCGATTTTGCTCATCTTCGGACATGAATCATGGGAGACATGTACCTTTCAGGGAAAAAAGTTTAGGCTGATCGGTTCTGCCGTTTGGAAAAAAAAGTAAAGACGGACAGACGGACATTTTTTTTATTGCTGATTCGTCATATTTAGACGATAATAGATGCATCCCCCCAACTCCCACCTCGACCTACCTCATGTTACAATAAAATTGTTTGTAGTAAACGTATAGGACCTTTGTACTTGGTACGGGTCCAACAACTTCCAGCTCTTGCCCGTTAAGCATGACCGCTTGCGCTTTAGGCTGATATTTTGCTTTTCTACGGAAGTGCGTTACTTTCATTTTGTTCACATTAAGGGATAGTTTGTTTAAGAATTCGTAAAGCAAAGCTTGGTTTATGTCTGTAACATTCTGGTTAAAAGTCATATTAGAACAGAAATTACCCGTGTCATCCGCAATCAAGAGAATTTCACCCTTTAAAGGCAGTCGGTAAACATCATTTATATAGATTAGAAATAGGAGCGGGCTAAGAACACTGTCTCGAGTTTCCTATGCTCATGTCAGCTAGCGAGCTCTGACTGTCACCAATGATGACACACTGCTTGCGCCGACTGAGATAACTATTAAGAGTGAATTTGCTCAAAATTTCGCACGGTCATGATCCAACGTGTCGCAGAATTTCGATCTCGTACTTAAAGTTAAAGATACAAAAAGTTACGGATTTTCAATTTTTTCAAAATTTTTACTTAAATCAACTCCATTTTTTTTCTACGCGTCATAAAGTTCTACTTAGACATTCATTTGAAAGCTAAGGCAATGACTACAGCCTCCCGTTCTGGGTTTGTGAAAAAATTGTATACCGTCCCTTCCACGACTCTTTGAAAATGACCATTTTTTCGACGCTTTCGACTTCTGTAGCCAGCTACTTGCACTTGTCAGGAGTGTTGCCACAGCCAAAAGCTTTGTATCATTGGACTACTTAATCGTACATAATTTGCCTGGAATCGATTTGGTCTTGTCCTAGATATTCATCAAAAACTATTTTTTTGACCTCTGTGCAGACCATTTTTCGGAGAGTTCAAAACTACAAAATAATTTTTTGAAAAAAAAAACTGCTCTTCTACGAAAGTCTTCTATTGGAATGAAGAATCGAATAAGCCATAGAGATCGAAATTCCGCGACACGTTGGACTCGTGTTTCATACAAGCCGTGCGAAGTTCTGGCAAATTCACTCTTAAATAAACTTAGAGTCATACCGCGGACGCCTGCATATTCTAATTTCTGCAAGAGTATTCCATGATCAACACAGTCTAAAAATACGGCACTAATAACGTTTCCTCTATCAATATTTAGAAGCATTTTATTTAACAATTTAAACGTTGCTGTATGGGTTCCAGATTTTGTTCTAAATCCGAATTGCTTTACGTAGAAGAATTCACTAAGTTCAAGTAAAGAGTTCAGTCGTTTATGCAAGACAATTTCAAGAACCTTATTTAAGACCGGGAGGACCGATATTGGTGAATATCGATGAATCTGTCTTTGTTTCCGATTTATGCACTGGCGTTACTCTGGCAGTTTTCAGGCTTTCAGGGTATGTAACCTGTAGTAATCATTAGGTTTGCAATGCAAGAGATAGTCGATGCTACTTTGTTAACACAAGTCTTGAGGCTTATTGCTGCCATATCGTCATAACCTGTGATCTTATTCACATCTAGATTAAGTAGTAAGCTTAAAATTTCACCAGTACTGGTTGGTCCAAGGAAAATGCTATTAGGATTTCTTTGAAAGGTAGAGAGGTCATTAATGTTGCGGTCATTAGTAAATTTTTCAGCTAACTTATGTCCCACCTCAGAAAAGAATGTGTTGAATGCGATGCCTTTTGCAGGTCATCCGTAATTCAATCAAACACTACCCTGTCTAACCACCCAATCTCTAGTACTGATGGATTATTTTCCCCAATTAGCTGTTCTCTGAAACCATGGATTACATGTAGAATTCGACCAATGTAAATTATGTAACACAAAATAAATTATGTAACAAAAAACAAAGCAAACCAGCATAGGTCTTTGCCATAAAAAACAAATTCTTTGCTGATGAGTTGGTCAATGACTAAAGCTAAAGATAATTTTTCTTAGTCGAAAATCATGAAGACCAAAACACAAAACCAACTTTGAACCATCATTCACTCAACTCTAATCACAATTACTTGCAAAAAGCTCTAATGGAATTATTTAATCTCCCTCTCCTCATAACACTGGGTAGTACACCGTCATTCCATGCGGTTAAATTGAAAACTTTTGTCATTTAGTATTTAACATACTCTGTTATAGTGAAATTATGAAACAGAAAATGTGCTTCGCATTTATGAAAGTATGGTACTTTATTGTTACCTCAACGTAATCCTAATGTCGGTTATGCAAAGTTCCTCCTTCTGAATTCCATTTTATCCCATAAACATGTGACGGAGCATGATGGGTATACCTTTCCTCGTGTTCTTAATGAATTAATACTTCTTGTCCTATTAAGTATAAATACTTTGGTGTACAAAAACTGAATAACGAAAATGTTATATAACGATTCTGTGAGCCGCTCGAATTGATTTAGTAATGAAGGAAATGAAGATTGATGTTATGCCCACGACGACGCGGACGTGAACTTTCGGTTTGTAGTGTATTGTATTGTGTTATGAAGTTGAATGTATATCGACAATGAGAATAGAAAAGAAGTGAAAACCGTTTGCGAAAATGAAAGATAATGGGACGAAATGAATGTTTTTTGTGAGACGATTTTCTGCTTTTTTGCCAGTTTACACATTCAATCTACGAAGGCAGCTAATGTTTGAAAACAGTAAAACATTTCTATTTAAAATTAAGTGAGTGTAATTTCTAATGTTTCTCAGAAAAAATGTGGATAAAAGCTATGAACCAGAACGGCACGTGAACGTTGACATTAGGATTTTTTATGGGTGGATTATGGCAAAGTCAATTTTCGTGCTACGTTTTGTTGAATTCGATAATTGAATTTATTTTGAATTACTGAGCTTTTTATAGCATACCATTTTCCGTAAAAATCTTATCGTGAATCGTTACATCATAAAATTAATGTGAAAGATGAATAATTGTGCGTTCCCCTCATTAATAATTAGTCCCGAGTTATTTATTGCTTATACTTATCACCTTGATTCGTTATAAAAATCGTGAAAATAATGTTCGTAAAACGGCATTTGTAAATGTGAGTGTTGCTTGTGGGACATTTTCACAAACGAGAATTGAAAAAAGTGTCAGAAACTATTAGAATCTGGAAGACATAAATCCAGAGGCAATATGGGTAACAACAAAAACCCTTTTTA
>CM055403.1:121337467-121350170 GCA_029228625.1 Pseudolycoriella hygida
GTCCCCTAACTTCTAAATCTGATTTAATTGAATCTATAAACCTTCTCCTTGGTCTACCCCTTGGCCTAACACCCGGGACCTGTGCACCCAAGATCCTTTTCGGTAACCTGTTATTACCCATCCTTTGAACGTGCCCAAACCAACGTAGACGACTGGCCCTTGCTTCGTCTTCCACTGACGCAATCCCTAAGTTTTCCCTAATGTCGTCGTTCCTGATATGATTATCCCACTGCTCCCTCCTATTAACTTTCGCTATATTCCTAAGAACCCTCATATCAGAAACCTCCAGGTCATGCACTAAATATCCGCAATCCACCCAACTCTCACTACCATACAGAATCGTCGGCCGGAATATTGACCTGCTAACTTCGTTCCGCTACTTAATTCCTTCTTGTTGAACACGTGCGACCTCAACTGACTGGCCACCGCGTTTCCCATTTTCCTCCTTTCCTCAAATTCCCTAACCAACTTGCCATCCTCTGAAAAAATGGTTCCTAAGTACTTGAATTCAGAAACCTGCTTCAGCTCCTCCCCATTTAAATTGCAAGCTACCTCCTTCCGAGATTTGCCTATATGCATAACCTTAGTTTTCCCTACACTTATCTTCATCCCATACTCCTCACATGCAGCATTCAGGCAGTCAATCCCACCCTGTAACTCCGCGGTACTATCTGCCAACAGAATCAAGTCATCCGCATTGGCCAGAATTTTCATTATTACCTCACCCACCTTGACATTTCCCTGCAAGTTCGCCTGCTTGATGATTTTGTCCATGAAAATTATGAACAGAAGCGGGGAAAGACAACAACCCTGACGAACGCCCTCTTTAACCTCGAAAGACTCGCTAATTTCGCCGTCTATCCTTACCGCTGCCCTGCTTTCTGAGTAAATACTCTTAATGGCACGCAGTAAGCCCCCATTGATACCGTACTCGCTAAGAACCCCGAACAACTTCTGCCTTGGTACCCGGTCGAATGCCTTCTCCAAGTCGATGAAGCATAGGTACAAGTCCCTGTTCTTTTCATAAAGCTTTTCGATAGTCTGCCTGAGGCAGAAAATCTGATCCTGACACCCCCTCAGAGGCCTGAAACCACCCTGAATCTCATCCAGTACACCTTCCACTATGTTCCTAACCCGGTCAACAAGTACACTCGCGTACACCTTACCTACCACGCTCAAGAGCGATATCCCCCTGTAATTACTGCAAACCTTACGGTTGCCCTTCTTATAAATTGGAGCAATAACACCGAAGCTCCAGTCAGCAGGTACCGTAGAAGACCTCATGGCCAAATTGAAAATCCTACAAAGCCATTGGATCCCACCTGATCCGCTATATTTAATAAATTCTGTCCTAATTTCATCCACCCCTGCGGATTTTCCTGCCCTTAATCTGCCGACCTTCCGGGACACCTCATCCAGTGTAATTTCCTCCTCCACCTCCAAGCTAGGACCCGCCTCCCTCCCATTTTCTTCTACCAGATTGACAGATGTAAATAAATCCTGAAAGTAATCCCGCCAAGTCTTCAAGACTTCACCCTTATCTGTAATTAACTCGCCGCCTTTATCTAAAATGCTACTACATCCTTCTTTCACGCCACCGCGCCTAATGTCCTTAATCATCGACCAAAATTTCTTACCCCTGCCTCGACCTGCCTTTTCCAATTCCTCCCCAAACTTCTTCCCCTCCCTGTCCTTCGCTTCAATGACTAGATCCTTAACCAGTTTACTACAAGCCTTGTAAGCATCCCACTTCTCCGCCGTCCTGTCCTGTAACCAGATCAAGTAAAGTTTTCTTTTTTCCAATACAACATCCCTGATATCGGCGTTCCACCAACCCGTTTTTTTGTTTCGACCCCCGCTAGTGACACTGCCCAGACATTCCTCAGCCGCACCCAAGATAAATTTCTTAAAATTCGCCCACTCAGTCCCAATGTCCCCGCAGTCAGCTGGAAGCCCCTCAAACCCTTCGGCGAATTTTGCCATAAAACGAGACCTTACTGCCTCTTCCCTAAATTTGCCCACACGAAATTTGCGACTTACCACCTTCTTCCTTTTAGTCTGACAGAGTTTCCCAACCGACAGATGGGTACCCAAAAAGTAGTGGTCAGAACCAAAAGTGAAACCCCTGAAAACACGTGTGTCCCTGACCACCTGTCTCCTGTCCTGTTCTATAATCATGTAATCAATGATGGATTTGTGATCCAAACCCTCCTTGACGTACGTATACCGATGGATCCATTTGTGCCTATAGAAAGAGTTGGTTATTGCTAACCCATTGAAATCACAAAAATCTAACAACCGTTTACCATTTGAATTCAGAGTTCCTTCCCCAAATCTACCCACTACCCTTTCATAACCTGAGTTGTTTTTAAAGTTTCCTATTCTTGCATTAAAATCCCCCATCAAAATCAGAGATTCATTTCCCTTTTTGCTAACCACGTCCCCCAACTGTTCGTAAAAAATGTCCAAGCCAGCAGCATCACTGCCTTCGCAAGGGCTATATACGCTAACCAGGCGATAAATTCCCCCCGCTAACTTTACAGAGACCCACATCAGCCTTTCATTTACGAAACGAACATCCAGGACAAAGTTGATCAACTCCTTCCTGATTGCGATTCCAACCCCCCAATTTGCCCTACCAGACTGAACCCCGGACAAAAACACCTTATACCCGCCTACGTGTTCTTCCGCCTGTCCCTTCGTCCTAACGTCACTCAACGCCAATATGTCTATACCGTAGTCCTTTGCCAGATCCACTAATTCCTCCCTGCGATTCCGAAAACCCCCATTAACGTTTAGACTCCCAATAAACAAACCATCAACCATTTTGCATTGCCTGACCGTCAACGATGGGGTACCTGTCAAGTCGAGCGTTGGTCGTACCCCGTATCCAACACCCGTCCGAGGCTGTGTGTAATTGTTTTTACCGAGAATGAATACAGTGGGACGGCCTGGTAAGCCGAGCCGCACCGGAAGTACAAGTTTTAATGGGCACCAAGAAGGGCTGTTTGGAATGCAATGTATTCGTTTGTTTACATTTTTGCCAAACCGACTGCTATGCATATAGCGAAGTCATCAACCGAAATTATGACCATAAACACTTATCAGAAGGAGGATGCCGAGAACGACAAATAAAGTACACAGTATTGAATTGATTGTTTTGCAAAGCGATGATTCGAAAAATATCACAACATTGAGGTTATGTTACCCAGACGCCATTCGGAAGCTAAAATGTAAATGTAATTGAAGTTCCAAAAACAACAAATTTCATATTAAAACGCGCCTATTGCACAGAAAACAATCCAAAGCTACAGAATGGGCAACGGAGAAGGTGAAAAATAAGGGAAACCGAGCAGTTGACTGCCACGTTGCATATTCCATCACGTTGTAATGAAACACGAAAAAAGAACAACAAAATTCGCGTAATGACCTGAGTGATGCGGCACTCGACACAAAAACAATTAACAAAACTAATTATTTAAAAGAAAAGAAAATCCCGGACCGAACGCAAAATTTCAAAAATAAATAAAACTTACACAGAGCAAACCGAAACACGTCCAACCCGGCGGCCATTTTGACTTGTACGATCGCTTTAAAATAATTTTTTATCTGAGCTTATTAATATATTTTATCTTCATTTTTCAGAAATTTATCTGCCAAATTATCTCCGCTCTCGAATTTTCAATTTTTTTGTTCTGAAAAGTGTGTCATCACTGATAGTAATATTCCATTTTACTACGTTTCTCGAATGCATTTCCTCTAATTTGTGCGACTACTAAGTCAATACATTTTGTATAAAGCTACTTTGTTACTGAGTTATGACTTTAACAGTAAGATCTTGGTTACAGAATTGGGGTAGGGTTATAGCTGTGTAGCTGTTACTGTCCTTGACAACAATGGAACATCTGTAAACATCTTGCCTTTTATTTTCCAATTGATAAAACTTTTGTCTCTGACCAATGGCTCTTGGATCGTATTAAACTTGAGATATAAAATTTGAAAACGGAGACAGAAATTTGAAAACGGAGATATAAAATTTGAAAACGGAGATATAAAATTAGAAAACGGAGATAACAAATTAGAAAACGGAGATATAAAATTAGAAAATGGAGATATAAAATTGGAAAACGGAGATAAAATGTACAGAAATGGAGATGAATGAAAAATGAAATGGTTGTCTCCGGAGTTATGTAATCTCCATTTTTCAAATTTTTTATCTGCGTTTCAATTTTATTTTATTTCCGTTTCCATTAACTTCATGTCTCCTTTTTCTAATTTTTAATTTCTCTTTCGATTTTCTATTGCTTTCAATAATTGAATTATTTATCTGCGTTTTAATTTTTTGTTATCTCCTCTGGGATGATTTTTTATTTCCTTAATTAATTTAGTTATTTCAAAAACAAATTTTTCTATCTCCAAAAATGATTTTTTGATCTCAACTTTTTGGTCATTTTTATCTCCGTTTTAATTTAATTTATCTCCACTCTTCAATAATTTATCTGCCGAGTTATCTCCGTTTTCGAATTTTTTTTCCCGGTTTTAATATAATCCTTAAAAAAAATTGAAAATCGGAAGAGATTTATTCGAGTTATGTACAAAAAACACGTAAGGCCCCAGCAGAGACTCGTTTTTAGTGCCTTGGTTAAGTCGAAGGTCTCAAATTCAAAAAAGTTTCTTCCATAAATTGTCAACCATTACCAGATCTTTCAAACAAAAAAAAAAAATTATGAAAATCGTAAAAGATTTACTTAAACTATGTACAAAAGACCAAAAACCACTTAAACGGCCCTATCTCAGTGGTCCTTGGGCCGACAGTGCCCATTCAATCCCATAAAAGATTTTTTAATTGCCTTGAAGTTATCGAGTTGGTAGATGCTCCCCCCCCCCCCCCCTACTCCCGTGTCGAAATTCGACTGGTTACAAACGTCGTGGTAAACGCAAGAGACCCCTTTTCGAAGAACTGCGTTCTTCGTACGGGTCTAAAAAGAGGCGAACTTTTTTGTCCATGGTATGGGCCAGAGGCCTCTGCTGAATGCTTTAGGTCGGTTCTAAATTCTGGGCTTATTTTAAGGGCTGCGATGACTTTAATGTACAGATTGAAAATGAATTATTAGATCCGTACGAGGTATACGTTTACTACAAACAACTTCATTGTAACATGGGGTAGATCGAGCTGGGAGGTGGGGGGATACATTTATTATCGTGTAGTGATGATGAATCAAAAACGCCCGTCCGTCCGTCTTCACTTTTTTTCCAACGGCTCAACCGATCACCCCAAACTTGGTTCAAGTTCAAATACGAGCAAAATTAAGGTAGTTCCGAAGATATGGTCGAAGAAGTGGAGGTCGAACATAGATTTTCTAGTGTCGATGAAACTTTTTCGCAAATATCTCAGCAAGTAGCGCACAGAAATTGTTCATTTTGGTGTCAAATTGAAGCATTTGATCTCAGACAACTGGGAACAACATTTTTGTGGAAATCGGGTCAGTGGTCTGGGCACAGTGATCAATGGAATGAGCGAAATTGATTTTTTTGGCCATATCCGAAATCAGATGGTTTTTCGTCTATTTTTGCTTATCTATGGAAGATGGAGATTTACTGTCAAAGGCAGTGGCCGTTAAAAATCTCGAAAATTAAAATCCTGAATGCACAAATTCTGAATGCAAAAATCCCGAAAATCCAAAATCCCGAATAACAAAAATCCCGAAAATCAATAATCCCGAATGTACAAAAATCCCGAATAACAAAAATCCAGAAAATCTGCAATTCAGCACTAAGTCACCCGGAAGTACCTCAGGGTATTTACTTAATGGCGTGCATGTAGTCCAGTTAATGTTGACTGGGTTTAAGAAGAAAGAAGTTATTTGAGCTGCGTCTCAGCTAAGGTGAATTTAAAGCGGGGTTGAGGGGCGGCAGTCCCCGCTGTGAGGGGGCTAGGGGGTATAGCCCCCTTGCGGGGTGTAAGGGACAGAGTCCCTACCGGGGTTTGGGGCAGAGTCCCATGCACGTTAGACCGCCTGCAAGGTGTAAAAAAAGCCAGCCGCAGGCGTAAGAAAGAGCTCTTCATACTCTCGTATCAATCAGGAGTTTTAATATTTCACAATTTTTTAGGGAAATTCCAGATTTTTATTTTTCCGGACTATTCCGGACTTGTTTCTAACTTACACCAAAATATAGTTTTGATACATTAACTTCAAAAATATTTTTTTTTATTTTTTGAAAAACATTAAGAGGGTACGAAAAATCGGAAAAGTGGATTTGCATTCGACGTAAAGTGTCCAAAAGAATTTTTTTATTATAGTCAAATTCATTACCTTTCCAACGATACCAAATTCAATGTTTTTTGAGAAAATTTACAATTTTGGCAACTCATAAAGTAAATGAATGCTAGGCAACAAAAGGGGAATAATAAAGCTTAAAAGCTTCAAAATGGTAAAGCTTCTCAACTTTTCGTCCATTTTGTATCTTAAGAAAAGGATGTTGTGTTGACTAAATTATTGAATAGAGAAGTCGAGGAAAGTTTTCATCAAACATTGCATCTTGTAAAAGAACTTGTATAAAGCGTAGGTAGGGGGCTCTGGACCCCCACGCCTGCGGCGAGCATTTATCACGCCCCAAATCCCGATAGGGGCTCTGCGCCTTAGACCCGCAAGGGGGTTAAATTATAATCAGTGAATGCGGCGCTGCTTTTCAAAAATAAAATGTTGGAAGGAACATTGTTTAAAAAAACTTAAATTAAAAATTAATCACCAGAAAAAATCGACAATACGAAATAAATCGCCAAGAAAAAACGTCAAATTGTGAAGAAACGCCAAATACGAAAAAAAAAACATTTTGGTGTTTTTTCTCTTTTTGGGCAATTTTTTTGGCTCTTCTTCGCACTTTGGAGATATTTTTTATTTTGTCGATTTCACTTTAGCGTTTCTTCACGAGAATAATTCTTAGCGTGTCACTGTTTCTGAAAACTTTCTATCTATATAGCGAGGAGGCACGGCAGCATCCAATATATTCTTCACAACAACATAATAACTTTTATTTGAAAATTCTTATCTACTCACTGCAAAGTAAATTTACTAATTCACACAATAATTTCCAACATTTCAATACAAAGTAGCTGTTAAAATGGACATATGCATCCCTCTTCGGCCTCAATAAATATTTCCAAGCATATAGGCTTCGGCAATTCAAATCCAAATCAAAATAATATATTGCCAGAAAAAGGTTAACCATAAATTCCTAGCCTACAATATTCAATTTCTTTTGTTTTGTTTTAATAGAACCCATAAGATATAGTCGAAAAAAAATTGTTGCACGTTCCATTTGTTCGACTATATTCCCTGTTCATATCGACGGCTTTATTCACATATATAGGCTATTACAAGCTCATGCTTGTGCTTATATTGGCACTTTACATACAAAAAATATGCAAATTTATTTAGATTGAAACTCATGATATATGGGAAAGCTAAGCAGAGTCTGGTGAGCTACCACTACCATCCTCAATACTGAAATATATTGATGTAGGAAATTGATGGAAGTAACAGTATTAACATTTTGCGCTCAGTCATATTCTTCTTTCGGGGAGATATTTTGAGCCTCTGTATCTGCTACACATCCCATAACGTTCCAATTACATCATACTTTATCGCACAGGTTATAGCATAAATCTTGTTTAAAAACACATTTTACCTTTCCATTAACAAGATACATATTTACGGTCTTTGGTATATTTCTCTAGTTTTTTACGAGTTTTGCAATTCATTGATAAGAAAGTTGAAAAGGAAATTAAAAATATTATTTTTTCAATATTTATTTCCCTCTGTTTCCGCTTTCAGTGCCAAGATTTTTTGAGTTTCTACTAACACATAACAAGTTCGAAAGCCATGGAGTTTCATATCCTTCACAATCCATTCACTTTTTAATTTTGGAATGGAAGAAGTTTATGTTTTGTGTAATAAAGTGTTATTGGGAGTAGGTGGTGGCGCTTAGTTATGTTACAGAAAAGGGGGCATAAGCCATGGGATGATCCATGGGTGGAACAATATTTCTGGCGTGAAAGAAACTCCGTTGCATCGCTTATTACAATTCAAAGTTGTCAAAGAGGAACACAAGACTCTGCCTTTTTCTTTTGACTATAAAATAGTTTTCGGCAACACAACGAACAATAGATTACGCTCTGTTGTTTGCAGAACGTGCAATTCTTCCGCATTATTTTCAACGTTCCAGCATAATTTTCCCATTCTATTTCGGAACACTCTAGTTACAGTTATTTAAATGTCAATATTGGACTTTCGAAGAAAAAATCGAGTTTCCTACGTTGGTATACAAAAATGTTGTTCTGTTTTTATCACGTACGCTGCGGTTTAGGTAACTAAAAGTTTGTTTCCGATAATGTTACGACTAAATTATCTAGTGAGGTTAATATTCCCGGCCAAATTTAAGTGGATGCTATTAGTGCTCTGAGGAAACAAAGTTCGGTATAATGTTTCAAATTTGATAAAAGAGGATTTTTAAAGTCGCCGTTGAAATTGTGGTCAGTGTTTTATTTTTCGGTGTAATCACGCAGGGAGACAGCGGTGTTTTAAAAGCAGCGTCAGATATATCTCTATTTCGATTTTACTGTGTTAAAAGTGTCTAACGGATCGGTTTTTCAGTTTGATTCGTGTAAATAATCAGGCACTTTAAGACGGTTTAATTTTGAAATATGGGAAGCGAACAGATTTCATTTCATTTCTATTGAACTTGAATTCCCGTTAAATTGAGCACGCATAAATTCTTGTAATACTCAAAAACCGGTGACGATTGTAAACCAAAACAACGCGACCAACAGAGGCACTTTCTCTGTTATTTTATGCCCCGAGTATGTCTTCAATGATTCCTGCGCATGCATTCAGTCACTCTCCTCATATGCTGACGATAATTTTATTTAATAATTGAGCCGTCAAATATTCTATCAACATATGAAGATTGAGTTATTTACTAAAAACTGCATCTACGCAGGTCTCCGTTCTACGCTTTCACTTCCATTTATTTCAACATTAGAGCTGTGCACCGGTCAAAAAAAATCGGCGGCGGCGAAAGCGATTTTTCAATTTCCCCGGCGGCGCGAAAATCGGCGCAAGAGGGTCTCGGCGGCGGCGCAAATCGGCGTACGTCAAAATAAAGTTCGGCGGCGGCGGCGCACTTTTTATCAACTTTTTCGGCTGGCGTCGGTGCGGCGCAAAAATTCCAACTTTCTGCAAAAGGTCGTGTCGATGTTTTAGTTTTCCCTTTCTGAAGACAAAGACGTCCGTAGTCCGGTTCATTAAGTCGGACAGATAACTTTAAGACCATCTACAAATCTTTTTATAGTTATTACTACTCGAAGCTACTTTTTGCTAAAGATTCACTAATTAGTCACTTCGCACGATTCAACTAAATTGCTTTGAATGTTGTTTATATATAATACAAACAATAAACATTAAACGTTAGGGTCTGTGGAAGTAATTAAAACTAATTCGTAGAACAATCTGAGCGAAATTAATCTAAATTTATGATAAAAAGTTTCACGGGGATTCTTTGAAATCTTGGTATGAAAAATCGTCGCTTTACAGAAAAAAAATAAATACTTTTAAGCAATGGCTCATTTGAAAGTACTAACAATAGGCTCGAAAAAAGTGAAAGTTCCTGTATCTATTGAGGGCGAAAGTTGAATATATGTTTTACCCGTACGAATCCCGTTTCAGGGATCCCCGATCTATTAAATTACTGATTATGAATATTCATCTGGATTGGAAATTGCTGAAATGGCAATATAGGAAAACCTGTCCGAAGAACCACTGCAGAAAAATTTACTTTATGCCGACCGGACCCCTAAGGAGAGGTCTCGACCTATACTTTGATAAACAAAAATGTTCGCATCAATTTTCTCTACAACACTTCCTGTTCATAGCGGCCTCTTCTACTCACGAAACTTTAAGAATTTGCCGAAAAACCGACGCTCTATCTCCCATAACTTTAAACACAATTCTAAAACCATAAAAATTGATCGCTTTCATAACTGCCTGACGTATTTCACGAATACCGGCCGCCTTTAACCTCACCTAAACCTACAACTTTGCCTTCGACACCGATCCTCTATCTCTTATAGTTCTCAAAATATTTCGATTTTTCGAAAATATATTGTCGAGAACGATCCACCCTAACATTAGTGACCTTATGACCGAAATGTGAGGCCTTAGACACAAATTTTTCTTGATGACGGCTAGGAATTCGCTTACCTCTCAAATAGAAAAATAATCATAAAAATCGAATGTGATTTACCCGATTTACGGTTTTTTGGTGGTCCAGCTAAGTCCAACCACCCAAATTCAAAAAATTTTCTTCCATAAATTGTTGAGCACTCATTGACCTTTCGAACAAAAAAATATTTATGAAAATCGGAAAAGGTTTACTCAAGTTATGTACAAAATACCAAAGACCAATTAAACGGCAATAGTGCCCAGATTCGATACTATAAAAGCTATTTGACTACATTTCAGGGAAAAAAATGATTTTGAAAATCGGTCAAGTTTTACTCGAGTTATCGCGGTGACGGACGGACAAATTTTTTTTAAAATTTTTGTCTTATTTAGACCAAGAAACGAAAAAGTAACCAACTCTCGGGTCGAAATTCGTCTGGTTACAAACGTCGTCGTGGTAAACGCATTAGACCCTTTTCCGAAGAACTTCGTTATTCGTACGGGTCTAAACAGTGGAAGATCAAGGACCCAAACATGCGTATCGAATCACTTTCCTAAAAAACGGCGTGAAAATTAAAGCCCTTGTTATAAATGAAGTGACTAGAAAGTTATAACTCGTTTGCAAACAAAAAATCTGATTTTTACGTTGTTTCCTGAAAAATAATTCAGATTTTAATGGTACTTAAGAAGATGCTGAAAAGACTGAATAGTTGGGCCAGAAACAATGAAAAAATTAAATTTTATTTGTTTCCAAACGACTTGTTCCTAATTAGATACTTCATCCATAACAAAAATTCTAATTTTCACGACGGTTTTTACGAAATTGTTTCAAGTTTCTTTGTTTGCGTCCTGATCTTCCAGCTTTTTCGTCAACTTCCACCCTCCATAGAATCAGAAATTTTCTTTTTTTAAGCAATTTTTTTCTAAGTGAAGTATTGTAATGAGCCATAGCTTGGAAGAATTTATTAATGTTTTTGTAAAGCAAAGAAAAATTTTGATTTATTTCACTCAGATTGATGTAAGAAATAGTACTAATTTCTTCTTCAGCTCATAGAGTTTATATCTAAACAATATTCAAAGCAACTCAGTGTGAAAAATTTTGTCTGAAAAAACATTATGCTCAGGAAAATATTTCTGGGGAATCGTAAGTCTCGTATTTCCTGACGAATTTAACTCATCGTGTCTTTAAAAATTGACGACAATCAATTTAAAAATGTAAATAATGTTTTAATTTTTTTTGTGTTATAAATTGCAATTACAGAAGTCTTAAATCTTACGAAATATAGAATCACAATATTGGCTGTTTTCGGTCAATATTTGGACCCGTACGAAGTAGGTCCTATACGTTTACTACAAACAATTTTATTGTAACATGGGGTAGATCGAGGTGGGAGAGGGAGGAATGCATCTATTATCGTCTAGAGATGACGAATCAGCAATAAAAAAAATGTCCGTCCGTCCGTCCGTCTCCACTTTTTTTTCCAAACGACTCAACCGATCAGCCTAATCTTTTTTTCCCTGAAGGGTACATGCCTCCCATGGTTCAAGTTCGAAGATGAGCAAAATCGATCAAGTGGTTCCGGAGATATGGTCGAGGAAGTGACCAAAAACATGGTTTTTCGAGGGTCGGTGAAACTTTTTCGCAAATATCTCAGCAAGTAAAGCACGGAAATTGCTCAATTTGGTAACAAATGAAAGCATTTGATACCAAAAAACTGGGGAATTTTTTTTTGTTGGAATCGGGTCAGGGGTCTGGGCACTGGGAGCCATGGAATGGGCGAAAATAAATTTCTCTGCCCAAAATGATAAGAGATAGTTTTTTTTCAGTATTTGCTTAAATACGCAATACAGATTTACTTTCAAAGGCAAAGTTGTAGAGGGGCAATTCCATGCAATGAATTTTGTACATGACCTGGGAACCGTGTTAATCTCCTGAAACGTACAAATGTGCGAGAGTTGTGATATATGAAACATTTTTCAGGAAAAACTTATTCTTCAAGTCTCTCATACAAAAAAACATTGTCAGACGAACGGTTTAATCGGAAAACGTGGTTCCCAGGTCATCCACTTTTTTATTTTCAACTTTTGAGTGGAATGGCCCAGAGAATCAAATTTTAGCGAACACGTGTTTCAGGGTTTGGGGAAATATGGTCCAATCCTGGTATATGGCCACTTCCATAATTGGGCAGGATGACCCAGATCTCCAGAACTGTGAGAGTTAGAAACTTGGTTCCAAAGGCAAAGTTGTAGAGAATTAAATTTAAGCGAACACGTGGTTCAGGGTTTTGGGGAAATATGACACAATCCTGGTATATGGCCACTTCCATAATTGGGCAGGATGACCCAGATCTCCAGAACTATGAGAGGTAGAAAATTGCCTCAAAGGACAAAGTTGTAGACAATAAAATTTTAGATAACACGTGTTTCTGGGTTTTAGGGAAAAACGACTTAGTCCTTGGATATAAGCTTTTCTAGATTTGAAT
>CM055403.1:121350670-121390226 GCA_029228625.1 Pseudolycoriella hygida
TGGCATATGGCCACTTCCATAATTTGGCAGGATGACCCGAATCTCCAGAACTATGAGAGATAGAAAGTTGCTTCCAAAGACAAAGTTGTAGATAATAAAATTTTAGAGAACACGTGTTTCAGGGTTTCAGGGGAAAATGACTTAGTCCCTGGATATAAGCTTTTCTAGATTTGAATGGTCTGAGAGTACTTCGGTAGGGCATTTGACATTACCTTGGGTAATTTCTATGGATCTTTGAAATTTTTACAGTTATAAAAGAACAGAAAACGTTGGATTGTTTGCTTATTTGTATATTTAGGTACGTTCGAGTCACTTTGCCACATCTATTCTGTTTGTCACATCTATTCTGATACGTACGGGTCTTTGGTTATGTTTATCTTTTACTTCGATATAAACACTGTAGTTATTAACTATAAAAATTTCGATGCATTTTTTACCGCGCCGATAAAAATCTTCGGCGGCGGCGGCGGCGGCGCACCTTTTTGACACTTTTTTCGGTGGCGCACGGGTCTATTCAACATTATGTACAGCACAAAGTTTGGACACATGCAATTTGATTTCAGAAATTCCGAATAAAAATTGCCGAGGTATTTCCTTTGTTGCATGTATCCAGAGTTTATCTATTGCGCCCGGTACTTAATAAGCAGTAATTTGCTGATAATGAAAGTTTCCTCCCATGACAAATCTCCAGTTCTCCAATTTTTGTTGCTGCTCTTACCAGGGTTCGAAAATCAAAATCAAATCAAAATTTTGTGAAATCAAATCAAATGATGATCACGGTTCTCTAACGTGAACATCAAATCATTTGATTTCGTTGGACAAAATAAATTGAACTTCAAAACATGAAATCTGGAGTTCAGCACGAAAAATTGAAGTTCATTTTTTATTGTTTGAACTTCAAGCGCAAAAAAATGAACATCAATTTCAGATGTCTGATGACTAATACCTAATATTTGATGTTCAATTTTTCGGATTGAAGTTAAACCAGAACGTTTAGCAAACGTTTATTGTCTCATAATGTGTTTAGCAGATGTTTTTGATTTGTCAAAGCAAACTACATTTAATTTTGAATGCTCTTTTGAGCCTTTTTTGCATTCATCCAAATCATTTAATTATCAATAATGCTCATTCGAGCTTTTTTTTTACTTTTTTCTTGAATACTTAGCGGGTTTACTTTCAGGATTTATTTACATATGTCAATCAGGTAGAAGAAAATGATAGCGAGGCAGGTCCTAGCTAGGAGGTGGAGGAAGAAATTACACTGGATGAGGTGTCCCGAAAGGTCGGCAGATTAAGGGCAGGAAAATCCGCAGGGGTGGATGAATTAGGCATAGCGGATCAGGTGGGATCCAATGGCTTTGTAGGATTTTCAATTTGGCCATGAAGTTTTCTACAGTACCTGCTGACTGGAGCTTCAGTGTTATTGCTCCAATTTATAAGAAGGGCAACCGTAAGGTTTGCAGTAACTACAGGAGGATATCGCTCTTAAGCGTGGTAGGAGCTGGAGCAGGTTTCTGAATTCAAGTACTTAGGAACCATTTTTTCAGGAGATGGCTAGTTAGTTGGGAATTTGAGGAAAGGAGGAAAATGGGAAACGCGATGGCAAGTCAGTTGAGGTAAAAAAGGGAATTAAGTAGCGAAAAAAAGTTAGCTATCCACAGGTTCCGGCCGACTATACTGTATGGTAGTGAGAGTTGGTTTGATTGCGGATGTCTTGTGCATGACCGGGAAGTTTCTTATAGGAGGGTTTTTAGGAATATAGCGAAAAATATAGGGAAAATTTAGGGGATTTCGTAAGCTTGAAGCGTTAGTCATCGGTTTAAAGGACTTCAATGCTAAGCTTACAGATGTTAGAAGGTTTGAGGCTGCGACGACCCGACGACAGTAGTTTCCTTTGTCGAGCCAACTCTGATGCCAAATAAAACTTCCGAAAGGGTTGAATGTATTGTCAAAGGAAGTAGTGCTCGAGAAAGATCATATTTGGGTGCATCTACGCTAACAGGGACAATGTCTGGCCGATTCCTTGCGTAATTAATGGCATCGACACGACTCTCTGAATAGGAAATTTCGATAGTACATACGTTACATTTTAACAGAAATTCCTAAATTTTTCGATTCTTCGAAATGTTTAATCATACAATTCTTGAAATCGAAAAGAAAAATTGAAACCCAGCGTTGCTAGGTAACGATCTGTATTCGAGAAAACAAATTAAATTAGCGAGTTTTTTGTAAATTCGTCATTCATCTGCTCATAAGAATATTTCGACTTTAATCAAGACAACACTATCAATGCATACTTCGATTCAAGTGAACGTACTCGTTTTTCAAATTTAACTTTCGGTCCACAAATGAGGACTGAAAGTAAATATTGGCTTCATTCTTTCACTTTCTACCCAAGGGCTACATTTTTTAATTTTCAGCTCTCATTTGCGGTCCGAAAATACAAACTTTCGCAAGGTGTGTCATAAAATAGTTATTTGTGTATCTGTTTTTGACGACTGATTTTAGGCAATTTCGCGTGTTGTAGACCGAGCAAAGCGAGGTCTACATGCGAAAGTGCCTAAAATGAGTCGTCCAAAACAGATACACAAAAAATTTTTCATGCAGAGGTCCAAAATCGAGAGAAATTTATACAATTTCCTTTGATTTTGGCCCCGAGGCATGAAATAGTCATTTACATCACGTGATGTATTGAGTTTTTCATGCTTGCTAAGAGAACCGAAAGTACTTTAAGGTAAGAAACAACTTTCTTTTCTCTAAGCAAGCATGAAATAGTTATTTGTGTGTCTGTTTATGACGACTGATTTTAGGCAATTTCGCGTGTTGTAGACCGAGCAGAGCGAGGTCTACATGCGAAAGTGCCTAAAATGAGTCGTCCAAAAGAGATACACAAAAAATTTTTCATGCTTGCTTAGAGAAAAGAAAGTTGTTTCTTGGAAATCGAGAGAAATTTATAAAATTTCCTTCGATTTTGGCCCCGAGGCATGAAAAAGTTATATTGTGTTGAGTAATTTCTCTCTCACCCTTATACCCATCTCATACGTGTTGTCACTCTAAATTTCATTTTACATTTGTAATTTGTGTCATACAGAACATTTTCGTATGAAATCAGAAATCATTTTAGATATGTTGATGATCAAATAATTAGCGAAATAAATCAAAATCAAAAAATCAAAATCAAATAATTCATTCATTCATTCATTTATTTTCCATTTTGAGTCGACTTAATGCAAGTGGACTATTTGTACAAATAACAGGTAATAGGAATTTACATAAAATATTACGACATATAACATCAATCGTCAAACAGTTAAAGGTCTTGTCAAATTTTTAAAATAAGTAAAATAATAAATTATAGAAAGGTATAAAATATAAAATATCACAGTTTCTCTGATATCACATCGTCAAAAATTGACTTAAAGCCAAATCAGGTACTTGAAGAAGAGAGTTGGCGAAATCTTTATGGGGCAACGTGGCATCGATAATGTTGTATACGGCGTTGAACATGTGACAGGCGTTGCTAAATGGAGAATTATATGATCGGATCGTTCGGTGTGCTGGGATGGAAATCAGGCCATTATGCCTGGTGAATCTCAAATTGAAGATAATGTGGGAGCGAAGCTTTGGTGAATTGATTTTACCGGTAAGCAAAGAGTGGATGAAAAGGATGCAAGTGTTTACTCTTCGTCGAATTAATGGTTGCAGCTCGAATTTAGCACACCTTTCGACATATGGACTGAGTACATAGTCATTGTCGGATCGGTTCAAATGGTCACCATTGAGGAACATCACGAATTGTTTCTGTGTACTCTCAATCATTCTTCTATAAGTTACACAATGTGGCGACCAAATGCAGGCAGCAAATTCCAGGTTGGACCGTACCAGTGCCTTGTAAACTATTTTCAGTGCATCATCATCGAGGAATTGGCGCTGACGCTTCACGAAATTTAGCACTGATTTGGATTTATTGCTCACATATTCATAATGGGAGTTGAAGATCATTTTTGTGTTCATCAAGATGCCAAGATCAAATGTGCTATTCGTTCGTTCGATTTTTTCACCATCAAGACTATAGTCAAAATGTATTGGCTTGGTTTTTAGCGTGTACGTTATTATCTTAGATTTTGTACGATTAATTTCCAGGCCATTGTCGCGGCACCATTCAAAAAAGCTATTGATTGCAGTTTAGAGATTGTATGCATCCATTTCCGATTTGATTATTGAACCAATTTTTGGTCGTCTGCGAAATTGAGGCAAAGGATATCGGGCATATTCACGTCGGAATCATTGAAAAACATTAGAAAGCAAAAAACGCCCAAAATTGATCCCTGTCCAACTGCAGAAAGAACCATAAAAGTCTCTGATTTGTCAGTTACAATAGTCACATATTGAAATCGTGATGACAGGTACGAAACGAACCAGAGCAGCACGGCATTCGAAAGTTGGAACGAAGCCATTTTACGAACGAGCTTTGTGGTTTTAACTTTGTCAAAGGCTTTGCTGATGTCAAGATTGTAAGTGTCAAGTTGAGCGTTTTGATCGAAGGCATCGTGGGCAGCAACACTTAGTTCCATCAAGTTTGATTCAATATTCCGATTGGACAAAAACGCATGTTGGGTTTCCGTGATGTTACGAGGTATAATGAGTTTCAGTTGCAAGAAAATTACTCTTTCAAATACTTTGGCGAGATTCGACATTACATTAACACCTCTATAATTAGTGACGTCAGTCTTCCGACCCGATTTGTAAACTGGAGTCAGCTGGCCAATCTTGAAGGCGTCCGGATAGCATTTATCGGTTAAAGATTGTTGGTACACAACACTTAAAGGCTCAGCTAAATTGTCTGCACACTGTCGGAGGAAAAACGATGAGACTCCGTCATGGCCGCTGCCTTTGTTAACGTCCAATCCACGCAATACGAAGTGCACGAGTTCTGTTGTAGCTGTGATGTCGTAACATCCATCATCATTCCTTTCATTGATAAAGTCAAACAATGATGAATCTACAGGATGATCTATGTAAACACTTTGAAAGTATTCAGCGAACATATTGGACTTTTCAGCGTTCGTAGTTGCTTTTTTACCATTAAGTTCAACCACAGCAGGTAAGTTGTTTGATTTCCGCTTCGAGTTGATGTGACGCCAAAATGATTTCGGATCTGTTTTTATGCAACTGGATTTCTCACGTATATAATCACTATACAGCTTGGTCCTTAGCGCTTCGTAGTCATGTTTTGCTTTGAGAAATTTACGATCATCTAGGACAGTTGGAATTCCATTAGACAACTGTTGACTGCGTTGCACATTCAGTCTCAGAAATTTTTTATTCCGAATATTTTTCAGATGAAACAGTTCCTTTGTGTACCAATTAGGGTTGCTGGAAGAACGAATGGTGGCTCGAGGAACAAATGTATCGAAGGTGGCGTATATATCGGCATACAAATTGTTGACTGATTCATTCACGTTGGTAGCACTGAGTCGGAACAAGTGAACGTTTGACAGGTGGTCGTTTATCTCAGTACATTATGTACAGTACATAATAATCAAATGACAAAATTTGAGCATCAAAAAGATGGTATTGATGTTCAATGCATCGAATTGAAAATCAAGTAGAAATTGAACATCAAATTTTTAAGTGAACTTCAATCCGACTTTTTTTGAACTTCAAACGTTGAACATCAACACAAATTTGATTAAATCATCGTTTGACAAAATCAAATCAAAATTTTTCGAACTCTGGCTCTTACCAACGCTAAAATATTTTCTCCCAAACCTACGACCAAGCAACCAGCACAATCTGACATTGGGTTACCCGACTCATATAATAGTTTTGCATAGTCCATACAGATAACTTGTCCTAAATCTGGAGGAAGAATTGAATATTTTTTCGCAAAGGTCATACAGTGATGGGGCTCATCCTTAGAGATGGGTCTGATTCCAAGGGAAATTAACCCCTCACCCTTAGCTAAGGACAGTCAGGATTTTCTTAATTGAAAATGCCATAAGTACCACCCTCCAAGGTAAACTTGGAGGTCATGCACTCTTACCCTCAAGGGTAAAATTTCCCACCCCTTATCCCTCATAGGGTCGATAATTGGAATGGACGCCTCGAGTCGACTCAGCAACTGATCCCAAACGGATGAGCAGCGGACTGGCGAACTGACTGTCACACCGCGGGACATTTCTGGATGACGTCTTTGATTCAATTTGTTTTAATTTTACTTCGTTGTTTTTATTTAATTTGTACAGTTCTGTCAATTAATTTTTGTATTCATTTTGTCGAATCTTCTAAATAAAGAAGTATTTGGCGGGGGTGGTACAAATGATTATTCCAGGTGCCTACACCCCAACAACTCCATATCTATCTATCTATATCTATGTTACAGAAAAGGGGTATAACCCATGGGTGGAATAATATTTCTGGCGGGAAATAAACTCCGTTGCATCTCATATTGCAATTGTTTTCATCCCAATTCAAAGTTGTCAAAGAGGAACACAAGCCACTGCCTTTTTCGTTTGATTATAAAATAGTTTTCGGCAACACAACGAACAATAGATTACGCTCTATTGTTTGCAGAACGTACAATTTTTCCGCATTATTTTTAACGTTCCAGCATAATTTTCCCATTCTATTTCGGAACACTCAAGTTACAGTTATTTAAATGTCAATATTGGACTTTCGAGGAGAAAATCGAGTTTCCTACGTTGGTATACAAAAATCTTGGAAAGAAATTTAATTGACTAAATCCTATAAGGGCTGATTCCATCGGTGTCGTTACCTGAGCAACGAATCTCATCTCTTACAATGTGATTTATATTAACATGAGACAAAACACATTCGTTTTCCAGGTGACATGGTAGCGACAATGCATGGGTTATCGTTTGAATTAGCCTAAGATAAAAATAAAAGCGGCGGACATTTTTAAATTACAAACCATAAAGTAAATGAAAGCTTTCTCAGTGCTTTCAATGCTTCATACAATATAAGATTACTTACACATTGTGGAAAGCGAGTAATCACCCTTCAAGTGTATATTATACACAACGAGCGAGCGATAGCGAGCAAGTGTGTGCAATATACACGTGAACGGTTATTCGAGCGTCCACAATGTGTAAGTATATTGGGCAATTCCACGGTCCGCTTCGTTCCCACGCGTGAAATTCTCAGTAGTTGCAAAATGAAAGAAATAGAAAAGTTACTATCCTCTAGTTAAGGGATCAATACGTCTGATGCACCATTTTCTATTAATATTTTTTCGTAACAACTGAGCATTTCGAGCGTGGGAAGGGAGTTTTCGTGGAATGGCCCATTATTTTACTTTAATAGCGACGATTTGTCGAACATTAAACACTGATGGTCGAGCGAGCTAGGGCACGGCAGTGCTAATTGTTTTGAAATGAGGTGTCAGGGTTCAATTCTGATCGCTTTTTTTAAATTTTTTATTTTTGTTTCTTGCACAAAATATTCAAATTATCAAATTATTCTATCTAGATAGAAGAAAGTGAAATAAAAAATTTCGCGCATGCTTGAACCTAAATGCACATTTTGTATAAATATTTATATAAAACACAACCGAAGATTATGTTACATGGAACAATGCGCATGTGCATTCGAAAACAAAATTTCGAATTAAACACACACACATGTGAGATTTCATTCACGCATATACAAAACACATTTTATGAGAGTTTTCAATTGAATCACATTAGCTGCGATAATATAATTCGCAATTCATGCATTTACGAAGATCATGTGGTGTAGTGGTTAGCATCGTTGATTGGAATGTGGGACTGTGGTGTAGTGGTTAGCATCGTTGATTGGAATGTGGGACGTTCTGTGTTCGATTCTCAGACGGTTTTTTTTCAATTTAATATTTATAGTCTAGCTGGCTATTTATCGCCCTAAACAGTGGAATTTATCCCTCTAGACGGATAAATACTGAGAATAATGCAATAAATTCTCATTTCTGCAACCGGGGCTTGAAATACGACACATTTTGATGTCGATTACTAGATGAAAAGTTTCAAAATTTCAAAACAAGTTAGGAAATGAAATTTGTATGAGTTATTTCCACACTCATTTGCTCATTTCAGTTAGGAAATGAAATTCGTATGAATTATTTCCATACTCATTTAGAATTTATTCGAAAGCAATGCAATGTGATCGCTTAAATGTTAACAGTGATTTATTCAATGAAAATTATAATTTTCGCGTTGTTTGTCTATTTCAATCCCCGGTTTTGCAGAAAGCACTGAGTGCCACACGTATTGGAATGTTATTTTTCAGCACACGTCCTCAATTTCCATGGAAAATATAGGACTAATGTTGAAAAAATCAACATTCCAATATTAGTTGCACAATGTACTATTTACATCTAAAAAATTGGCATTTAATGTGAGACTTATCGTCGCATATAAAGTAAAATCTATTACTCCAAAAATTTTCTTCATTACCTATGAAAGCAAACGTTAGCTACAAATCGATTGTTTACATCTGTTTTACCACGTAGTCACCCCCATGAGCTATGTATACGGCGACACCTCTGGAGAATTTCATATTTTATAAGTAGATAATTAACTGAACACGAAAGAGTTTTACTTTACGTTGATTACAGTCTGCATTTTTTGGTTTCCACAATTTTCATTTATAATAATTAAATTCTTGAAAGAAATATAGTATGGTGCATAAAAAACACTCTCATTTTCACTAATAGATTCGAAATGTTTCACATTAAAAATGTATGAGCCTACAACCCCAGGAAAACGCACCACTTTGCCACCATTACCATTTGCATGCTGTGGAAGTATAAAATTTACTGTTCATTTTTAAGCAGCGTAGGTATCTACGCTGTAACGGGGACATTAACAACTATTTATTTCTTTCATGTGAGAGTTGTCATTAAAGTTGTTATCGGAAGCGGACGCTTCGAGTAAAATAATTATAGATGAGTAGGTGCTAATCGTAGGTGACTGAAATTGAGAATTTTATACCATATGAGAATATCATATCATATATGTGCTTATTTTACGTTACTTCTCTACTTCTCAGCTAATAACCAGCTGGCTTTAATACGTATACACATCTAATTGCTTTTGTATTTTAAACATTCGAAATTGATAAGAGGAAAAGTCGAAGCCGAATAAAATTTCCAATTTACTTCACTTTCTGCCGAGACACATAATTTATACTAAAAAACATATGCAGAGGACCCGTACGTAGCAGAATAGATGAGGCAAACAGAGTTGATGTTACGAAAAGACTCGAAAGTATTTAAGTAAATACTGCCTTAACTCTTAAGTGTATGAAATTGCGTCGACATCAAATTGGATTGAAAATTGCCGAAAGGGCAATATTGAAAAACCCGTCCGAAGAAACGGCAAAAAAATCATTTTCAATCCTTCAAAGGCCCAAAATTAAAAAAAAAGGAAAAAATTTGAAAAAAAAATTGCACCAGACCCGATCTTAGAACCGACCTAGACCACTGAGGAGGGCCTCTGATCCATACTTCCACGAACAAAAAAGTTCGCCTCTTTTTTCTTTGCAACACTGCACAAAAAGCCTCTTCATTAAAGATGCAAGCGGTCTTACGTTAATGGGGCGCTGCCTCTTAGACCCCGCAATTGGGATATTCCCCCTCGACCCCTCTTTTCGGGGGCTGCCGCCCCTCGACCCCGCTTTTTTGTTTTTGGTTGTTTATTTCAGGCCTGTGGCGCTAAGTACACTTCACATTGAATATTCTTAATTTTTTAGTGATATTTTGTCCTTTTTTTTTAATGGAAAAATTGTGGCTATTGTCCGGCTATGTCCGGCTATTTTGTCTGGTGATATTTTGTCCACGGGGATATTTTGGTTGGGGATATTTTTTATGACATTCGGTCCTAGGCCTTTAGTTTTAGGGCCCTGGCTGAGTCTAAAAACCCAAAATTGAAAAAGCTTCTTCCATAAAATAACAGGCATGACCAGGTCTTTCAAATAAAAAAAAATTATGAAAATCGGAAAATATTTATTCGAGTTATGTACAAAAGACCAAAAACCACTTAAACGGACCTAGCTCGGCGGCTCTTGGGCCGACAGTGCCCAGATTCAATCCCATAAAAGATTTTTCAATTACCTTTCAGGGAAAAAAGTTTTCGAAAATCGGTTGAGTTTTACTCGAGTTATCGTGTTGACAGACGGACGGACGGACATTTTTTTATTGTTGATTTGTCATCTAAGGACCGTGATCGAAGCTTCGCCCCTACTCCCGGGTCGAAATCGGAGTGGTTACAAACGTCGTGATAAACGCATAAGACCCCTTTTCGAAGAACTTCGCTATTCGTACGGGTCTAATGAATTTCTCGTAAGACAAGTGTAAACAAAAGTCTTTGAAGATAAAAATTCATAAGCATTTGTTTTTCAATCTCCACTTTTTGATTGAAATGAAAGCTTCCTTTATATTCTTTATCGTCTGGTCTTATTTTTTAATTTTGAATCTTCAAAGACAATGCATCCAATACATATACAGCTTTTTTGTAAAGCCAGCTGATGGAAATTACATAGTAAATATAAGTACACGACCAATGACATTAAAAAAGAATAGACTGGAATTACGTATAGCTATAAGTGAGGCCAAGCTAGCGAAAAACAACACACAAAGTTTCACTAATACCAAAGAAATGATAACGTCAGCTCACGCGCCGGCCCTGCTGGCTAGAGTGCATATGTCGTTGTTTTCTATATAACGTGTGAATTGTCAAAATATTATAAAATTTCAGTAAATTTGGGTTGCAGTATTTACGACTTTATCTTACCTGACTTGTATGTGAAATTGTCAAGTAAACGTGGTGAAACCATTCGTCGATAAGTTAATCAAAGTATGAAAATTATTCACTTAATCTGCAGGTAGATAAAATAGAAAGAAAAAAGTCGTTAGGCTGGATGTGTTTCGGCAATGTGTTTCCTTCCATCGTAGGTAATTCCAACAACAAAAACTCTTCTGAGTCGATTAACAGTTTTAGAGAAAATAAAACGTCTACATATACAACTTATTACTGTATTTTATTTACAAGACCTAAACTCCGTCAAGAGAGTGGACAAAGTTTTGTCGTTTGCCCGAATCGGCAGACACATTCTTATTTAAGAAATCTATTGTCATTCTTATGTAAAATTTTGAAATACTTTGGATTAAGGAGACTTTATGGTCACTGGCCATGTCTACAACGGTTGTACAACAAATTCAACCAATCGTTACGAGTTGGAAAGTCTTTCGGTATTCTAGGTGTCATTGTGTGTTAATGGAAAAAAGCAGTGGCTTGAAATTCATCTTACCGATGATATGTCACGTTTTTATCATATTTACAATTTTTCACGGCACATTTACGGAGTACATTCATTCTACGTCAACTTTTAAAAATTATAACATTCAGTTATCAATACATCGATAACATAACCATTTGTTTGACAGCCGGGACAATGCCGTTCAAATATTTTCAAAATATCCGACATACGCATTCTATCCAGCAGGGCCGGCGCGTGAGCTGCCGTTATCATTTCTCTGACTAATACACATTATGTCGAACGTCCTGCAATGTTATATCGTATTTACTGTTTTAATATACAACATTTGCGTGACGTCATGGGGAAAACGTCTATCCCGTTAAATCTAGTATCGTTGAAACATTTTTGAAAGAAGTTCTGAAATTTCGCTATAGTAACCAGGGTTGCGCTCGCTAACGACATTTTTTAGGGACGCTAACGCTAATCTCAAAAAATATTTGCGTCGCTAACGTCATTCGTTCATCTAAAAAAATATTTCCGTGCTAATACCGGCCGCTAGTAGCGGTCGCTAAAAATAACAAAAAATTAATTAACTGAATAAATATTCACTTGTCGATATGAAATGTTTTTCGTTCACTTTTGCCTTCTTTATCGGTGCTAAATACAATAATAATTAACGAAAATTAACGAAATTTTGACAGTTCTGATAGATATTTTCCACACTACTTATGAGCCCCCATTCTATCTCCGATTTTACTGTCCTAAAAAATCACATCATTTCAAACACAAACTGCAAGTAAGTTTCTCGTCTTTCTTATGACAAAAAGGTTTAAAGGAAAATACTTGCTTCTTCATAGGATGAATGTTAAGAAAATATTTAAGGAAGGTTAAGGTGATTGACCTGATTTCATTGTCAGAAATCTCACCGTCGTCGCGACGGTACGTAAATTCAGTCCTTCGAGTAAAAGTGGTTATATGAGAACATATTGCGTAGCTACTCAAAAGCAGAGAAATCGGGTGTAGTTATATCAGAAAATAAGAAAATGTCTTGAAATACGCGTTCAATGACTTTTTGAATTGGATTTCTTCTACTAAATTGTCAAGACAAATTCCTTATCAATAGTGCCCAAATAATCTATTTTCGGGACAGTTACACACCAATTTAAAACGACCTTTCACTGGTTGATAATGTTGTTATAAGGCATTCAAGCTATCTTTCAATCAAGTTCACACCGGCACCAACAAAATCACAAATGTCGTATTGATGTTTGAAGTGTGAAAATACACTCTTATTAAAATAAATACAAAGTCTTAGGCAACAATGAAAAATATAGAAACCTGAAAGGAAGTTCGTCTTAGTTTGTAGTTTGCGTGTAGTATGTAACGTGTCTGCACATATTTCATTTTCAGTTTGACGACATATAACCAATTTTTAATTCTAACAAAAATAAATAAATAAATCATCTTTTGCCTTTGAAATAGCGAAAAAGACAGTAGTATATTAGCGAATGAATGAATTTGCGATTGGTTTTAAGCGAGCGCTAGTCGCTATCAGCGAGCAATTTCAAATTTTAGCGGCGCTAGTAGCGTATAAAATTTATTGAATTTATAGGTTTTAAGGAACCCCTAATTTCATTATCTCCAGAAACTAAAAGTTTACAGTCTCGTGCTTTTTTTATTAGCTTTCAAAATTTAGCCATTTCGCAGTTTTGTCAATACAAAAAAACATTGAAAAGCGCTGAATTTTGATAGTAAATGAATTTTTTTACCTCCCCCATCTGAAAATTCATCGTTATTATCGAAATCCCCTGTAAGAAAATTTGATTTCCCTCAGGGGATTTTTCTCATCTAATTGATCCTCAAGTAATAGTTCTTACTTCCCAGAAGTAATGGCCATTACTTGAGGACCCATTACTTGCGAACCATATGATGCATATGAATTGTTTTCATTGAAAACTAATTGTATTTTTCTTGTTGTTTAATTCACTAAAAACTTTGTTGTAATATTGCTAAGAAACTAGAAAATCAGCCGAAAAAAAATAATGTCTACTTAATGTTGAATTTACAGAAACTTTTATCGGCCATTTTTGTTTTCACTGATCATGACATTTTTACGCAAAAACACAATTTGGACTCGGCCGATAAATATCACTGATCACTGTTATATTTAATTTATTATTAAATGATATTTCACTTCAAGCAACATTTAACACAAATTTTTCTTCATATTATTTAACTGAAACAAAAAAGGACATCGTCACAACAAGTGAGTTCGAATTTCGAGCTGTCAAAAAGGTAAACAAAGTTTTGGTGCGACGATTGTCTGTAGTATGGCCAACAAATTGTTATTCCTATGATCCAGCATTGAAAACGAAAATAGTATATTACCGAACAGCTATACTAAATGGGTTATTATCGAGTGCTAATTTTACATACAAGAACACAATACAACGAACAATGTTTATGTATCCGAGTGAAACGAGGTACATAAATTGTTCGTTGTATTGTGTTCTTGTATGTAAAATTAGCACGAGAGTTTAACCCATTTAGTATAGCTGTTCGGTACTATGTTTTAACTTGCTTGGAGGGAGGTAGTTGTCATTACTGAACAACATAATAGCACATTACACATATCAACAGTTACCCTATTGGAAAATATAGAAAATATCAGCGATCGCCAAATCATTGCTTCACAGGATTACATTAGCAATGCTATAGAAGATCCTGACGACAATGCCTTCGCAGCACATGCTGAATTAAATGCGGCACATTACAGAACAAGATATCTTGTTCTGTAATGAAATCATTATAAAACAAGATATCAATGCAAATATTAACTTAACAAAGCATTATGACGACCTATTTAAACAGATCGTAGGTGCTGTAGACAAATCGTTTTTCAAAGTTACTTTGCATTCGGAAAAAATATTTGTAAAATGACCACCGCATCGACATACATAATTTCCGCTGCAAAACGTGCGGAAAATTCATTGATTCCGGCAAAATCGAAAGATAAATATAATAAAGCATTCAACAATTTCGTTGAATGGCGGATCGCTAAGGGTGGCGAAGGACTTTCCGAATTAGTTGTGTTGGCCTATTTGCAAGATTTGTCTGAAAAAATGGCGCCGTCAAGCTTATGGGCCTATTTTTCAATGATCAAAGCCATTGCCAAATTGGAGCATAACACCAATATGGGTAACTACCACAAAGTGCGGGCATTTCTGAAAAGTAAAAGCAGAGATCACGTTCCTAATAAGGCTGAGGTTTTCACTAAACAACAACTTGACGATTTCCTTTCGCATGCACCGGATAACGAGTGGTTGGATGTAAAGGTACGTATAATTTTTTCTTCAAAATAATTTCAGGTTCTACTAAACACAATATTTTATATGTATCAGTGCCGAAATTTCAATATTTCCAATATTTCTTTTTATTTCGTCCTCTTGCTTCAACACGTAAAATAAGGTACGAATATACTTTCAAATGTTTATTTTGACAAGTAGCAATTGATTTACGTCAAATCAAATGTATCACATTACAGAACAAGATATCTTGTTCTGTAATGAAATCATTATAAAGCAAGATATCTTGTTCTGTAATGAAATCATTATAAAGCAAGATATCTTGTTCTGTAATGAAATCATTATAGAACAAGATATCAATGTGTCTAATAAACATTTTCACATTACGCGTTGATTGTGACGACGTCAATAAAGCTGTGTTTAGTGTACTATTATGTTGTTCAGTAATGACAACATACCAACCTCCAGCAAGTTAAAAACATATTTCCTTTCTGGATCCAGACTAGTTGCACGTTTCATAACGGCATAACGTCTTAGAATTTTGCGCTATAATATTGAATAATTTATCTCATTGAGAAGTTGGATTACATTACGTTGTTACGTTATGTTAGAATAAATAAGAAAAACAAAAGTAATTCAAACTGCACTTTCCTTAATTTTAACAAATAACATTTAATTGATTTATTTACTGTAGACACAAATTCCTCGCAAAATTCAATATAAAATTAGAAAACAAAAATATCACATCGTCGCACCAAATTTACTTTTTTTGTTTAGTTCTTTGACAGCACCATATTCTTTCGAATCTTCGAAATTCGACGTAAAAACTTCAGAGGACGGGATATTTTTTTGAAGGGAATGAGCCGACGCTTATAAGGTGAAACCACCTGTTTCCTATTACATTCTTCTACACTACAACCGAAAGTCTTAACCTCAACAAAAAGAAAAATTTATTTCGATTAGGCCAAATTCAATAAAACAAAATGCTAAAAAGATGTCAGCGATCCCAGGATTGAAGTAAAGTCATTATGTTTTACAACCAAAACAATATCTGCCGCTACAACGGCGTTCGGACCATTTGATCATTTTCCTAAACAAACACTTCTTTGTAATCAGTCCGATTGGAAAAATAATAACTTGACGGTAATCCTAGCATAATTTATTACGTATTTCGGCATTTTTGTTTCACTCAAACAAGAAAATCTACATAACGGACAATCCACGGAATAGAACATAACCTCAAAAAATGATTTTGTAAATTTTTCGTTAACACTTTTCGTCGACTTAAAAGTGAAATTGTGTCGATTTATAGTTCGTTTGTTCCAATTTTATTATTAGAAGTGACAATCGATAGATGACGGCTGCTGATGTCAATTCAACATCTTTTGCAGGTTCATTCGAAAAACAACTTCACGAAAAAAAAATATATGAAAAAATACACCAAAAAAAGTGACAGAAACCAAAAATGCTGGTTCAATGTTGTTGGGAGAATTTTTCATGCGTCATTTTGTCACCTCTCGATTGTATTCCATGAGAATGGCACGATCTTTTTTTTAAATAAATGTAAACACAACACCATTTCATCAATCGTAAAATAGCACAACTTCACGTTTAAGTTGACGAAAAGTCTGAATGAAAAAATTACAAGAAAGTTGTTAAGCTGAGGTAATGTTTTCTTCGTGAAATCAAACTTTCATACAGGGGTTCGATAGTAACGATGAATTTTCACATTGGATGCTGTGAAAATAATTCATTACATGAGGGACCAATTTTGTGAACTCGGGAACTTACGAATGTGTTCTGAAGCAACTCGCTTTGGAAACTGTTTTTTGACTCGCGCAGTTGTATACCTCGCCTTCGGCTCGGATATACAAACTCTACCCTCGTCAAAAACAGTTTCCAAAGCTTGTTGCTTCAGAACACATTCGTAAGTTCCGCTCATATCACAAAATTGACCCCTCATGTAATGAATTATTTTCACAGCATCGAATGTAATCTACTATTAAACATTCTATTACAAGCTGTTGATGTTACAAGGCAGTCTTGAAGATACCACGGAAATATTTACAAAAATCGTAGAATATGTCGCTTTTTCCTGTTCATGTTCTTGCAAGTGTGTTAGCCCAGTTAGCGCAATAGATCAAAATTTTATCAATTTTCCTAGATTTCGACTACATTTTTCAGCAAACCATTCTACATTACGTACAATAAATTCTTACATAACTCTTAGACGAAATGAAAGTAATAATTTTTCAGAAAAAGTAGTTGTTGCCATTAATGGATTTCACATTTCCTCAAACGTCATGCAGTTAGACGAAGTTTTATTAAATTTTCTGTGATTTTACTAATTTTACGAATTTCTTGGAAATATTTTTGTTAGTTGACTTCTAATTTCTTCCAAAATCATTCAGTTTTATAAGTCTGGACTAGACCTTTCCAAATAGCCATAATTTGTTGAAATTGGGCTATTTTTTGATGACGTTTGAGGGAATTTTCTGCTAATTTAACCAATTTTTGCATATTACCATAAAACTCGAAATTTTTCAATACTTTTTGGAGGAAATGAAAGAAGGGAAATTACGAAAATTGACGTTCTTAGTGCTTTCTTCCTGTTTTTGTCTTTCGTGGCCTTCAAATTTCTTCAAATTTTGAACAGTTAGATTCGTCTTGACTAAATACTTTTTTGTATAATTTTTACAAAATTTAGATGAAGTTTTAGCAAATTTTCGTTGATTTCCTTCATTTTTTGTAGCGCTTTTGGTGCTTTTTTTTACTAATAGTCTCGTATAGTCATTTTGACTGACGCCAAACTTCCTCAAATCTTATGCAGTTTGATAGAAATTAACAAGATCTTTCTAAAGAGCCACTATATGTTGAGATTTGACAACTTTTCGATGCAATTTGAGTCAAATTTGGCATTTTAAGCGCTTTTTTGGAAATATTCTTTTCCATTAGTATACAATTTCTTCGATAAGAGCATTCCTTGGCCGGTTGTCCGGCCAAATTTCTTTTTATGTTTTCGATGGATAGCCATGAAGGACCTTTTTTAAGTTTTGACTTGGGAATCCGTCACAAGCAAAACTTTACTTCATCTTAATTGGGGGAAATGTCTATCATGGAATCACAGTATTTAATACGAAAATTATGAACCTATTTTTTCACGAAAATGAAAGAATCTGACACTCGCCATTGAAATTGGAAGCTCCTAGCTTTCTATTGTATTATGGTGTAAACTAGTGATGTAAACGGTGTGGTAATGCAGTTTATGGCCCAATTGTTTAACAAACGTTGTACTCTTCTACTATTTCCTAGAATTAGTCAAGATCTTTCCAACGAGGCCCCTCTCAATGAGATTGGACAACTTTTAGATGAAATTTTAGGAAATTTTCTGTAAAATTCATCTTTTTTTGTAGCGCTTCTGGTAGCGCTACAAAAATGACCAAATTTCATCCTATTTCCTAGATATCAATGAGATCTTTGCAACGAGCCATCACACGTCAAAATTAATAAAAGTTTAGATACTTTTTGGAGGAAGTGAATATTGTCAATTTTAGGAAATTTCCTATGAAAATTTTTTACCCAACTTCCTAAACCTTACGTAATTTCCTCATATCTCCTGATGGAACGGTCCAAATCACATCGAATTTCATCCTATTTCCTAGTGTTTGACTTTTTTTAGGAAATAGGATGAAATTTGACATTGGAAGGTTGCGTGCTGACCCTGCAAATTTCATCCAAACTATCCATTTTCCTCGCAATTTGTCACTTCGGAATCAGTTTCTTCTACACTTTTTCATTTCATGTAGAACATTTTCTCCATTTTGATTCAGTCGCTGATTTTCGTGAAGTTTACAATAAACATCATGGTTGATGGTCCAGTGATATAAAATTTTAGAAAAACGTCAGTTAAAGTTCATTTTTGCAGTTGCGTTGCGTTTCGTATAAAAACTGGTTATAGATACTGTTATGTTATGTTATGTTAAAAGCCACTCACAATTCTTAATCCTACTTCCAATTGTTTAAAAGGCGAGTTGACATAGTCTGAGTATCATTCTATGGCCATCGTTGCTGATGTACACATGGTCTTAAGACAAGGTGTACTGATGAGTCGTAAACGACGAAATCATCACTTTTAGTTTTGCGATTTTTGTTAAACAATTGGAAGTAGGATGAATAATCGTGAGTGGCTTTTAAATGTTGATTCTAGCGGGTGGACCTTAAATCTGCCGGAGGTACAGCATCCATAGTAAAATATTACTTCTATGGGTGCAATTGTACCAAAACGAGAATTTTCTCAATTTTTACCTTGATTGCAAGGATGGAGATGCAACGCAAAACACTTTTTACCTATTTTCTTATCTATATCAGTTTTATCGGTTGATAAATCGTCAAGTATTTCTTCGTTGTTAAATCCACAGTTTCGTACATAAGTGGCCATTATAGGCATCCGCAATAAACTATCGTATAACACAAGTAACAAATCGCTTGACCATAGTGTCGATACGTGAAGTGACATCGGTGCGAAGTTCAAGGTCTGTTCACACACCTCGATACGGAAATAGATCTCGCGCTAACCCTCTTGGCCATTAACTTCATCTCGGTGAGTGAATAGACTTTGAACTACAACCCCTGGGTCGCTGACTAAAAATCGACTATAATCACGCGATCATAGTTCTGTATTGAAAAAGTTGAGCTCAACGTGGTGTCTCCTAAAAAAGGCATCATCGGTTTGTTGCAATTTTATTACATGAAAATGTTCCAAGCGACGATGAAATAAGAAGTTTAGGCACTAGACTAGTGCTTTGTCTAGTGCCCGAACTCCGTATCTTATCGCCGTCTAGAAGATTTTGGCACCGAGCCAAAAATCTATAAGGCTACTAATACTTTTCAAGTATGCAGCCTGCTGCCGAATCGGAACCGAGTGCACATTTTTATACTCGTTTTATCATTCATCATTGTCAAAGGAATTTTTTTGGCACCGGGCTGCATTCTGGAATCGGTCGGTGCGACCTCACGGTTATCTCGTTTATTAGTCCGACTGATTAAACTAAGCAAAAAATTTCGAAACATTTTTCATTTCTTTTCAAAAGACGTTGCGACGCAACCGAGTAACCGTCTCAATGACTATACTTTTTTTCGGAAAAAAGATAGAGCATCTTTGGATCGTAGTATTTTAATTAAAAATCTTTCTTCATATGTAGATACTTTCCTTTAAAGTGACTTAAAAAGAAAAATCATTAAAATTGTATACATTACACCGTATAACTTTTTTTTTCTTTTTGAAGAAATCCGAATCGCGAAACCCTGGAAGGCATGAATCCATGTGCGACGGATTAATAAAAGTGATTGGAAATTGTATTGATTTTCTTGTGAAATTTACATTTTAAGACAATGAATTACTGAGAGTTGCGGGAAAAGTGAGAAAGTAATAGACATAAGCAAATTCGAATATTTAGAAGCAAAATTAACATAAGCTCTTAAAATGTGTGCAGTTCCAAGTTTTTTGTCATCATAAATCCATCTTCTCATTTAGAATGAGATTTGCAATATTGTCTAATTCAGATGACATGCAACTTACCACAACACTTTCCTTATGGTTTCGCTCGCATACATCTTTTCAAGAATTAACGTTTTTGTTTAAATGTTTTTCATAGTAGTCATATTGGTCGCGTCTAACACAGTAAAATGTACGGGCATATAATATTATCTCATGTCAAACTCATTGTAAACAATAATGCCTGCTTACTTTCAGTTTCGTTTCAATAGAAGGTAACTCAGTTGTTGCTTAGAAATGATTAAAGTTAGGGATTTTAAAGAATTCGTTGTTTTTTACCCTTTTTTGGGCTCTGTATATGACTAGTTGCTGAGATGTGACCTGATTTTTTGTTTGTTTCACTTTTTATATCTATAAAAACATTTTAAACACAAAAAATCCGAGATGTGAAATTCGATTTTCACATTTCACATTTCACATATGTGAAAAAAATATGTGAAGTCACATAATTTTCAAATGGCACATTTGTCGTCGGCATTGAACTTTTCGTCTATGTTATTGCACATCTCAAATCTTTATGGTAGAATGTGCCGAGATGTGACCTAAAGTAACACAATAAAGTTGGAAGAGTTGGAAGAATAATGGAAGAGTTGAAGTAAAAAGCGAATAAACTCAATTATTCGATGTAAATTTCTAGTAATCTTTGACATGTAAATACTTTAACGAAATATATTGTTCAAATAAAATGAAACAAAAATTTGCAGGGCATGTTTTTTTGAATTACTACTAGAGGATCGATTATTTATCGGTGACTTTAGAATAGCTTAGTGGCCGAAATTTGCAATATTAAAAAATTGAGACTATTGTACTGAATGTGGACACATTTCAAAAACTTCAATATTGTTCAGGATCATTGTAAAATTTCCAATAGCTTTTGGTTACAAATTTCGAATTTTTCCACAGAATTGCTGTTCATTGTGTGAATGTTACCATTTGAAAATATGTGGAAAAAGTGAACGCTTCCCGCAACTCCTAGTTTGCATATGAAAATCTGAGTGGTGAAAGTGGCCAAATTTGCCTTTTTTCGTCACATTTGCCAGATGTGAACGTCACATTTCCATATATAAAGTAATTCATTGTGGGACTTTAGGTCACATCTCGGCACATTCTACCATAAACTTTTTAGATGTGCAAAAATATCCATGAAAAATCTTAAGCTGACGCCAAACTTGCCGTTTGAAAATTATGTGTTTCACATTTTACTCACATATTTTCACATAAATGTGACCACATCTGTGAAAAAAATGTGAAATCTGAAATTCACATTTTCGATTTTTTGTGTTTGAAATGTTTTTACACATACAAAAACTAAACAAACCAAAAATTAGGTCACATCTCAGCAACTGAAAGCATCCACGGCTCGAAAACTGACACAAAAATGGATAAGTATGACAATTGTATTCTTCTCTTAGAACGATGCAGATCTATGATTTTCTTTATTCTGACTGTTCTATGTAACATATGAAAATTATTTTTTGAAAAATATAACAATTATTAAGAGTCACTTCGCATCGCACGCATGTCAGCTCCACGCAATGCACCAGAAAATAAAATTACTTAATATTGCGGTGAGTTTTTTTTACTGTAAAAATTACAAGGAAGAAACTTAAGAAGTTAAAAAGAAACAAGTTCAAACCTCGGTATTTTACTTCAAAACGCTTTCAAGATGACAAATGTTTCTTAGCTACTTCATATTTCAGTAATAAACGAATGTGTCAAACAATTTTACAGATGTCAGTGCTTTCTATTCGAATCGACTGATGTCCATCAATTGTTTGCGTTTCCCGCAACTCCCTGTGGGATTGGCTTCTTTATTGAAATTCGAAAGCTTCAGAAACTTTTGAGTACTTTATGTACATTATAAAAACCGTTGCTTTTTTCTTTAATTGAAACTCTATACCAACCGGATTTTTTTTCAATTTCGTGTTTCCAGAGAAAAAGAAATAATTAATTAGAAATTTATCGAAAAAATTCCTTTAAAAACATTTCTAATTACGGTCTTATTAGCGCTGATCCCCAGATTAAGAAGGAATTCAATTAATTATCCTCTGCTGTTAATTTCCCGTTTTTCATTATATTTTATTTTTTTCGATTCTTCGTGAACAAAAAGGACACATGAAGAAATATTTCTAAAAATGGTAGCCATATCTTTCCCCCAGATAATTTTAAATTATTAATTGGGTTAGCTATAGTTATTTTGTTAGGTATTAACATGCCTATGCAACAGCGGGTTTGTTTGTTTGTTTTGAAACTTTACTAACAGCCTTTTACACCCACAACAAGTTCAGTCTGGACCAACGGCTTAAGTGCGATATCGCGAAATCTTCAGCTGCTTCCATGCAAGCCATTTCCGAATCAAGGGTTCATTCGATTCTCCGTCGAAAATGAGAAGACATGTGTCTTTCAGTCTTTTTTTTTAAATTTCGTTTTCGAGTATTTCTAGGCGAAAGTTGTGTACTACATGGGGGTCTGAAAACTGATTTTAATTATTTCTCAGGAAGTAGTATTTATTTATTTAACCAATGACTTTAAAATACATTTTCTTCTTCTCACTCTACATAAAAGATTACATATAAACTTTAAGTTGACTTCTAAATCACATTTTTTTGGATCAAATATTCACTGCCAGGTTTTCCGACCATATTTTTGTTTTGCATCGTTTGTAAGATTGTGTAAGTCATAAATTCTTCCCGTAAAACGATGGATGCCGCAACGTTGAAGAATATGGTCCATTGTTTGGACTTGGCCGCATTCGCACATTTCCGATTCTCTGTACTTCCACCGATGTAGCTAAAAAGCACAGCATCCTTGTCCCGTTCGGAATCTGTTTAGCCTCAACCAAGACCGCCGCGGATGGTCCATGCCGCTTACCGCTACCGTAGGATCGCTCACCAGATGTTTTTAGAATATTGAAGTGTTGTTCCACCACTGTCTCCATCGCTCTTTCAGTTCGCTAAAATTGGCAGCATTTCTATAGAAACACCAAAAGGGTTTTCTAGAGGGAAGTCGCAAGTTATTCGGTGCCATTGTGATGTCGTTGTAGGTAGACTGGTATTCTGTTCTATTTTGCGGCATTCTTTTAGGGCAATTTCTTTGCGGACGATGTGTGGAGGAGCTATGTTGCTAAGGACGTGTAACCAAGCTGGCGAGCAATAGTTGGCTGCGGACATTACCATTGCTTGTGTTGTTATTTTAAGAGACGTAGCTGTACATCCCCATGTCGTTCCAGCTAATTTATCCAACATGTTTGTCCTCGAGCGGTGTTTGTTTTTTGTGTGTGTTAGGTGTGCGTGGTATTTTAGACTTCTATCCAAAAAACACTCCCAAGCATTTGGGGTTCGATTCGTATTGGACCACTTTTCCATCCATTTGTAAATTCAGCTTATGGGTGGCTTGTTGGTTGGTGAGATGGAACACACAATAAACAGTTTTATTTGGATTTGCTCTGAGTCTTTAATTGCTGAGATACACGGATATCTTCTGAAGATCTTCATTCAAGGCTTTTTCGATATCTTCGAAGGAATCTGATTGATAAGCGATGGCGATATAGTCTCGAAGTTGAGTTGCCTGATTTGTGGGAGGTCGCTAGTATATACGCAATACAAAAGGCTTGACAGAACTGATCCTTGAGGTAGTCCGTTCTTCAACACTTGCTTTTGACTCAACTTTCCAATGACTGTTACTTGAAAAGTCCTTTCGCTTAGCATTTGCATTATGAGCGTCAGAGTCATTCTGCATGGTATGATTTTGCTCAGTTTATACATAAGGCCGCGCTTCCAAACCGTATCATAAGCTGCTGTGAGGTCCAAAAAAACACCTTCGTTTTTAAAGCTCCTCTTAGTTACACGGTTGGTCTTCTGAAAGCCTAGTTCGATAAAATTAGTGAGTGCAAGTACCTGATTGCTGCAGTTCCTTTCTAGTTGGAAACCGGCTTGTTCTACTGGGATGACACTTTCTAAGACGCAGCGAATTTTGGACAGGATGGTACGTTCCAATAATTTTAGGCAGCAGCTTAGCAGAGAGATGGGACACTAGTTTTTTGGGTTATCTGGTGTCTTGTTTGCCTTAACCACTGCGATAACCTTAGCTTTCTTCCATGCTCTTGGTAGATTGCCACTTTGGTGGATGTTAAAGAAGAACTTTGTCAACAGTTCACCGCTTTCGGCCCAAGCTTTACTAGGAAATTTGGGAAAACGTTATCTACCCTGGCGCTTTCCCGCATTCTACTTCTGCTAAGGCCTCGTACAGTGGTGTCTTACAGAGGTGTTACAGAGGTGTCTTACAAATGCTGACGTGGTGGGGCTTCTCTCGAAGTTAGCCAAATAGCATTTGTTTACCACCTTGTTCTGTTTTTCTGGTACTACACCTACGAGTTGTTTAGCAATTTGATCTGGAGTAACTGGGTAGATTTTATTCGGTTGTCTAGATTGGCCAGATAAACTGTTCAGTAAACTCCAAGCTTTCTTGCTTGATTTTGCAAAGGAAAGGTTGCTTATTTTATCTTCCCATTTCAACTTGCGATTCTCGTCTATTGTCGCAAGTAGTTTCTTTTCAATGTTTGTATCTCCATTAGATTTGAATGAGTCGTACAGCTCTTGACTCTCATTTGACCACCCGGGGAAGTAAGTGTCTCTATGTCCTCTTGGAATTGCTTTGCTAGCAGCCGAACGGATTAACCCGACAAATCTATAATAATTTTGCGGATGTGGTGGAATTCCAGAAACTGTCTTGTCTGCTAGCTGCTGGTACATCTTCGAATTTGCTTTTCCGAAATTCCATCGGTTCCTCTTGTCTGCCCGTACAAGTGGTAAGGTTAGACCAATGCGAATAATAACAGGTCGGTGTTGGCTGTTTGGGTAGCCTTTCAGTATTCGGCGGTTTGCGGGTATTGTGTTGCCCTGATTATCCTTCGAGACGAAACAGAGATCGGGTGTATATGAACGGTTCCATCTGGCGGAGTGGAAAGTGCCTGGATCGGTCGCATTGAATAGCAGGGAGACATCTTCTCGTGTCATCCAGTTGAAAAGCTTGCCGCCGTCTCGATCGTTTTCGTACCCCCACAGAGTGTTGTGGCTGTTAAAATCGCCTACGACAATTGAAGGAGGAAGTAGTTGATGGAAAGTACTGATATTATGTACGAACATAAAGCAACATAAGAATTTTTTTTATGGTTGAATGTTGACATTGACCCCAGATTCGGCGATTATTGGTGAAAATATGGCCGACTTTCAAAAGCTTGCAGTAATGCTGTGTTGGGAAACTAAACTCACACAAAAATTGCTGGCTCTTCAGCACATTTCTGATGCAAGGAGAAAAAAATCCTTTTTAAAAAAAATTGATTTTTTGTTGTTCAGTGCAGTTCTAGAGCTTTCTTGGTTTGGTATGAATTGGGTCCGTGATGAAGCCCCGAGCATTTTCTGTGAACATTATGCAATACATTCGTTCACAAATTTGCACAAAACAAGTCTCTCTCATGCATTTTCGCTACCCCTGTTTTATCATACAGAAACCATTTGTTGGATAGTGCTAAACTAGGTTCTGCTGATTAAATCGAGCTTTAATCTTTCATTCTAACCCAAAAAAACCCTATTCGCACCGATTCTCATGGCTTCCGACTGCATTTCTTTAAATCAAAATCTTTCATTAGAAAAGCAAGACGACAATTCTTATCGCCAATGTGTTTAAAATAAAAAATTGATTTGTAGCTGATAACTCAAAGTTAGGTGCATAACTAATATCTCGCCTAAATGTAGGCTAGATTAGAATAAGTGGGTGGAAATGGAATTTCCCGCATCTAAGTCTCAGATGGGTCTGTTGTGCTTACCCACAGTTAGTTGTTATTATTTAGGCCCTCTACATGGACCTTGCAGCCCAAACCACTCAATTTCTATTGTTAGTTTCCAGCGATCCATACCTTTCTTTTAAAGCCTAAGAAAGCAATTTCTGTGTTTCTTTCGCAGAGATGTATGCTAAAAAGTTTCACCGACCCCCAAAAAACCATGTTTTTGACCACTTTCTCGGTTATAATTTCGGAAGTTTTTAACCGATTTTGCTAATCTTCAAACTTGAACTCATTTTCTTGATTAAGTTTTAGGGAAAAAAAGATTTTGATAATCGGACAAGTTTTACTAGGTCAAAACCATATAAAAGTAACGAAAATTCGCAATTTTTTGCCATACTGTCATTAAAGTGGCTACCGTCGGTCGGCTGCAATATAACTTTTCCAAGGAATTTAGGAATGCGTATTATAGTAGTACATATAGTAAGCTTTCGAACGGTATATGACATGTCACTGAAAAACTCTATTGCAACTGGCCAGATACAACAGAAAATTGCCTATATTCTTCCACCTATATCGGGTAATAACGGCCAACTATCAACTCCTACCTAGTAAAGTATTTAGTCAAAAATGTTTTGTCGTCTGAAGACCTAAAATCGCGTCCAAATTTTTTTTTTATTCGAATCAACTTCGTTCGAGTTATAGCTAAAAAACGATTTTCAGCATGACCTTTCTTAATGAGTTCTATCTCCTAGACAAAACATTTTTTTGCAAAAATGAAAAATCAATTTCGTCACAAAAGTTCAACGAAAAGAATGAGATATGACTCGACCAATTGTGAAGACCCTTGTTCCGAAATGTCTGAATATTGTTCGAAGTTTTCGCGATATTACTCTTAATGTAAGCAGGGCAGTGGCAAAGGTAATGTTCAGTGCTTTCGGTTTTTTCGCAGTGGAGGTCGTTGGATAGCTTGATTGTGTGGAGGTGCTTGTTCAGAAGATTGTGTCCAGTTAAGATGCTTGTAAATTTTTTCAAGTTGACCCTATTTAGCGATAGAATGTAGCGTGAGTTTCTATTGTTTATCTTGATACAGTTTTTGGCTTGTGCATGACCTGGAGGTTTCTGATATGAGGGTTCTTAGGAGCATAGCAGAGGTTAATAGAAGAGAGCAGTGGGATAATCATATCAGAAATGACGACATCAGGGAAAATTTAGGGGTTACGTCAGTGGAAGAGGCGGCAAGGGTTAGTCGTCTGCGGTGGTACGGGCACGTTCAGAGGATGGGTAATAGCAGGCCCGGGTGTACGCCCCAGGGGTAGGCCAAGGAGAAGGTTTATAGACTCAATTAAATCAAATTTAGGAGTTAGGGGGCTTTCACTGGGCGACCAAACCATCGCCTTGGCACAGGATGGGAGGGTATGGAGAAGGGTGGTCCATGATCACTGGGAGTAAAGACCTCACGCCGAAAGGTATAAATGGTCTATAAAGTTTGATGATCATGATGATGAGTTTTTGGCTTGTCTGTCGAAATTTAGGGAGTTCCAGTGTTTTTTAAATAGTTGCGATTCTAGCTAATTCATCGGCTTTTTCATTACCGTGAACATTTACGTGGCCGGGAACCCATATTAAAGAAATGTTGTGTTTTTTCAACAGCTTATCCAAGGCGTCTCAACATTCTAAGATGAGGGATGATGAGAATTCATATCCATTAATGGCTTTGATTGCGCTCTGACTGTCTGAAATGTTGGTTAGATATATACAGCCACCAAACACACTGCAAACATCCAAATTATAATGCTTGAGTGAACTATAGGACGGTACTTGCTAGAAACATTCATTGAAAATTTGTCTGTCACGGAGACCGAACCCGGATCATTTTGGTGGAGCACTAGTACGTAACCACTGAGCAGGGTTGTATTCGCCAGGGTTCAAAAATTTTGATTTGATTTCAAAAATCATGCGTTCATAATGAGAGAATTTAGTTAAAAAAGAGAATTTAGTTTAAAAAAAATGTTGTCGGTTCTCTCACTAAACCATCACCTATTTTGTCAATGGCAAGCCCGAAGTTCCCCCTCCAAATTCTTTACAAAAACTACATTGCAACAGCTTTCAAACGAAACATTTTTTTTACATAAAGTTACTTGCGTCGCTAACCCAACCTTGTGATTGGACTGTAGCGGAAATGGTTACAGCTGCCATCTGTTGAAGTTTGTATTAAACATTTCTTATTCTAACCCTGATTGTATTGTCTCCAAAGTTAACTCAAGAGCTTATTACGTTCATCAAAGCCTATGCGATCTTATAGTGGCAGATGCCAACATATTGTTGACTGAAGATTGGCACTAGATGCCGAAATGTAGATCTCTTCTAATTATCTCCATAACGCAACTGTTCTAGATGTGTTAATGTCTGAGCGTCATGTCAATGACAAAATAATTCAAATAACATAAGAGCTTACACGTTCATAGTAAAAGTAATACGTAATGACTTGTATTCTAAGATTGAAAAGAGGAGGTCTGCATTTAGGAATGGATTTCTAATCAAATGGGCGGTTCCGGACAACTTTTTTGATGCTGCATCTGCACCATCAATCATTTATGTAAATAAAAGGCCTAACATATCTGAACCACTGCCACTGAGCCATCTCGTCCCTGCCACGTGGCATTATTCTGAAAGGGGAAAACACTCCCGGTGGATCTCATACTCTTGGAAAATTCTTCAAAAGAAAATGCTTATCGAAAACTAAAAAAAATTAAACGAAATCAAAGACAATCCACGTTAATTCAGGCAAATCTTTGAATCTGTCTAATTCCTTTCGAAAATCCTCTAAAACTCTCCACAATTCGTTTCGAGTAAAGGAGGTTGATTTAAGGGAATTTTTCATGCAACTGGAACAATTTTCCGTCCAAAAGAGACACAGAAATAACTAATAAACTTGAGAAATTCTTTTAAATGATGGGAAATTCTTCGAATTTCGGGGAAATCTAAAATATTTGGAAAACCGTGAAAATCTTCATTTATTTGGGAGAACTGAAATGAAATCTAATTGGAAACTGTTTTTCCACCCAAAGTGAAATTTTCTCGAATTTGTATGCTGCCAGAACAATCACTTTTATCATTTACTAAAATCCAGTTTCGAAATTATTACGGAAAACGATTTGATTACACAATGAAAAAGCATTTAATTTTCTTTAATATTTTATAATTTTATTGCAAAAAATATTATTCGACTTTGATTCTGTAGATTTTTTCTTATTTTTTTTTTTTTTTTGCTTAATAAATTCACAGTTGCGATGCCTTCAGGTGCGACAATTTTTATTTGATTCAGGTATTGAAGTGTAACGGAAAATTTTAAATCGGATTCACCCTTTTCTTAATTTCATGAAGATAAAAAGGTTCATTCATTTAACATTTGCGCTGAAAAGTGACGAGACTTTATAATTAAATAAAAATGAAAACATAAACATAGACATCTAAGGTCCAGTTAATTAGTTAACTAGTCTGAGCAAGCATTACGAAATAAAAATTCAAAAAGTTATTAATCGTTTATTGATTGATGCAGAAGTCAATTTTCGTATGTTATCCGATATTTTTCTAATGATTCTGAAATGCTTTACAACAAGGAGGAAGAATATTTACGTCGCATCGAATTTTGTAGAGCATAGAATTAAATACACGACGCGCCGTGTATTTAATTCTATCCTCCACAAAATTCCTGATATCGCTAAAACTTCGACCAATTTTGAGCAACTTGTCTCATGCCATTTTTGATTTTGACCAATGATGGCTCATTCGATACCTTCTATCGCTTCTAGGGGACACATTGTTCTTCTTTTCATGACCGCGCGGTAGCGATGCGTCCGTGACGCAAATCCCCTAGGAACAAAAAATTCAGAAATTTTTTTTTCGTTGACTTCGAAACCATATGTTCAGCTAAGTTTTGACTTTTTTCCCTTGCGTCCTACCCCCCCTTGAGACCTACTTTTTCGGATTCTACGTAAAATTTTGATTGAAATCGACATTTTAATCATTAAAATCGGTCCAGTGGATTCGAAGATAGAAAATCGTCTTTTTCCTCACTAAATATGCTACTTCATAGAAGCCAAAGTTAATGGAAACATCCTACGTTAGTTAGTTAGTTAGTTCTAGAGCCATTTATATGAAAACCGACTTTTTTGGCTCGTGCTCGAAAACGGCTTGATAACTTTTCTTGAAATTTTGCAGGGACCTTCGGGTGGGCATTCTCGCCATGTGAGATTTAAAAAAAGGTGAGGGGGTACCGGCCTCGTTTGGGCGTCAGGGCTCTTAGAAGGCGTCATATAGAGCCCATATAAAAGAATGTTTTGTTTGTGTGTGTAAGTGTATTCAAAATTTTGGACTGTGTCAGGATGGAGATAGATGTTTGGTGTCAAAGGAAAAGTTGATGGGTTGGGTGTGTAGTGTGTTAGGGTGCCCAACAAAATGGCCGACGGTGGTATGGAACGGATTTAGGGGCAAAATTGACTTTTTTTTTAATATTTTTTTTGTTGCCAAAATTTTTTTTCGCCGAAAATTTTTTCGCCGAAATTTTTTTGGCTGAAAATTTTTTTGCCGAAATTTTTTTGTCTGAAAATTTTTTTGCTAAAAATTTGTTTAAATATTTCGGGCGACTTTATCAGAAATAGATCAAAATTTAGCGTTAATTTAAAATGTGACATAGATTCGTCACTTTTATAGCAGACATGTTTCTATCCATTCTATATTTTAACAATCCACGACAAAAAGTTTGGCGAATTGGGACGTTTCTGAAGCAAAAAAGTGGAACTATTGTAACGTTCCACACATGCAGTGTGACAATAGTTCCACTTTTTTTAGCTCTACTTTTTTTTGGAACTAACTGGAACTGCATACATGGAACGTTAAAATCATTCGTCATTTCAATTTTCTTTCACTTTCCCAAAGACGTTTTCATGTCTCATGTCCTCAAAGTACATTCAAATTTGATTTGAGGGACTTTATTCACCAAATCATATTCACAACCAAAAAAGTCTCATCGAAAAAGGTACCACGCAGCGATAATTTCATGACCGTTTTCACGGGTGAAAACTTTGGCCGAATTTGCATAAATGTTCACGATGTGATTCACAAACAAGTAACTCATGCATTTGAAGATAATAAAATTAATAACTAAAAGCAACTAAAAGCGTGTGATACAAAAAAGTTGGATGCTGCGACTACGTGCCGTGTTTACATACCTGACGCTTATTCTCATATTCATGATGAGATTTTTCATATTTTATATGCTAGAAACGAGTGTACAAAACATAAGAAAAATATGCAAAAATGTAACAAAAGGGAAAGCGCTCCAACATTTCTATGCTAAAACAGGCAAAGAGATTAGTAAAAGAAAAAATAAAAATAAAAGAAAATACTCAAAGCAACGAAGAGTGTAATATAAAATGCAGTAAAAATGGATTGTTTCTTGAATACAAAAGTGTTTTTTAGCAAAAATTATTTCATGGCAGAGAATTTATATTTCATTTAAGTGGTTATTACACGAGACTTACAACGTTTGGTATGGAATGATGTCTCCCTGAGTAGTTGGGCGCTACAGTGAACGGAATATGCTTTGAATAATGCAACAAAACGAAAATAAAGAAAAATTATTTACATAAATTCTATGAAAAATTTTCTTTTTTTAATTAAGTTAAACGATTCACTCCGTGAAAGGTCTGACTTTTCATTTCCTTATTCAATTTTGTGTATATGATTTACTTATGGTATGTTACAAGTAAGAAACGTATGGTGGATATTTTAAATGTTTCATAAAATTACAGTTAAAATAGGGTTGCTATTCGTTAAATTCTACTTTCATGCCAAAATTTTTTTCACTAAATCATATTGCATGCTGTGTGAGAATAAAGTTCCTAGAATTGCATAACGATTTTTGAAAATGCAAACATTACTTTAACCAGGGTTGTAGATATTAGCGACACTAATTTCAAACATTATCGCCAATAGCGACTAGCGTTTCGCTAACACATAAAACGTACATATCGCATATCTCTAAATTTATTTCATGATGAACTGCATAAACTGACAAGACTATTTTTCCGTTTAACATATTTAGGAATTCGTCATGAAATTGTGTATATTTTGACATAAGCCCACGACGCCTCACTTAATACGTGGATTTTTTCGCACAGGTGATGATGTGGAACATTGTGGATGTTAAATATCACAAAACACAGCAAACTTTTATAATGCAATTTTTTTTTGTATATATAGCGCTTATTTGACTTCGTAGTTACAATGCATTGTTGGCAATGTTGGCGTGATTCGCTTTTCATACTATGAATCAACAATTCGTTCAGGTTACATAATATGTTATTGGCTCTGTGGTTATGGAAAAACAATTTTTATTATTTTTTTAGGCAGAAGAAAAATCTTATCAAAAAACTTCAAATGAATTAACTTTTTATACTTAAACTTAAAAATTAATTTTTACTTTGGTATGAAGTATCTGGGGTTGAGAGATATTATCACTGTTTTAGTTTGTTCTTAAACACGTGGGTAATCTTTAGGATCTGTTCTTTAATAGTTGGTAAGTTCGCCAAAGTATAGAGTTGCTGGGTGCCATAGGTACGTGGCAGATTAAATATAAACTTAAAGCATCTATTTTGGACAATTTGCAGTTTCATCAGATGTAATTGTGCGCAACTTTCCCATACAGGGCACGCATAAAGCAATATGCTACGAATCGTTTTGTTGGTCAAATTCAGTTTGGATCTGCAGTAGAGTAACGGCCTCAGAGTGGATAAACGTCTCAAGGCTTTGTCAACTGTTAGCTCGGTATTTTTATCAAAAGTCGAACATCACTCCTAGAGTTTTAAGTTCACTTCTACAAAATTTTCGATTCGCCTACAGTTGCACCATCTGAGTGGTATTTTAAGAGTTTTTTTTTCTGCTAAAAAACGCCGCCTTGGTCTTGCCTTCATTTAGCTTAATTTTCCATTTCGAACAAAACGAAGATACATCTATACTGGCACGAATTTTCAGGATTCTGTCAGGATTGTTTGAAGAGTATTGTATGGTGGTGTCGTCGGTAAACATGCCTTTCATGCACGACGAAATCAGATCAGAAGAGAATATATTGAAAAGTGTCGGGCTGAGCACGCTACCTTGTGGGACACCGGCTAATATATTAAAGATTCTAGAATTAGTTCCGTTAACTGCAACATGAAACGATCTTCTTGTCAGGAAAGACTGTACCAATTTAGTGATGTACACGAAGAAATTGCAGATTAGCGTGCGTACCTGGCATATATTATCATCTTTCTACTGTATTTTCGCCAACCTGGTTGCCCAGGAAGAACTAGGGGTGCAGTCACCCTCTCAAAGCGTGAATTGTTTTGACACAGTCCACTATCTACCACAGCCACCGCGTTGCAGCGCCACTAGGTACCTCAACCAAGCGCTGGGGCCGAATGCGGCCATCTCTCATGACACACTACACCCGTGGGCCCCCAGCCCCGCTGTACCGAATTCACCCTCGGTGGGGGCTTTCTTGGTAAGGCTCTTAACCAGACCACTTCGGTAGGGATGTGCACCCATCCCAGGCACCGCTGAGCCAGCTCAGGAAACCATGGTTTCGTTACCCATCAGTGGACCAACGGGACGATGCAATCAAAGACCGTTGGCGACCACTTCTGTGGTATTAGTGATGTAGAATGGGAATTTCAACTTGAAGAGCTTGTATACCAGCCCTTTATGCCAAACATTGTCAAATGCTTTTTTAATATCAAATGACAACATGCCAGCAGAAATCTTCTGTTTCAGTGACATCTTGATGTATCTGGATACACGGAGCAATTAGTGGTTCACTGAATGGTGATGGCGGAACACAGGAATCATCAGGAATGATGTCCTTAGACGTCAGATGGTCATTTATCCGGGAAATAATAATCTTTTCAAATACTTTAATTTAGTAAGCTGGCCGGACGGTACCCGGATGCCAATGATAGATCATTCTTTGGCTTAGGAATGGGAATAACACTGGCATGTTTCCAACCATTGGGAAAGTAAGCGAGCTTGAAAGAGGCTCTGAATATATACATCAAAAATACAATAGCCTTATGAGGCAAGTTCCTCAAGAGGACATTATTTATCTTGTCCATTCCAGGACTTCAGGAGTAGGCATGCAAGCTCCCTCAATATGTGGAGATATAAAATTAACTATAAGGTTTGCGCCATTTACGCTTGCCTCCGTCATGGCATCGCTCTTTTCATTGCAGGTCGTGTGGTGAGCAGAATTGAATTATTTACCTATTTCTTCGGCTTTTCCAGCATCAGTGAGTAATATACGCTGAGCAGAATCCTACATATGCGCAATCTTGTTGCACTTATTTGTAAGGATTTTTGTAAATTTCCATAATTGATTCGAATTTTGTGGAACTTTAGCTAATTTATGCTACCAGACCCCATTTTTGGATATCCTAATTTGTGCGGTTATCACCCTGTTGAGCTGATTCACTCTGTTTTTGAGGGCAGGGAGATGCCCTCTTTGCGCCTGTCTACGCAGCCAATTCCTAGCTGAAATCAAGTACAAGATGGATCGGTCAAGCTCGAAGAAATTTTGGCGAACGCTTCTAAGAGTTATAGCGCCAGCCCCTGCTTAACTATAGTCATAAGTTTATCAATGGCAGTACAGATTGATGCATTCGAGGACATATGGGAAGATAGGGATAGGTCTATTTGGCTCTGTACGAGTATTCTGTATTTTCACTAATTCGCTTTTTCATAGCAGCGTTTTGGAGTTTTGAGGGAGATGACCAAGGATTTGAGCTCTCTCTCAAAGAACACGGGCATGTGATCGGACGTTAGAGCATTCATCGTTGGCGTATCTCTCACGTGCACAAAACCTCCGTCCCAGTTCCGGTTTGCTGGTGGAGGGTTATAAGTCGGTATTGAAGGATAATTTAAAGATAAGTTCCTCGAGCCAATAGGTTAAAGAAGATCTTACCGGCTATGTTTGGTTTGGTTTGGTTTTATTTGGAAATTAGATCTTTTACAAAATTCATCTTAAAACTACACTAAATACTATTGAGCAAAATTATTGCAGTTCTCTTAAAGCCGAGATGCGTCAGATCAAAAACACTGAGGCCAATCCTCGTTGGGCCTATTGTGCTGTACTTCCGTTTTAACATTTATGTTTCAGATTCCCCTTTCGGGTCCGTCTAGCCATTTGCTACCTGTAATGAAGGAAAGCACATCAGCTAAATTTAACTTTAGCTGCTCTTCAGGGGTCAAGTAGAAGTCCCCTAAAAGCCTCGTTCTCAGAGCTTTTAAAGCAGGGCAAGCGCATATAAAATGTCTTGCTGTTTCCGGCTCTAAGTCGCAACCTCAAGTTCGCGCTCGGTGTTAGGACAGAATGTCCCAAACCAAAATATCCCCTCGGACAAAATATTCCCATACAAAATAACCGGATATAGTAGCCACAATCTTTACCAGGAAAAAAACCGGACGAAATATTCCCTACCAAAATATCCCCTCAGACAAAAAATCACCTCAGAAAGTACTTATTGCGAATATGTGAATTTAACTGAAATAATACCTACCTACCAGGGTTGTATTCGTTAATTTTCTCGTTAATTGCTTCGCTAATTGAAATTTAATTAGGTGATTTTACTTTTAAAGTGAAATAGGTGCCGCATTCTAAGCTACTATATGAAACTTTTGTGTGAAGAAACCGCTATTCTCGTATCATTCGTTGATGAGATATGTTGATGAAAATGCACAAATTAGCGACAATATTAGCGAAATACGATTTTCTGCATTTTCATTAACATATCTAATCAACGAACGATTTGGGAATCCCGATTTCTTCACAAAAAAGTTGCATATAGTTGCCTAGAATGCGACACCGATCTCACTGTAGACGAAAAACTACATAAAGTATTAAATTTCAATTAGCGAGAAAATTAGCGAATACAACCCTGCTACCTACAATACACCATTTCTGAGTAGACATTATGTCTGGAGATATTTTGTCCAGGAATATTTTGTCCGAGGATAATTTGTCAGGGGATATTTTCTCTTTCGATAATCGGTTCTAGAGCCGTGAGCGCCTTTCAGTTATAACTTTTCAGAGAAATGATAAGTTGGTACGCCTGAGTCGAGGTAGAACACACATGTAAATGACAGCTGAGTTATACGGTAAAGGATGTAATCAATTTTGTACGCAATTCTCTCACATTCTTTCCCATACAAACCAGCTGTCATTCATACGCACAGGCATACCAACTTATCATTTCTCCGGCATTTTTCTATTTTATTCAATAATTTAAAATTAAAGAGTGCTTTTTAAGCCCTCTATATCTAATATTTCGGTTGATATAGAAACGTCTTCTCCCCTACGAAATGGCAACCCTAAACTGAAAAGAACACAAAGCAATTTGATTTCAAAATTTCTAACTTTTGTGATTTATTTCTTTATATATTCTGAAAACTTTCACAGAGAAACTTGAACAGAACTGCTCACAGCATTCAATCTTCCACAACGTTATATCTTGCTGTGACTAAAAGCGTTAGTCTTAATTTATCATTTCCACTACATTTTTCATTATAAATTAAAAATAAAATTGGTTGTTTCTTTGCGCACGAAAGCTTCATTTAATTTACAATTTTTCACTGATATTCGCTAAGGGGTGTCTGTATCGTGTCCGTCGTTGGCAAAAAGTTGTCACTATTTTTTTGCAAAATTAATGACATTTAGACGAGTGCGCTGATCTCGACGAACGACAGCTGTCCAATCATTTGTGATTAATTCGACTTACGTTTATTAAGGAAACTTAATGTTTCCGAGATGCCATCTAGATTTTACAAGAGCTTTCTGCTGAAGAATTCAACTAAAGTTAAACTTTGTGATGGTGCATTTCAGTTTGAAAAAGCTAGAAATCGAACTTTCATCCACTCTGGACGTGCCAACGTGAACATTTTACTCAATTTCTTATAAATTGCAAATACAGGTTCATATTTTCTATAGTTTGGAGAGCTCTTGGAGTTTGGTGACACGTACAAATTGAATTACGAAATCAATAGTAAACGTTTCAAGAATTGAAGGATTAGATGTTTAAAAAGTGGTTGTTGTTAGTTGTCGGGTCGACTAATAAGAAATAACCGAGGGGTAACTCGCTTCTGAGATTTGTGCATTAAATGGACTAAATTGAAGTGAGTGACCCCTCGCCTCGGATATAACATAATATTCAAAACCTGTATATTCAAGTCAAGCAAAATGCCTGTTTCGGATTAACAGAGCAACGCGAATATGTATATTGTAAAACTGCTAAATTAACAAGCTATCGACAATCAAATTAAACTATCTCTTCCTCTGTGAAATCTCATTTTGAACTACATGTTGACGACTCAGTTTATAACAATATTTTCAGATAATTGCATGATCTATAGATAAAATGTGTTTAGCCGTTTACGAAAAAAAAACTCAAACTTTGGTGGCGCTCAATTCTGATAACGAAAAATCCGATGGATATTTTAAATAATGAATTGGCATTAGCTTTGGTTCATTTTTAGATTCGCATGAAATATAAGGGGGGAGGTTGCATTGGTGCATTGAAGAGGGAAAACTTTTTTGTGGAGAAAATCACATTAAGAGCAATATGTGACGCAAGTCCTTCATTTTTTTTTTTTTTTGGATATTTTGTACATCTAATTGAAGCTCTTCACAATGGTGCAGATCATTTATTCTATTTCTAGAGCCGCATTTCCTCTTTAAATCTTCTGTCGACCGTGACTCCCTTATTTCTTCTTCCAAAACGACTGATATAAACTAGGCCCCTTGACTGAATAAAAGATTGTAAATTAAATTTGTTAACTGTCTTATTTTCACAACTTCTAGCTTAAACGCATGAATTGTATTATTTTTGGACCCGTAGGAAGTACGAAAGGTCCTATACGTTTACTACAAACAACTTTCATGTAACATGGGGTAGATCGAGGTGGCAGTTGGAGGGATGCATTTATTATCGTCTAAATATGACGAATCCCCTGAAAGGTGCATGCCTCGTATGATGCAAGTTCGATGATGAGCAAAATCGGCCAAGTAGTTCCGGAGATATGGTCGAAGAAGTGGAGGTCGGACATGAAATTTTCAACGGTCGATGAAACTTTATCGCAAATATCTCAGCAAGTATAGCACGGAAATTTCTCATTTTGGTGTCAAATGAAAGCATTTGATGTCACAAAACTGGGGCAACATTTTTGTGGGAATCGGGTCAGGGGTCTGGGTACTGGGACCAATGGAATGGACGAAATTGAGATTCTTGGCCATATACGAAAACAGTTTTTCGTCTATATTTTCTTAACTATGCAATATGTAGACTTACTGTCGAAGGCAAAGTTGTAGAGAATTAAATTTAAGTGAGCACGTGTGATATAATCTTTTTTAGATTTGAATGGTCTGAGACGTACTTCGGTAGGGCCTTTGACATTACCTTGGGTAATTTCTATGGATCTTTGAAACTCTTACAGTTATAAAAGAACATAAAACGTTGGATTGTTTGCTTATTTTTACATTTAGATACGTTCGAGTCTTTTTGTAACATTTGTTCTGTTTGCCATGTCTATTCTGTTTGCTACATCTATTCTGATACGTACGGGTCTCTGGTTGTGTTTGAATTCAAATACAGTGAACGCTCTATATAATGAAATAGCTAGCATTCTCTTGGAAATAACTCCCGAACCCCCGGTCCGATCTCACTGAATTACGAACTTAACCTGAGGAATGACATTCTACGTCGAATAAAATAAAAATTTCCAAAATCTGTGTTGCGTCTTAGGCTTCCAATCTGACAGGAAGTTGGGAAGACATATTTAATTTTGACAATAAAAGTCTAGAGAAATGTGGGCGTAGAAAAAGCAACTCTTGCGAGCCATGAAGTAAAACTTTAAGTGGAATTTCTAAAACACCCAATTCCAAATTGAGGTTTTGATTGTTAGTTTGATGAAACAAAGCTTAGGCTTCCAATCTGACAGGAAGTTGGGAAGATATATTTAAACAACAAAAACCTCTTAAAAGGTAGAGTGTGACACAGTCCGTGAGTCTGCTTCCAAAATTATGATATCGCTTGAGGTGACGCTATCGCTGATAATACGCACAAGTTTGTTTGAATAGAACCTTGTGTTCAAAGTTTTTATTTCCTGAAAAATTACAGCGCTGTTTTCAAAACAAAATTACGTTTTGTTAAAAAATTTGCGTCACAAATGCCGGATCCACCAGCGGAATAATTTTTCAATACTTTCAGTTTTTACACGCAAAAATTTAAATTTACTCTAAAAAATCTACGCAATAAGAAACAAAAGTCAAATTTTTGCAGCGCAAAAACTGAAAGTACAGAAAAATTATTTCGTCGTTGGGTCCGGCATTTGTGACGAAACTTTTTTAACACAACGTAATTGCGCTGTAATTTTTCAGGAAATTAAAACTTTGAACACAAGGTTCTATTCAAACAAACTTCTGCGTATTATCAGCGATAGCGTTACCTCAAGCGATATCATCAATTTTGGAAGCATACTCACGGACTGCGTCACACTCTACTTTTTAAGAGGTTTTTGTTGTGATATCAGTCGTTTTAGAAGTTTTCAGTTGTTGAAAAAATTTCTATTTTT
>CM055403.1:121396301-121507232 GCA_029228625.1 Pseudolycoriella hygida
CCCCCTCTATTTAGGGGGGTAGTCAAAGTTCTATAAACAGAATTTGCTCTCCTGACTGAGTTATTACGTTTTTATGGATACTCATTTTTTATAGCAAACGTGACATCCTTTATGAATGACCCCTTACAGACTTTCACAGTTTGAATCTGAATATATGTGAAAAGTTAGCTGACTAAGAAAATCTACTGAGAAGGTTGCAAATTTTCTGAAGGGGGCGCAAACTTTTCTTTTCAAACTTTTCTGCGCCCCCCCTGGCTACGGCCCTGGAACAACTCACTAAAAAATGAACTTCTAATGTGTTCAGAACACATCACCTGTTACCAGAGCATATTTTTGAGAATTAATTTCTAAAAATTCCATAAAATTCTTAAAAAGTTCCTAAAAATTAATTAAAATTCCTAAAATCTTAAATTTGAGCGGTTAGGAATTTTTTGAGAAGTTTCTGGAATTTTTAGGAATTAAATTCTCAAAAATAGGCACTGCCTGTCACTGAAAAATGTATGCTTGAATTAAATTTGAAATGCATTCAAGATCCATTTACTCACTGTGAGGGATTATCGGGATTATAGAAAGTTTACTGGAAGAATGAACAACTCTTTCAGAACTACTCCACTGTGTGGCTTTTCACGCAAATGACAATGGAAGTAACTAAACGAAACTAACGTTGAATGATTTATTATACTTCTGTTAACAATTTGAGCTCTTCTTCATTCACTTTAGTCCAAACCTTAATTTGAAATTCGTAATAAACTAAAAGATCAAAGCATTACAACATTCCCCAACCCAATTTAAACATAACTTTTACTACTTTAAAGAACTACAATTCAAACAAAGAGAAGTCAATGATACAAATGTTTCGTAAATAACAAACGATTTATATTCACTCTACCTGTCATTCCAGGTCAAGACTTGACATAATCAGATCGTATTTTTTGACCTGTACGAACAGGGCTAATCGGCTAATGTGCTTACCACCACCTTTGTAACCAGTGGGCAAATTTAAAACGAATCCGAAAATGGAGATCAAGTTCGAAGATGAACAAAATCAATCAACAATTTTCGAAGATACGGTCGAAAATGTGGTCGAAAACGTAGTTTTTTGAAGGTCGGTGAAACTTTTTCGGTTGTATTTCTGCAAAATTAGCACGAAAATTGCTCTAGCAAATTATAAATGATAAATACAGCATCGGGAAACTAATGTAAAAAGTTAGGTGAAAATCTTGGGTGATTCAGGCTGTAGGGTTCATAGCGGCAGGGTGTCCATAGTCCATAGAGTGTTTCATAAATTTTGCTTTTCTTTTTTTCGACTTAGTTTTTGATTTTTTTATCTTTTTCGACAAAAGTATTGAGCTTCTTACAGGTCCGCGTGTACTATATGTTTTCAGGATGACTGCGTCGATAGTAAATCCTGTCTGGGCTATCTAATATTTTGAAGCATTGAACTTTCCGCTAACTCCTCATTTTTCATGTAAATCAGTTAATCATTCCTAGCAATCGACACTGAACTCATAAGCCCTATTACTTCGTGTGAGTCTAAAAAAGGTTTTTAACCTAAGCCCCTAAATCACTGAGCGTAATAATTTTCGCACTGTGAATTTTTATGAGACTTAACTCCAATCTAATACTCATCCTACGTTCGAATGAAAATACATAAACGAAAATCTCATTTTCCAGGTGAATAAATTTTAACAACATCTGTTGAGTAGCTGTTGTGTGATATTCTTTTCGTTGGACTAAAGCCAAGACTGCTTTGCATGAAGTTCAGTTGAAACTCTCTGAATTTCTGATACATCCTCCCAGCATGTAGACATAAAATAAGCATCACAGTCGATTAATTCTAGAGGTTTATTTTGTGCGGTTGCACATAATAGTTTGCAAACTTCAGCCTTGTTGTGAATGTGGACTTACTCAATTAATTAATTTTCTTCAGTCTATTTGCTAACAGTTCCATTTGTTGGAATAAATTTTGTCTAATTGTTTTACAACTAGTTTTATTATTAAATTACGTCTTAAATAGATTGAGATGGTGCACGGTTAATGTGAGCAAAAGGAAAGTTGGAATTGAAATCTTCTTACGAAAGATTTTCCCATTTTGAATTTATCTCAAAATAATTTTAAATTGGAAAGATACATCAAAATACGAGTCTACTGATTCTAATCCGGCTCATCGTAAACCTTAGCAAACAAATTTTATGTTATTCGAGAGACGCCGACCTTTTTAATTTCCGGTCATGATAAAATTGAATTCTTTGCAATGATTTAATTCGAAGCTTAAATCAAAGGATCAAAGCCGACGAAGTAGTCTCTAGTCCGTGGTATAATGTGGAAAAAAACGTTCAACGTGTTTTAATATTTTACAAAAAATTGACAGCAAAATAGAATGTGTCTTGTCTCCGAAACTCAAGTGGTGACATCTACGTTTTTTCTTAGCTGAATTAACATCTTAACATAGAACTACTCCCTTTTCTCAAGTGGCGTCATCCATGCTTTCATAGCTGAATACGGATAAACATAATAGTAGATTTCATGCTTGCTAAGAAAACGAGTCATTACCTTGTTACGAATAGTTGCACGACGAGCCGCCAGGCGAGTCGATGCAATTCGTAACAATGTAATAAACGAGTTTTCTTAGTAAGCATGAATGCTATTTTGTCATGTTGGAGACGGGTCATTGAAACCACCAAATCGAACTGACAACATTTTGTAATAAATTTTACATTAAATATTTATATAAACAAAATCAATTTTGAATCTAAAAATCGTGAATATACACATGACACTAAAGTAACAATATTGTTATTGAAAAAACAATGAAGTTTATCGAAATAACAATATTGTTTGCTGAATTAACAATATCGTAACAATTGAATAATTTTATTTTTGTGACGTCATTCACACACACTCACACACTAAGCTAACTAACATGTTCTGCAAAGTTTTCATTACCGTGTCCTAAAAGCAACACAACAATGTGTTATTTTCCAGGCTGAAAACATCTTCAGCAAACTCAACGTACCCGTCTACAACATGACAAAAGTAAATACACAATCAATTGATCCGTATAGAGTGTGGTTTGCATCACTTTTCATCAGGCAATTGCAATAGTAGCCGCCTGTCGTTGGCGTCAATCGTCATCCTCTTATTTTCATAGCTGAATATGGATGGATCAATAGATTGTGTCTTAAGTTTTATGTTTGTTCGTATTAAGCTATGAAAGCATGTATGACGCCACATTCGAAAAGGGAGTAGATATATGTTGAGACGTTAATTCAGCTACGAAAAATCAAAGAAGTCATCACTTAAGGTCCGGGGACAGGATGCGATTAATCTGAAAATAATTTTTTAGATTACAAGGAAAAAAGTTTTGAAAATCAATTGAGAATACGGACGGTCAAAACCACAATTTCTTTTTCGAGATTTCTTTTATAAGGCATTTTCAGAGAACAAGTTCGAACAAAGTTATTAAGAAATTGTTGCACACAAGCCATGCACGAATGAAGAATTCGATCAAATCTCGGTTGTGCTAGCATTTATGAATGCTAATACAGCGTGTCAATGTATTTATGACATGATTACGAATACCCCAGATAACAATTGACTCAACGAAATGTACATAAAGTGCCATCGGAAAATGTGCTGATCCCATTTAATGTGCTCCAATTCCAGGACATTTAATGTGTGCTAAAAAGCGCCCTTACCTTTACATCTTTTCTTCGGAACGTGAAGTGCATTTAATGTACATTAAATGTGAATTACATGTACATCTAATGTACATTTAAAACACTTTGAATATACAACTAATGTACCTTTAATGTACTTTTTAGTGTGACGTAGTAGCACATTTCATGTACATATAATGTTATGTAAGAAAATAAAGCCAAGCTCTCATTTTTTTTATTAGAAAAATTTCTGCCATTTGCGGTGCTTGAACCCAAGACGCTCGGCATTATGAGTCGACTGCTTTACCAATTGTGCCACCGGATACTTATGTGTTGGTGTGTTAAATTTGTATAAAGTGTTAAATTATAGAAAGTACATCACAAGCACATTTTCGGTACATTAAATGTGATAGGAATAGTGTATACCTTATCACGCACGTAAAATGTGCGACAAATGTACTTGTTATCTAGTGTAATTATTTCGAGTTTTAATAGCACAAAAAATGTGCTTTTTATGTACATCGAAATATGTACCACTTTACAGGCACATTATTTATACATTTTATGTACATATTCTCAACAACATTGAATTTTGCACATTTAATGTACATTCAGTGGGCAACCACATTAAAAAATGTGATCTGTGTTATCTGGGTACATGCGTCGACTATATCATACAACTATACATGGTTCAGAGATCATAGGAACAAAAATAATGACAACGGTTAATAAACAAAAATTGAATGTGAACTGAATAGGTTCAGATAGCTCAATTGATAGAGCACTCGCCCGGAATGCGATGACGTGCTTGTGCGGTGGTCCAATCCCCCTGCCTGTACCAAATTTTTCTTTTCACATTTAATTACTTTCTATACAAAATAAAATCTTATTAGAATAAATATGGACGTTCAAACAAGTCAGCCTTACAGCTAAGAAGTTCGAACAAAGTTATTAAAAATTTTTTTTCGCTGAAAATTTTTTTCGCCGAAATTTTTTTTCACTGAAATTTTTTTTTTGCTGAAAATTTTTTTTCGCCGGAAATATTTTCCGCTGGAAATTTTTTTCGGCGAAAGTTTTTACCCGCATGAAAGAATGACCCCAAAAGTATCCTGTTTCTGCACCCTCGAAAAAGTCAAAAAAATTTATACTTTCAAATCAAACGAAATGAAAAAATAAAGATTTTTGGACTTGGGTGCTGAAACATGAGGCAATGTATGTATATTTTATTATAATTGTACAGAAGGATTAAATTTCCTTATGTCAAATGTACAATGCAGATTTTAGTAGCTAACATTTAAAAAACTTAAAATTAAAATTTCCAATTAAAGAATACAAATAAATTACAACGAGAATAATTGCTGCAAGGTGATGACATATTTCCTTTAGATCTACTTATATTAACTTAATTGCTTAACTAAAAATTTGCTTTCATACCATTTGTGGGACACAAAGTGCCCTACGAAACTGAAAAATATTCAAGACAAGCCTCAGTAAATGTAGCGAGGGTAGGCTTTTTCTTTAATGAAGTTGGGAGAGAATTCCATAAACTAATAGCGTTAGCAAAGAAAGAATCATGATACATTTCCGAATGCGTCGTTGGGACAATATAATTCAACGTACGTATTGATTTAGCCGGCGTTAGCAATTCAAATAAATAGTCTGGGGTCTTTGACGATATTATACTATATAAAAATTTGCATACCCTAAACTTCCTATAGCATGATAGGGTACAGCCTAGCACCGTCTTGGCATGGCGGCTTACGCTTTCTTGTCTTTTAATAGAGAAAATGAACCGAACACAATCATTGAACGCCACCTCCAACACACTTTCAGCTGACGCACTCATAACCGGCCACACTACATCGGCGTACATAAAATACGGCATGAGACAGGACTTTACTAGTTGCATTCTAGCTGCTTGTGGAAGAGAAGTTTTAGCGTTCCATAAGGCCCACAACCCTTTATATATTTTCCTCGTTATTTCTTGACAATGATCGTCCCACGTTAGTGTCTTATTCAGCCACACTCCTAGTACTTTTGCCCTATCCACAAGAGGTATTTCTTCGCCACTAATCACAAATTTCGGAGTGACGAAGAGCTCTGGCCTAGAAATTATCAAGACTTTTGATTTGCTGGCATTTATTAAGAGCCGGTTTTTTGTTGTCCAGTTGGCTATATGTTCTAGGTCGGCGTTAATGAGCTTAACCGCATTATCAATTTCACTCACTGGTTGGCAAAAATATTGTTGACAATCGTCAGCAAACATGTGCGAACAACAGGAACTGAGGACTTTAGGCATATCATTTATGAACAATGAAAATAGTAAGGGAGACAACACCGTTCCTTGGGGAAGGCCAACATTTATTGGAAGAAAATTTGACATTGTGCCATCTATTTCAACACCCTGCGTCCTATCAGGCAAATACGACTTAATAAGTTTTTGCGCTGCGTTATCAAAGAGGAACTGGTGTCGTAGCTTTTCGATCATCATTGCATGGTTTACCGTATCAAACGCCTTCGTAAAGTCTAATAACAGAAGAAAAGCTACTTGCTTTGGATTTCCGGGTTTAGTATTTAATGAATAAGCGATGTCGTTTATGACTTTTAGCAGCGCAGAGGAGGTACTGTATTTGGCTCTGAAGCCAGACTGATAGGGGTTTAGCAGATTGTACATGTCAAGAAAGTCCATTATCTGCCATTTCATAATTCGTTCTAGCGCTTTCGATAGAGCTGGTAGTACATGGAAAACCTTCGACCTCTTGAATCCAATTAGGTACTCAGAGGACATCAGAACGTAGTTGAAAGTGTGGGTAATGTATGGAAGAGTGATGGGCAGCGTAAGCTTAATAAAATCGATAGGAATACCGTCTAGGCCAACCGCTTTAGATTTAATCAGCTGAATAGCTTGGAGTACTTCCGTTTGGGTAGCAATGCGAAAATTAAAAGAAACTCCTTCTGGAATGGGTTTTGACACAGATTTGATGAATTTCTGGGAGGAGTAAGGACCAAACTTATTATTAATCCCATCGTTAATATCATGCAAGTAATCATTGAAGTCTTGGGCAGTAAATGGTGGATTATTGTTTCGCTCCTCCTTACCCAATCCTATGCGTTTTACCACTTTCCAGAATGAGCTTGGATTTATGGAATTACGAAACAATTTCCAATAGTAATCCTTCTTCGCCTTACGTATAAGCTCCGTTGCTAAATTCCTAAGTTTACAGTATCCAGCACGTGCTTCTTGGGTCTTGACTACCCTACTGTGTCGAAACGCAATATCCCTCTCAATCATTGATTGAATGACTTCATTCGTGATCCGCGGTTCATGTTCGGCACTCACTTCCTTCACTTTAACTAATGGCGCATGTCGGTTCATGAGTCTCTAGATTGTTACTTAACTCATTCACCATAGTGTTTGGGTCAGTCATACTGAGAATTGACTTCCACTCCATTCTAGCGGAGTCAAATATAAGCCGTTTAGTGTCGATCGCTCCTATCTTACGAATAAATCTTTCCCGTTTTTGTAAGAACCCAGGGGGCATTTTGTAGGAAAGAGTGAGCGCATCATGCGCTGACATGCCTGAGCTAATCTGCGTGAATCTGGATACCTTACTGGTGTTACGAACGAATGCTAGGTCCAGGAGTGAAGCGCCATTTTCATAGTAATTTGTTGGAATTTGGGAGAGAAGGTGTAAATCATGCTTCCGAAAAATATCCTTAAATTCATCAATTCTAGTCGTTGATTTCAAAACGTTTTCATTAAAGTCACCGGTCACAATTACATGATCATAGTTCCTACTATGATCCGATAACACCCGATCAACGACTTCAAATTCATGAGTCTTTACCGCTTTATAAAAAACACAGAAGAGGACTTTTATGTCTGGAGACACTAATTCGACTACTAAATAATCCGCTTTGAATTGATTTAGGTAAGGGATATTTCTCTTGTCCATGGCGGATGACGCAATCAGCTTATATTTGATATTTTTTCGGATAAACACTGCTACTCCCCCACTTTTTTTCCGACTCCTATCAGATCTAATCATGTCATAGCCCTCTATATGAACTGACTTGTTTGATATGTAGCTCTTGAACCAAGTCTCGCTGAATGAAATGATGTGCGCCTTTGATTTATTAAACATGTACCTCAGTTCGTCGATTTTAGATTTAACGCTTGACACGTTAAGATGACAGAAGTTCAGAGTGTTCACTTCATTAAAAATAGAATTCAATAAAACTTTCGGAATACTCACTTTGCTCACACTATCTTTATTATTCTTGCCTTGACGCATCACCGTTTCACCCCACTATCATCCACTAAGGCCTGTCTTGAATATACCCTCCGATTGTAATTGTAATTTGCGCAATATTTATCTTTGGTTGAAAACAATTTTCCTTGCTCAGCATTTAAAATGTACAAAGTAATACCTAAAATATTAATAAATAGATTGAAACGAGACTTTTTCACCAGCAGCAATTTAATATTTAATGATTTGAAAAGAATTTTTTTTCTCATAGCGAGGACATGCAATTTACTAATTTGACCCACTAGCACTTTAATAAGAAAAGGTTTTCTACTCAGCTTAATCCGATGATTCGTGTGTTGATATCTGTGCAGGAGGATCCTTCGCGTCCAATTTTGCACGATCATTTTTGTTGTTAAGCGTTGTCTTATTTTTGCTTGCTTGTTTATTTCGTTCACCATTTGTTTCTTGCCTGATTTCTCCACTAATATTTTCCAGTTGCGCCAACGAGTTAATTTTTATGTTTTGAGAATCGACACTAGTTTTGCAGAACACAAAACCATTTCTGACACTCACAGCGTACAAAACTTGTTTAAATTTCATTTGCATTGCTGCTTGAAAAATATTTGAATTTTTCTTGGATAGAGCATCGTTTATTATGATACGCTGAGAAGTTGCAAATCCAAGATCCTTGAGGTTTAAGGAACGTGTTTTAAAATAATCGCCCATGAACGTACTCTTATGTCTTTCTTCAAAAAATTTTATGATTAAAGGAGGTGCAAAACCTGCCTTTTTCGAGGTGTGCATGCGAAAAACAGTTTTAATCCAATTCTTCTCTGTGACTCCTATGGCATCCGAAACCCCATCGACAATGGTCCATATGTTTTCATCTTTTATATACGGGATGTTTTTAGCAACAATGTCGCACAGCTTTGCTTGGCGCTCGAGATTGTCTAGGCGGCTTTCGATGATATCGTTCGCTGTAGTAATTTTTTTGTCAACATTGATCATCGCTATACGTAACGAATCCACACAGTTCAGCTTAATGGTATTTATTTCGGTATTTAGCTTGAGCTCCAGGCTGTCCATTTTCGCTATAAGCTTATTTTCAACATGACTGAGAAGTTCTTCGTTTTTAGCACTAATTGATTTCTGAAGCAGATCGTTTTGTGCCTCTATAAATTCTCTAAGGCCGTCCATCGTTCCTTCCGAATCAGCTACCACTGGAGGCTCTGCTGCTTTTCTTTTGTTTGCACTCATTGATGATAATAGATGAGGTTAGGTTGACCGTCGTTCCGGAGATTCAAATGAAAACACCGATTTGAATAGCTTTCGCGTCTTACACTTGTAAGTTGATAGATTAAATGAAATATTTCTAAACTGCAGACTTGTGATTTAAATCGAAGCGCAAGGCACGTTTTTACACGCATTCACTGTGTATGACTATACAATGGAAACAATGCAAAGAGGTGATGGCCGGAGACAAATTTTGTTTATTCTGGTAAAAGTTGTGGTAATTTTTGCCACTCTTTGCCAAACGAAGTTAGTTTTTGTAGGTTGGATGCCAACAAATGTGAATGCACTATTTTTACTGGTCAAAACACAATATTTACGGTTTTAAATAGATGATTAGTGGAGCAAATCACAAAAATTTATCTACTGTCCGCCATTTTGTACAGGAATTTTTTTGACTTTTTTTTCTTTTTTATAGAAAGAACAGAAAAACTATAACATTGGGGGTCCGGCATTTGTGGCGCATTTCATTAATCAAAAATGAAAATATTTCAAAAGAATTTTTTGCGTTCCGAAGCTGTCAGTCACCCTAAAAGATATCAGTTGTTTTGGAAGAAGAGACGAGGACTTGCGTCACGTTTCCCTTTTAAAAAGGGTTTTCGTTGTGATTTGCTTATTCAGTAAATATGTAAACGATATCGAGGACAATAACGATAACGTCAGAGGATACTTTCTTACCCAGCGTGACAAACTAAAAAATGTAAACGGATGGAGTCTATGTAGAATGTCAGGATACACACCGTTTGGAATGGCTTTGCAGTTCGATGCAGGACCTGATACCGGAATTTAACTGGAAAGTGAGAGTAATCCCACAGGATCAAAAACCTACATTCGAACCTAAACCTTTTTCTGTGAGGGTAGTCATACATCTTCCGTCACGCCAACAAAATGATTTCATTCTGAATGCTTTCGCGAAGCTAAACAAGAACATTGACACCAGTAGCAGGCGAATTTCATCGCATCGATACAAAGGAGCTGCTAAGACGACACTTTTCATGAAAATAGACAGGCCATCCTTCGACGTTGTTCAACAGTAAGATAATAAAATGAACTGGCAAATTAGGTGGAAAAGGAAGTACAACGCCCCTGAGGTAAAAGGGCCGATATTATTGTACACATTGCATGTATTGTGTAATTTGAGATTTGTGTGCTCAAAGTGTACACCACTTACTCTCATGAGACATACCTGATCAACATTGTGTGTGCCGAAAATCACCGCACACAGGCTGCGTATGCGTATATTATGTGCACTTTCTGTGCTTTACAAACTTTTACACAAATATCAACCTTCTTTTCGTACGGTTCAAGCAAAAAACAGAGCGGAAAATGGAAAGTAGCAATACACCACATGCATCCCGCACGGAAAACGCTGGATGTTACGGAAACCGACCTTAGCAGTGGCCTCACTCCTACTCCCACTTCAAAAGTAACCAAAAATTTATGCAAAGCATTTACCATCTTTCACACTTATTTTGGGAGCTGTGGATAATTGACACTATATGAGTAAAGCCCATTCTTCGGGACCCTAATAGGGGACCATCCATAAATTACGTACGCTTTTTTCAGTGCTGTCATCAGATTTAAATCAACATTAACTTGAAAAATATTCATTTTTGAGACGTCAAATGTATGACCGACCCCCCATACTACCCCCCTAAATGGAGGGGTCGGCCATACATTTGATGTCTCAAAAGTAAATATCTTTCAAGTTATTGTTGATTTAAATCTGATGACAGCACTGAAAAAAGCGTACGTAATTTATGGATGGTCCCTAGGGTAAATAATCGAGCGGTTGCAAAATAAAAGGACAACAACAACTAACTATTAAACCGGTAGATTCAACCAACTTCGTGCACTTGAACGTGGCTGGTGCTTATGGAGGTAGCTTATCATCGATCCAGGTGCCTGTCTAGATTTGTAGACCTCCAAACACTCCTTAATCTAATCTAATCTCTTCACTTCGCTTTCACGTGTGAAAATGCTTCAAAGTTAGTCAGAGACGTCGTCGCTCAAAAATTTGCAACAAATAGATTGAGTTTTGCCTCTGGGTCTGATCAGGCAATACTACCCAAATTTCAACTGTTCCGTCGTTGACAAAACCTTATGAAAGAACATCGTTTTTGGGATTTATTCATTTTATGTTTTTAGTTAAGCGGGGACCAAGTGAAAAATGATAAAGCTTCATTTAACTTTATTTTCTTGTTAGGAACTTGGTTGGCTTTATACAAAACATGAAATTAACAGTTCACGAAAAACAACGCTCTTGCATATAAATTTAATGTTTTGTCACCGACTTTTTTTGGCGCCCCAGCTGCTTTCTTGGTCAGTTAGTGAACTATAACCTCAATCTACAGATGACGCCGTTTCGGGCGACTCAACTGCATGATACATATAGACTGAGTTTTCATTACTATCAGCTGAAGCAAATATGAAAATATGTAATTTGTGTGTAATATGCACATCGCACACCAACACATACGAAAGCCACGCTGATTTGCTTCGCTTAAGATGTGAGTTCCACATAAATTTTGCATTGTCCACTAGCAAACATTTCGCATTTCATGTTTGCTTCAATTTGTGTTAATTTTTTGTTAAATATTGCCAGCCTATACTTAATGTGTCATTGGGCTGACCACATTTTCTCTTTGGAGATGAGGAAGATCAATGTTCCATTTTCGTTCCATTAAGTTGTTGCTGCCTGTAGTCCTTCTAAATTTTCTATTAGTCGTCTTACACTCATTTTAATATTAAAGGAACGCAAATTGGTTAAATAACATTTATTTTAAGCTCAGAGTGTGCTATTCGTATTTTAGGGTTATCGTTATTCCATCACAATGTCTATTATCAGATCGTACATTTTCTTTTCGATTTTGCTCCATAGTCCCAAACAATGTGTTCGACAACATTCCATTTAAATCTATGGCTGTATTTTATGTAGATGGAATCTACAACAGAAAATAAAAAACGTTTTATGACCTACACACGAGAGTAACGCAGACGTAACGACAATGACGCGTCGTCAGGATGAAGATGTGTGTGACTCGTTATCGTTCAATTTATCTTTGCTGCGATGTGTCGGAATTTTATGTAAAATCATACATCGTGTAATAAAAGTTGTGGTGATACACAAAACGTTTTTGACACAATATTTTGATGAGATTTAATATTCCATGCCCTCCATCACTAAAAATCGAAGCATAAAGAAGGTAAATGGCGGTTCTAATATTTTTGATGTAATATTTGAGATAAAAATAAATTTTACATTAGTAGGTAGAGTTCGTTGTTGTTTTACTTTTACTTTAAATTATACTTTTGATCTCAGTTGCAATGAAACTCGGCTACAATATATGTCCGTTTTATACCTGTAATATTTTTACAGTTTGCACTGTGCAGAATTACTGAAGTGGATAATGCCGAACCTGCTGTAGTACCGATGAATCGATTGAAAATAGCTTTGCAAAAAGGATGTCACGCAAAAATTACAGTTTTCCGCCCCCGTCCCCTGTCACGCCAAAATGTATGAAACTATCTAAAAACATGTACTGCCACACGAGCCCGACAAGTCTGGCAAACACAACAGTCCGTTGTTGGGTCTGGCATTTGTGACGCAATTTTTTAAAAACACCATGTAACTTTGCTTTAATTTTCTTTGGCGTATCGAGGTTGAATGCGTTAGCCTCCTCTAATTTCAGAACTTTTGTAACTGGAAGAAAATCGTTTTGCGTTGCAAGCTTAATGAGTCACCCTTCTCTGATTTCAGAACTTTTGTAAGTAGACAAAAAGACTTGCGTCACACCACCTCTGTAAGGATTTTTTTTGTGCGGATATCAGTACCTTTGTAAGTTTATCTCTCGTCAAAATTTAGGTGTATTTCGTTGGCACCACCACCATTTTGTGCTACTCTTTTAAGGGGCGTATTTTATGCGCTATGTTTTGTGCTATTAAATGCTACCTAGCAAAAGTTTTGTGCTGCCACCTGTTCGTAGCACAAAAAGTGTTTTTGTCGAAAACATGTCGTTTTATATGGCAGCCCCATATTCCAGCGACTTTTTCCAAATTCTTTCTTTTACACCGTAATCTACACATTTTGTGCTGACGATATCACTGGTTTGTTTTTTCTGTGGTGCCGAAGCCTCTATCAAGAATATGGTAGTTTTATATGGGGTTAAAATTAAAGTTGTACGAAGCGCTATTCGCAGGCGGAGTTGCATTGGAATAGCAGCTACGTAACATTAATTTTCATAATTTTCGTCTCGTTCATAAATGACGCCTGCATTTTGTTGGCTTTTTTAGACACCCCCCCCCCCACCCCCATGTCTGTTTTCCAATTTGATGGCCGATTTCAAAATTGGCATGGGAGAACTTAGGTGTGCTCGAAAGTGAGCTTACATCATGAAAACGATGAAAGTCTCAAATTGAGCGACATCACAAAATATGACGTCTGTTTTCGACAGACACCCCCCTCCCCCCTGTCTGTTTTCGTATGTTTTTAATGACCCCCCTCCGCCCCTCAAACGCAGACGTCATTTATGAACACTTCCCAAGTGTTTTATTTAATAAAAATTGACCGGCAACAACCGAAAACTTGCGGTAACAATGATTCCTACAGTTCTCTATCTTCTGATGGTCTTTAATGAGTTCCGAGGTGATGCAGAGTAAAATATTATTTTTCGACCAAGTGTTAGGTTTAACAAAACTAATAAAGGTTATCGGCAACAGTCAAGAATAACGCTTGCACATGCGGCTTTATTTTGAATGCACATTCGTTTCAGTGAATGTGCAGGCGTTATTTCGAATGCACAATCCGTTTCAGTGATTGTGCAAGTGTTATTTCGATTGAACAGTGCACAGTCCATTTTAATGAATGTGCAAGCGTTATTTCGAATGCACAATCCATTTCAGTTAATGTACTCGCACTCACGTACTGGCCATGAGATTATTTCATTTAATGGCCAACAATTATGAAGCCCAAATCGATTCAGAATAAAAACCGAGAGAAACAACACATCGATCGAACACAATCGGTACCGAACCGACGAGAGAGAGAGAGATGGAATGAAAATTGTAAGTACAGAAAAAACAAACCGGCGATATCGTCAGCACAAAATGTGTAGATTACGGTATAAAAGATAAAATTTGGAAAAAGTTGCAGGAATATGGGGCTGCCATATAAAATGACATGTTTTCGACAGAAACACTTTTTGTGCTACGAACAGGTGGCAGCACAAAACTTTTGCTAGGCAGCATTTAATAGCACAAAACATAGCGCATAAAATACGCCCCTTAAAAGAGTAGCACAAAATGGTGGTGGTGCCAACGACATACACCTTCAAAATTTGGTCAATTTGAGTACCTCACTCATGTCGAGAATGATCGAGAACGATCGAAAATCTTGTTGTGCGGTTAATATTACATGAAGTTATTGATTTCGTATTCGTACAACGTTAATATTAATTTTATTTTATATTTCGGATGCGTGTATTAACAACTTACGTTATACCACGGTGAGAGTAGAATGAAGAATGACATATTCTTCATCTCTCTGCTTCCAGTGGTGACGACGTATAATAATTTGATTTGTGAGTGCGGTCAATTCCATTCACATTAAGCTGTGGTTTCATGTGTGGAATAAATTATATTCATTTCGTCACTACAATCTCAAAAAACCCAAAGGAAATTCAAAAGTGCTGGTGAAATTCACAATAATTCTATAAATCTAGGAAGCCCCATTGGATCATCTCACACATGTCGAAAACAACCGAAAAATATGAAAAAACCTGATGGAAGTTAAAAATTAGGTCATCACTCCGAATTCAAGAAGTGGCCATATCCTAGGATTGGGCCAGAATTCCCCAAAACCATGAGACACGTGCTCAATAAAATTTAATTATTTACAACTTTGCCTTTTCAAGCAACCTTCTAATAATAATAACAATCCGTTACAACCCGTCCGGGTCAGAGGCTATATCATTTTATCATGGGCGTACGGTAGCAATGCGTCCGTGACTTGTCTTATTATCCGATCTGATCTGAAATTTTTTTTAATAATTTGAAAAGGAATAAAAACAAAAATTTTCGATTAAACAATATAACTAAAAAATTCAACCCGAATTTTCCATTTTATCAGAAAAATACCAGTCATTTGATTATAATTCAGTTAATGAGGGGAAAATCGAAGGCAACAAAAATTGAGTTAGTAAAACTACATGAATAACACTTTAACTCTTAAAGGCGGTTTCACATATAGCAACTACTGTCATAACAAAATACACAAAATAGAAAATACAACGAAAGTTAGAATAGAGTCTGATTCTCTCTCCATACAAATTTTGAAAATTGAAGAATTCAAATTTTTTGGAATTCTTCAATACTCCTGTCAAAGTTTGTTATGGTTTTTTATGTGTGTAAAATTAATATTTTTGTTATGTAAACGGGATGCTAGTGTTATTTTAGCGAATAATTAGTAACTATTATTTACTATCAAATGTTAGGGATTGTTTTCTGTGCCAAATTATTTTTTTTACGAAACATATTCATATGGTTACACGACGGTATTTTTCATCAAGAATTGAGTTATTGTGTAGTACACACATAGAAATTTCGTCGTTATATTTTTCTGTCAACGAAATTGTGAAAATCAGAGAATAGAACGAAAGCAATTGCTAATGTGTAACCGCCCTAACAAAGAGTTACCCCGGAAGCGAAAACCATGACTTCAAGCACATGGATGCCGTAATTATTTTGTGTTTCAACCCAGTCCTTGAAGACGGATTGGGAATATATCCGCTGCCATTTGTACAGAAAATGAAATTCTTCTTTGCGACCTCTACAGTACGGCGACAGACTAACCTTATTGTGGGCGAGTCGTTGTCGCAAATATTTATCGATTTCCAAAAGTAAATTTTTTCAGCCTCGATCATTTGAACATATGTGCGAACATCTCATCTTCGTTAAAATTCTTCGGCTTCGGTTATAGAGGTGCGTCAAATTCCTTCACGAAATTGTCGAAACGTAAATATCTCGAACAAACGCCCTAGGATAATTATGCCCTTTAAAGTAAGTCATCTTGAGCGCCGGATGAAGAACCGTCCTCAAAAATAGCAGGATTAAATGGTCTCGGGTTTGTACTTTTGCGTTTTTAAAAGTCATTCGAGCGCAGTATTGATAATCACAACAAAAACCCTTTTAAAAGGGAAATGTGACGCAAGTCTTTCTTCCTCCTTCCAAAACAACTGATATCAATTTGGGGTGACGCTTAAAGCTTTGAAACGCAAAAATTCTTTTGGAATGTTTTCATTTTTGATTAAAAAAATGCGTCATAAATGCCGGACCCCCAATGTTATAGTTTTTCTGTTCTTTCAGCTTTCACAACGCAAAAATTTGTCATGATGTATGGCGTATTTTTGAACAGGAAATCAAATTTTTGCGTATGACAGCGGAAAGCGTGGAAAAATTATTACATTGGTGGGTCCGGCATTTGTGACGCATTTTTTAAATCAAAAATGAAACATTCCAAAAGAATTTTTGCGTTTCAAAGCTTTAAGCGTCACCCCAAATTGATATCAGTTGTTTTGGAAGGAGGAAGAAGGACTTGCGTCACATTTCCCTTTTAAAAGGGTTTTTGTTGTGATATCAGTACTTTTGGAAGTTTCGGCTACTACTTCCATGGGCGAAAATAATCACCTCAACTTCCTCTACAACATATCAAAAGTTTTTTTTTTGAGCCGCCGATGCCGCCAAACCGAGCCGCGGCGGCTACTACTTTCATGGGCGAAAATGATCCCCTCAACTTCCTCTACCACATATCAAAAGTTTTTTTTGAGCCGCCGCCGCCGCCAAACCGAGCCGCGGCGGCTACTACTTTCATAGGCGAAAATGATCACCTCAACTTCCTCTACAACATATCAAAAGTTTGTTTTTGAGCCGCCGCCGCCGCCAAACCGAGCCGCCGCGGCTACTACTTCCATGGGCGAAAATAATCACCTCAACTTCCTCTACAACATATCAAAAGTTTTTTTTTGAGCCGCCGCCGCCGCCAAATCGAGCCGCGGCGGCTACTACTTCCATGGGCGAAAATGATCACCTCAACTTCCTCTACAACATATCAAAAGTTTTTTTTTGAGCCGCCGCCGCCGCCAAACCGAGCCGCGGCGGCTACTACTTTCATGGGCGAAAATGATCCCCTCAACTTCCTCTACAACATATCAAAAGTTTTTTTTTGAGCCGCCGCCGCCGCCAAACCGAGCCGCGGCGGCTACTACTTTCATGGGCGAAAATGATCCCCTCAACTTCCTCTACAACATATCAAAAGTTTTTTTTTTTGAGCCCCGGGCCCATTTTCCGCCATTTTGGCGGTCACCCCTATACACTACACACCCAACCCAACATCTTTCCCTTTGACACCAAACCTGTATCTCGAACACCCAACGATGTCTTATACAAAATATGCTTCCGTACACACACACACAAACACATACATATGGGCTTTATATGGCGCCTTCTAAGAGCCCTGGCGCCCAAACGAGGCCGGTACCCCCCCTTTTTTTTAAAATCTCATATGGTGTAGAATGCCCAGCCGAAGGTCCCTGCAAAATTTCAAGAAAAGATATCGAGCCGTTTTCGAGAAAACTCCAAAAAAGTGGGTTTTCATACAAATGGCTCTGGAACTAACTAACTAACTAAGTAACTAACTAACGTAGGATATTTCCATTAACTTTGGTTTCTATGAAAGTGCACATTTTGTATGGAAAATGACGATTTTCTAAAGGTCATATCTCCGGATCCACTGGACCGATTTTAATGAGTGAAAAGACATTTCGCCTTAGAATTTTCCGTAGAATCCAGGAAAAATATTTTCCGGGGGTACGTCGCCAGGGGGGAAGTCAAAACTTAGCTGTATATATGGTTCCGAAGTCTACGAAAAAAAATTTTCTGAATTTTTTGCTCGTGGGGACTTGCGTCACGGGCGCATTGCTACCGCGCGCCCATGATAATTGAAGTTTCTATAGCGCAATTTAGAAGAGTTGAGAGTAGTCAATCAAGAAAAGGCAAATAACATGTAATTTTGGGATGGCGTTCCATACTTATCATCAAAGTTGAATTTTTTAGCAGCTTGTCTGAATTTTATCAAACTTACGAACTTACTGAAAGTTTTCACTCATCGCTTTTTTCTTTTTTTTATGTAATATTAGCCAAGAACTCTCTCTTAATTTTTTCGCATCAATTCAGATCAGATCAGATCAATCTGAGCAACAGATCATTTAAGATCAGACCAAAAAAAAACAGATCGAATAATCTCGGATCACGTTTTTTCAGATCAAATCAGATCAGATAATTTTCAGATCACGTCAAATCCGATATGTGATCAGATATATCTGATCTGTTCCGAGTCCTACGTGACGCAAGTCCACATACGAACAAAAAATTAGGAAAACAATTTTTCGTAGAATGCGGAACCATTTGTTTTGACTTCTCCCCCTTATGACGTGCCCACGAAAAATATTTTTCCCGGATTCTACGGAAAATTCTTCTTCTTTTCACTCATTAAAATCGGTTCGGCGGATCCGGAGATATAACCTTAAGAAAATAATAATTTTCAATACAAAAAGTGCATTTTCCTAGAAGCCAAAGTTAATGAAAACATCCTATTTTAGTTAGTTAGTTAGAGGGCCAATTGTATGAAAAACAACTTTTTTGGCTACCGCTCGAAAACGACTCGATAACTTTTCTTGAAATTTTGCAGTGACCTTCGTCTGGGCTTTTACGCCAAATGAGATTTTAAATTGGGGGTACCGGCCTCGTTTGAGCGCCAGGGCTGTTAGAAGGCGCAATGTAATGCCCATATGTATGTGTTTGTATGTGCAATGTGTATGGTAACACATTTTGTGTGAGACAAGGTTGGGTGTTCGAGATAGAGGTTTGGTGTCAAAAGGAAAGTTGTTGAGTTGGGTGTGTGTGTGTAGTGTATCGGGGTGACCGCCAAAATGGAGGAAATAGACAGTGGCTCAAAAACACTTTTGATATGTTGTAGAGGAAGTTTGGGGATCATTTTCGCCCATGGAAGTAGTTGCCGTCGTACTTCGGTTTGGTGGCGGCGGCGGCTTGAGAAAAATTCCATATAAAATTCGTCAGAAACAATTTTCCTACTTCTAAAAGAACTAATATCACAACAAAAACCCTTTTTAAAAGGGAAATGTGACGCAAGTCTTCGTCTCTCCTTCCAAAAGAACTGATATCAATTTGGGTGACGCACAGTGGGGAGAACGGTTATCTTCGTCCTCATAAACCTAGAACTGTTGAAACATTCTTGACATAATTTCCGAATTTTCGCTGTAATTACTCTATAGTAATGACAGATTACTGGAAAAATATAAAAAAAAATTTTACATTTTGAAAATTCAAGAATCCCACTCGAATTTGACGAATCAAAACTTTTAACACAAGGTTCAATTCAAACGAAATTCTGGGTATTATCTGCGATAGCGTCACCTCAAGCGATATCATTTATTTTGGAAGCGGATTTACGGACTGCGTCACACTCTACCTTTAAAAAGGTTTTTGTTGTGATATGATCTTATATGAAATACCTATGTTGCACTGCATGACAAAGACTCAAAACAGTCTCTACACAACACAATTTCAGCGGCCCATAAAATGTTTTATCAACATCATTTTTCATGATTCGAGGTGTCCTCGTTAATCTATTGGATAGCTTGAATTTTTCTTGCTATATTCAGCCCAATATTAAGACAATAAATAATATTTTCTATCCATTCATGAAATTCATTTTGAAATGAGAAAGAAATATAGAAAATCACCTTCGGCAAACTTTGACGTATTGCCATGACCACTGCAGACATCATTTCAACACCAAATGAATTTTTAAAATAATGCCTGATATCTCAGAATATTTTGACATGTTCAACCGACTTTTTAAGTCTAACCGTTTGGATAAAATAGGTCGAAAACCAAAGCTACTCAAACATTTTCAAAAATTGCTCATGCGGCAACAGAAGATCGAGTTTTAAAAATGTGTCATAGTGCTAAAAATTTCTTATTCGACAAGCCGGGTCGTGTCTGGGGGCAGACCTTTCAAAATAAAATAATTTTTCAACAACGCTACATCCTACTGTTTATGGTATTATGTTCATCTTGGAGAGGGGGGTCCAAGTGGTTCCTCCACTATAAGTGACTCCACGTTCAAGCTCACTGGGCGCGTGCACAGGCACCAACTTGAATATGCAAGGTCAAGGTCAAGGTCTGTTTTGGACTCGCGAAATTGTTTAAAATCAATCGCCCAAAACAGACACACAATAAACGATTTCATAATCGAAAAAGTTTTCATTATAATATAAAAATATTATTAGCGAGCATTAACGGCCGCTATAAGCGCGCTAATTTTCATTTCATTAGCGAAATCAGTCAGCGACGCTTACATTTTTTGTTTTTTTGCCTTAGCGCCGGTAATAAAAAGCGTTAACGACTACAACTCTGATCTACAACGCCGATATCTGCCAGTCTTCGTGTACTTTTTTCGTTCTATTACAACGCTCAAAACTAATGTTGCGAAGAAATATCCGATCGCCATTTTCTGCAAAGATTAAACAGCGGAGAGAAGGTCATTGACGTTTTCAGTTTTCCTTTCGTTATTACTTTGTTAACTAAATTGCTTGGTATTTTCATATTGCATCAAAATGAGTGCGTTGGTGCCGTATTGTCCAATTTGTGAAACGAAAAATAAGCTCCTACGGTGCCAAGGATGCATGGTAGTGTTCTATTGCTGTCGAGAACATCAGGTAGTTGATCGAAAAAGACACAAGCGTTTATGCAATGCTATTAACAGAACGCGAACAAGACTTGAAAATGAGGAGAGAAGATTGCGTGAAAAGACTTTCCCAGAAAATGTATTTGAAAAATCATTTGGTTTCTTTTGGAAAATCTTTATCACACGTGATTATATGCGAGCACGGAATACATATGTCGAGACACTGCTTCAAGTCAATAGCTATGAAGCTGTCAAAACTAGTCTTTATCATCTCATAGAAATGCTTAATTTGTGTCGAGGTGATGATTTGGGACTGCGATTTTTGATACCAGCTTTATTCATACGATTGGATAAGGATCAGGAATGCTACGATTTTATAAAATGGCACATAACGACCGGCAGTAAAGCTAATTACAATTATTTTGATATGAATCAGCCTTTCCTTGATGTGAAGGATGCAGATGTTTTTGAGCCGGTGCAGAGATTTATCAGACGATATTCCTCCATAGAATATGCTGTCGCACTGATGCTAATCAAAATGAAGCTTTTGGCGGACATAAAGTTTCTGCACAATTGCAACATTCTGTCCTATGGGGATCATAGACTTCCACCAGAAATTATTGATCACATACGCAAAGAGGGTGCTGGACGAATCGCGATCAAGCGAAAGGACATTTTGCGTAGCACTGATCAAGAGAAATTGATTGTGAAGTTGGAAATGCAGTTGCAGAAATTGTTTCAATACGTTAACAAGTCAAACAAATACGTATGGCCTGGTTTTCTCAATCCTAAAGGTTACTTAGAAGCAATAACGCCTATAATAGATAGTTGGGGAAGTGAGGAACATGCGATCCAGATCGTTCAATATTATTACCAAGCATTTGTTGAAACGACTGGTTCTAATAAAATGATCAGAGAAATGCTGAAGCCGGTAAAATTCTAAATGTGTCTAAGCAAATGAATTCGTTTCGAATTTCCATCATTTTTATTAAAATATCTAATTAGATGAGGGCTTTATTAAAATAATTTCTGTAATTTCGTAATCAAAGACGAAATCTTGCAGTGAAATAATTTACGAACAACTTCGAAACGCCTGAGTCATAAGAAAAGTTTGGAGATTATAATTCAATAGAAGATTTTTTACACTGTACAAATGAATTTTGATTGATCCGTAGGAACGAAAATTTCAGACTGTGGTTTTCGATTTCCTCATTGTGATATTCGTTGCTTCGTCCTTCTTCTGTAATCTTGGTGTCTATGCGGTTCACTTCTGTTTAATAAGGAGGAGCATAACGATCTCTCTGAGGATGAACTAGGGAATCCATTTACCGCCCTTTTTTGAAACCGATTTTCGGTAATACCGATTTTTTTTTTCAAAAAAATAACCGATAAAATGCCGATAAAATTTTTAGACCCGTACGAAGAACGAGGTTCTTCGAAAAGAGGTCTTATGCGTTTATCACGACGTTTGTAACCACCCCAATTTCGACCCGGTAGTAGGGGGGGGGGGAGCACGAGGGGTGACGCACTTCATTTATTCCATTTATTCCCAAATTTTTTTTGTTGTTTTTGCGAAATATCTTAACCAAACATATCACAAGTTAGACAAATAAGTTCAAAAAAAGGTTTGCACAAGCTATAAAGCATTTTGAGCATCTTGAAATTAAATTTTATTTTTTTTGGAATAAATGGAATAAATGTATTTATTCTATTTATTCCATATTTCAACAAAAATTCTTTGAAGTTTTTATAAGTGGGTTTTTTCACTTTTCGACACATTTGTATGGTTTGTTGTGTGCGTTGCCATCAAAATCAAGTCTATTTGAGGTTTTGACGAATTTGAAAAAATTGTCATTTATTCCATTTATTCCAATATTTATTCCATTTATTCCCATTTATTCCGTTTATTCCCATTTATCCCATGTATTCCATAAACGGCAGAAGTGTGTCACCCCTCGGCGGAGCATCAATCATGGACCTTAGATGACAAATCCGCAATAAAAAAAATGTCCGTCCGTCCGTCACCGCGATAACTTCAGTAAAACTCAACCAATTTTCAAAAACTTTTTCTTCCCTGAAAGATAATCGAAATATGTTTTATAGAATTGAATCTGGGTAATCTTTCTCGATTTTCATAATTTTTTTTTGTTTGAAAGATTTGGGTATAGCCGACAATTCATGGAAGAAACTTTTTTAAATTTGAGTCCTTGGAATTAGCTAGGGCATTAGAAACGAATGTCTGCTAGGGCTCTACGTGTTTTTTGCACGTAACTCGAGTAAATCTTTTTCGATTTTCATAAATTTTTATTTGTTTGAAAGATAGGAGCACGGCCGACAATTTATGGAAGAACTTTTTTTGAATTTGAGTCCGTGGACTCTGCTAGGGCCAAACGTGTTTTTTGTACATAACTCGAGCAAATCTTTTCTGATTTTCATAATTTTGTTTTTGTTTGAAAGCTTTGAGCATGCCTGACAATTTATGAAAGAATTTTTTTTTAATTGAGCTTTTGCACTCAGCTAGGGCTTCAAAACTGAATCTCTGCTATTGTCCAACGTGTTTTTTCTACATGAATCGGGTAAAACTTATCCGATTTTCAAAAACTTCCCCTGAAAGAAAATTAGAAAATCGATTACGGAATTGAATTTGGGCAAAATCGGTCGAAAACTTTCGATATTACGGTCGAAAAAGTGGTGTTTGAAGGTTGGTGGAACTTTTTCACTTATATCACTGCAAAATTAGAGCGGAAATCGATCTTCAAGGTTATGAAGGACAGATATAGACATCAGCAAATCATGAAAATCAAATTAGTGAAAATCTGTTGAGTGGTTCGGGCTATAGAGTCCTTAGTGTGGACCCAGCCCACGCTACGCGACCCAACACGATATTTAGTTTTTTTCGTGAATATTCCTTTGATAATGAGATTTTTTGTGCAGTGTTGTAGAGAAAAAAGAGGCGAACTTTTTTGTTCGTGGAGGTATGGATCAGAGGCCTCTGCTAAGTGCTCTAGGTCGGTTCTTAATTCTAGGCTTATTTTAAGGGCTTGGAGAGATTTTTGGCGCCCGTGCTTCGGACGGATTTTTTAATATTGCCCTTTCGGCAATTTCCAATCCAATTTAATTAGGACGTAGTTGCACATACTTTAGAGGTAAGGCAATATTTACTTAGATTCGTTCGGGTCCTTTCGTAACATCAACTCTGTTTGCCGCATCTATTCTGATACGTACGGGTCCCTTTTATATGTTTTTTATTGTTTCTTATATTGAATATAAAGACTTCGAGTGAAGGTATTTTGTTTTAGTTTCCATTTCTTCTGTTTGGCTTAAAAAGACGTGCGCAGGCAGAAATGCTGATTTATCTGGAATATCGTCGCTCATTTTACCTATAAATTTGGGACAAAGATACGAAAACATGCAAAAAAAACTCTTTTTGACTCAACATCACGTTGGTATGACGCACTAGGATCCAGCCTCTTCTAATGGTCACTTTTCGTGTCTCATTATCTTAAATTATCTCAACAAAGAAGATTTGGATGTCGTTTGATCGGTTGCCATTTCCAGTTTCCTTGATGTAGTCAACTGTTTGCGACTGACGTATTATGTTTTTCATGCTTCATAGAAGGGCCAGTACACTAGACTGTTCTAAACAAGGATTGAGTTCCAAAGCTATCAGCTATATGCAAAATTTGGGATTTCATTGCCAGCTTAGGTAAGCTAAATCTTGAACGAACACTATTTTATCCTTCCTAAGCTGAAGTTTCGCCCTGAAAGCCTGCATTTAAGGCTTCTCTTATGTTCGAGAACATTACAAGCTTTCTCAGCACACCACTTCCGTTACATTCACACCATAGAACAAACAAAATTAAAAGCTCGAAGCAAGGCTGCCGCGCTATAGCGAAATAGCGCAAAATTTCGCTATCGCTATCGCTATTCGTTATAGCGATAGCGATAGCGTTTCCATTTGTCGAATAGCGACAGCGATAGCGACTTTTTCGTTAGTTTCACGCTATCGCTATCGCTATTTTTCATATGTTTGAAGGGCTTTTTATACATTCTGCGATTGCGAATATTCGCAGATATTTTAGCGCTACAACTGTATGGGTTTTCATATAACGTTTGACATTGTAGCGCAAATAAAATGCAATTTCTGTTATATTTCTGTAAATATGTTCCAAGTGAATAATGTTTTTATTGAAATTGAAAGATCGTGTTATTCGTCAGTGTTAAAATACGATGGGACATCAGTGAAAGGATAGGATGTTGTTTAATTTTTCGGTTTTATGTAACCAAAAAATCGCAATCGCAGATTGTATAAAAAGCCCTTGAATATTACAAATTTCTTCGTCCTGCTATCGAAAAATCATTAGGAAACATTCCCGGAAGACACTACCTGTGTGTTTATAAGCAAAGGTATATTGCTTATATCGAAATGAGACCTTTCGAAGGTCCTCATCTGTCTCATTAATTGATTTCCACAGTGAGCATTCTCTATTTTAAGTGAACACTTAATCACCAAAGAACTTGAAATGAGACTATTCAACAGTCCTCATCGGTCTCAGTAATAGTTTTTTAAATTAAAATCTAAAAATATGAGAAGAAACGAGGTGATCTCAAAAGTCTCAACACTTTCAATGCATCGAAATTATCTAAAATGAGAAGTCCCCAACGTGTATTTTAACTGAACTTAATTTTTTAATGGATTTTTTTAAGACCAAGAAATACTTAAACTTGAGACCAATGCGAGGTCTTTTTTTAGTTTCATTTGAGACTTTTTTTTTACTTGGGTGGTTTTAAGCTTAATTATTCTAAAATATGTTGGTGGTTTATACGAACCTCGACACGTTTTTTTTATTTCTATATTACAACTTTTTATTGAAAGAAATATTTCTATGTCATACAACAAAATTGAACAAGCTGAGAAAAGGTGGTCAGGCTAAGCCGTCATTCCGACCTGTAAAAACTCAGATCTTTTCAAATAAATATCATTGCGTAAGTTATATCTCGATCATGACGAACAAATGAACATGCATCTCGTCAATTTGACGTCTAAACTAAATTACAAATTAAAATAAAAAAATGACCGCATGAAAATCGTTATCACAGTTGTGTTGTTATCACAGAAGGTAGAGTTTTATAAAATTTTGGCTTCGTGTGGTGCGCGTCATAGATAATAAATCTCCTCTAGGTTGGTGTCGGATGGAACGGTTCCCAGAATTGCTTCTGCATTTCCTCTCTGAACTGCCACGCTAATTCTTTGGATTAGGAAATTGGTTGGAAATTACAACTTGTTATATTATTTAAACCAAACATCCATCTTAACAAAGTGCAACATCGAGTCCTAAGTCAATAAAATGAAGTATTTTATTCAGATTGCGATAGCGACGCTATTTTTTTTCAATAGCGCGGCAGCCTTGGCTCGAAGTTATTTATTTTATTGGAACATGTTCGAAAGTCGGCTCTTAATTTTGGGATGTCCTGATGGCCATTTGCGATTGAAAACTTTAAGGAAATTTACCCGAAAACTTCAGCTTATAATGCTGAAATCAAGAAGTAAAACAGCGCTTTTTGAAACCAAAAATTTGCCGAAACAAACTGGTAATGAAAATCCAAGAACCGGTTTTCGGTATTACCGGTTTACCGGTTTTTTAAGTACATATAAAAGTTTAAAATCTTTGTGTTTAATTTTAATTGTATGCAAATTATGTGATAATAAGGTGTTCGTTGCTTTTTGTTAAAACGTATGGCTCGCAGACCCGTACGAATCCGCAAGCGTTGCAGCGAAGTGTGTTACCGACCACGAAATATTTTTTTATTTATTTGCCGTGAACGAAACAATACGCAGAGGTCTTTTCTCGGCTCGAATAGATCCTTTAAGTACGCACAATATTTTAAAGAATGACCCCAAAAAAATCAAAAAAAATCTTGTTTCAGCACCCAAGACCAAAAATCTTTAATTTTTCATTTCGTTTCATTTGATAGCATAAATTTTTTTTTAACTTTTTCGAGGGTGCAGAAACACGAGACTTTTGGGGTCACTCTTTAAATTAAAATTGATACATAACCAAAGACCCGTACGTATCAGAGTAGATCTTGCAAAAACGTGTCTAAATATAGAAATGAGCAAACAATTCAAAACATTGACTGTCCTACCTTGATGACCGAAATGTTCTCCTTTGCGCCATGTCACAAAGAGGACCAACGTAGTTTCTCCAAGAAATCCTGAAACTTTTTTCTCTAAAATGTAATTCTCACCAAGTTTGCCTTTAGAAGCAAATTTCTAACTGCCATATTTCTAGAGATATGCGTCGTCCGTCATAATTCTAAAAGTTGCTTCATCCCGGGACTTGGTAATTTTTTCCTAAAGCACGTATTCTCTATAACTTTGCCTTTGGAAGCAACTTTCTAACTGTCATAGTTCGAGATATAAGTCATCCTTCCCAGTTTTAGAAGTGGTCATATCCCAGGAATGGATCATTTTTCCCTAAAACCCTGACACACGTGTTCTCCGAAATTTTATTCTCTTCAACTTCGCCTCTGGAAGGAACTTTCTAACTCTCAAAGTTCTCGAGATATGGGTAATCCCTCCCAATTCTAGAAGTGGTCATATCCCAGGATTGGGTAATTTTTCTCTAAAACCCTGAAACACGTGCTCTCTAAAATTTTATTGTCTACGACTTTGCCTTTGTAAGCAATTCTAGAAGTGTTGAAATTCCAGGATTGGGCCATTTTTCACCAAAACCCTGAAAAATGTGTCCTCTGAAATGTTATTCTCTACAACTTTGTCTTTGACAGTAAATCTCCATATTGCATAGTTGGGCAAATATAGACGAAAAACTGTTTTCGTATATGGCCAAGAAATTCAATTTCTCATTAGCTTGAAATGAGTGATGCGTGCATCAAATTCTTTTGTTTAAGCCAGACATTCAAGTTACGGGGTTAATCTTTTCTTGAGGTTTCATCAACATTCTTAAAATGTATCTGAGGGCGCGTAAACTCCTACTACTAACCACGGTTTCGATTGTCATATAACCATCTTCACGGAATCTTATTCGACTAAATTCTAAAACATATTTCAAAATACAATCCTGACGCTAAAACATACATACAAATTCTTGATAGCATATCAGTCGTCAGATTTTATAATTACGGTTATCTCAACATACATTCAGATTAAACATTTAAATCATCTCCTTCAACTATTCTGTTACTTCTCAATCACAGTCAAAGAATTCTTCATTCAGTTCAATTATATTATCGTCATATTTTCTTTCTATCGTGAAAATATAGAGTAGTGGGGATGTTATATTTCCTAAGTCTTCGTTCAGAAGTTTTCGTGTTTATGTCGGTGTATGTGTATGGCTTCATAGTATCCGATCTTCCACTTCTGGTTAATGGGTTGCATAAGCTTCAGTTCACTTATGTTCACTTCGTAGTTCGTCATAAAGATGTGTCGTCCTTCTGCTGTCCTACTTTTCCACTTCACAGACTTAAAATGCTCTTTAAATCGCTCAAAAAATTTGCGAACTGTCATTCCTACGTACAAACAGCCGCAACAGCCGCACCTTATCTGGTAAATACCTGATTTGTGTAGGTCAAGTGGTTGGTCGACTCGTTTGTCTGTCTCTTCTACCACAAGGTAAAAAGTCGATACGTTACGGTTCATTCTTACTTCACGGTGTCTGTTGGTGATACTCAGTATTATTGACTCATGGTACCCGTTGACTCTTCCAATCTCGACGATCTTTTCTATTTCAATTCTATTTTTTATTTCTTTCTTTTCACTTAAATGGATGTTCACCATGAAATGGGCCATCGCATGGTACGCTGACATTTTATGCTGATGGTTATCTAGTGAATCGCTTGTGATCAGTCTCTTTGTGCTCGTTTGCTTTCTGTAGACATCCAAATCGATAGCACCATTCTTGATTTCGCACATCACGTTTAGGAAAGACACATCAATTTCGTCCATTCCATTTGCCGATACCAATGACCCGATTTCCACTTAAAAAAGTTTCCCAGTTTTCTGAGATCAAATGCTTTCATTTGAAACCAAATTGAAAGATTTCCATGCTCTACTTGCTGAGATATTTGCGAAAAAATGTAATCGACGCTCGAAAATCCTCCACTTCTTCGACCATATCTTCGGAACTACTTGACCGATTTTGCTCATCTTTGAACTTTGGACGCATGCACCTTAGGGTGGTCCAAAAAATGTAAGGTATGGGGCCCTAGCGCTTAAACGATTCTAAATGTGTCCCTGACAAAAAGTGTCTATGGAGCCGACTTGATCTGAAGTGATTTAGGTGGTGCTCAAGAGCAAAATAGTAAAAAAATCGCGAAAATCAGAAGAAATGCTGCAGCTCCACTCTGCACACTCTGCACTAAACTATCGTGGATTAATTTTTTTGTGAAAGCTACAAGTGTAACGTGTCCAACGGCACTCTACATGACATATTTGAGATAAAAATTGAATATTTTGCGGCCATTTTAGTGAGGTACCCCTGTACGCGTAAAATTTTTTAGACGTACCTCACTAAAATGGCCACAAAATATTCAATTTTTATCTCAAATATGTCGAATAGCAATTTATACTCCTCCACCATGCGATTGTCGGTCATTACGGTATACGGAATAGTCAGATAGCTCGAATTTGTGAGACGGCAGCAAATACGTCTCAGATACGCGGGCAATGTCGATGTTTTCGTCGATTAAGAAATGTTCGGTTTGTGCGATTACTGATTCTGTTGTGACACCTTGAGTAAAAGAATCTCAGAAGCATTATAATATGGAAAGACAGCGACTATACTTACAGCAAATATTTACCTAGTGTTCATATTTCCGACATATTTTATGTACCAGCTCATTAACACATCGTAGAATCTTCATATTTATTTGAATCGAAGGTTCAACTAACGGGCACAGAATTTAAAAAAAGTAAAGAATGAATCGAGATGCAAAACTCTTTATTCATTTTAAATTATGCATTTTAAAATTTATCTCCAACTAAGAGTCGGAAAAAAGTCCTTGAAGATGAATGCTTAGCATTCAAAACTTAGTTTCGAAACTTAGTTGGAGATAAATTTTAACAGGCATAATTTAAAATAAAGAAAGAGTTTTATATTTCGATTCATTCTTTTCTTTTTTTTATGTTATGTACCAGTTAAAGTGCCCACAGGTACAAATTTGTTTGTGTGAGTGCTTCAGCTTGTAACCAGTTAGAGGTGAGTGGGTCCGCCCGTCCACAGCCCATTAGCTGCTGGAAAATTTGGTGCCCCACGCGGAGAATTTTCCAAGAATAAAAGTGCCCAGTCCACGCTTCAGACCCATGGTTATAATTGGAAAATGAAAATTTTCAATTTTTTCTCGTTTTATTTAAGTCTATAGCGAAAATATCATCGACAAAAATTGATATAGGGTCAGCCGATTAAAAGTGACCGACTGCGGCTCGATAGCCGACTCGAGCCGATTTTGAACCGACTCGAGCTGATTTTTCGGCTAATTATTTGAGCCATAAAACGATTATTTTAAGGTTTTTGTATTGCTTGGTCTATAATTAGAATCTTTTGATCTAATAATTCACATTATTGGATCCTTTGTATTGCTAGGAACTCAGACCAAAAATCGATCACCACAAACAAGTCGAAAAAGATTTACTTCAATGTGGCAGATTGGACTAGTGCTACGATGTGTGAGAGCTCTAAAATAATGCTGGATGTGGCAGATTCAGTAAAATATGAAGTAAAAATTTGAGACTTCAACTAAAAGTTGGATGTGAGAGATCTGACAATAAAGGTCTAGTACCTTTGCCTTGTAATTCTTATTATTACTCATTCTGTTTTTGTGTGCGCTGATATACACATAGTCCGACAAAACATAGGTCTCGACATAGGTGTACTGATGAGATCACATACTTCTGAATATGAGGGCGTGACACTCCGAATTTCATCTCTTTCACTCTTTCAATGTGATTTAAAATAACATGATGCAAGACACATTCGTTCCCGATGAGACATGGTAGCGCCAATGTATGGGTTATGGGTTAGTTATTGACGGATTTCCACGACAATAGAAAATTTATCTTTTCAGGAAAAATGTAAACTTTTTCAGGAACAAGAAAATTTACAATTTTCAAATTAATTTGTTTTAATGCCCAAACCCAGCCAAATGCCCGTGTGACGTTGACTGACTCTGATTATAAAGCAATACTTAGCGAGAATTGCTTCCTTCATTTATACAAAACAACTCAATACAACCCGTCTTAACTAATCTCATAGGCACCAACATTTGATCCATTTAAATCCTATTGATATGAACAAATATATGAAATAGCAGTAAAAGGGATGTGCTGATAGGTTATGTGATATGTCATATGTTTAGCATTAAATAGCAGCATACCATAAATTATAGTTCCTGTCAGTGCTGTGTCATTTTCCATTATTGTATGAAATATTATTTTACTGCTAAGGCGTCCAATAAATTAGACGATTTTCAGAGCTCCCTATTCAATTTGTGACACCAAATATAAATGAAACAGTTCTCTATGTTGAGACTTAAACAAGTGAATGCCACGACATTAAATTGCTGGTGATGTGCAGATGTGGTAATTAAATCAATGAAACGTTTATTCGCTTTTAGGTAAGGAATTCTCTACATGATAGTTGATTTATATGACTGAAGAGATAATTGTCTAGTCATTATCTTGAACGTGTAAACGAAGGTATAAAATAAGCACAACTAATTGATGAATAATCAATATTGTCCCTGAACACTCATGACGAGTGAGGGAGCATTCACAAATGACGTCTGCATTTTCTTTTTGTGTTAAAGTATCCACAAGAGAGCCTCATAAAAACTTCATAACTTGTTTACGTCAATGTTCAATGATTTGGCTTCATTGATATTGATAGTCTATGAACTCATTCTACGTAGTGGGTCAACTTGGGCGAAAGCATTATCATCGAAAAATCAAACTCTCAGATGATGTAATGTGTTGAAAGCTTTCAGATATCATTAAATTCTCGTTAAAATAAGCAAAATTACGGGTTTCACTTAAGCTTCTTAGCTACCAAGAACAAAAATTAAACTCTGCATATACAAGTAATCCTGAGAAGCAGGATTTGAAGACTCTTTAAAGTCTGTTGAGGTCTTCATACGTTCCTTTCCTTACACAGAAATTAATGTGATTATCGATTAGCGTGCCTGAGCGTGACAAAAACGATGACTACAACACCCGCTGCGTCGCTGGAAATTGTCACGCCAAGGCAGGCTCGTAGCTAGGTCTAGGGGCCGAGTGGGGCCCCCCTGGGAGTTCGAAGTAAATAAAAATGTAACAATGAACAAGCAAAAGAAGTCAAAAAGGGATTAGTGAAACCTTTAAACAAATTTTAATAAGAAATTTCTTTGCTCGCTTCGTTCGCATACGTAAACGCCGGTATAACAAGCGACTTAGCAAGCATCAGCCGGGTACTTTGTGAGGAAATGTGACCGTTAGGCCAAAGGCTTCGTAATCTTGCAAAAATTTTGGAACAAATCTCAGCGATTAGGTCCCTAAATGTCAGCCTGCTATCCATGACCAGACCAAGGTTGGTAACCTTTCCAGCGTAGGGAACGATTACTCCGCCCAGCAACATAAACGGCAGCTTCTTTGGGTCCAATAGTTTCTTCCAGAATCATCAAACACAATAGCCTGAGACTTCTTAACATTCAATTTCAAATTCAATTTCACATTAACCGCATATAAGTCCTGATTAACCCGAAATACGGCCTCATTGATGACAGTTTTAGGACATGAATAGAATATCTACACGTCATCCGCAAACATGTGGTGAGAGGTTGATTTCAAACACTGGGGCAGATCATTAATGTACAACGAAAACAATAAGGGGCCGAGAACCGATCCCTGCGTTATCCCAGCGCTAATTTTGGCGAACTCAGGGACATGGCCGTCGATAGACACGCACTGGTAGCGTTCGTATAAGTAGCTCCGGATCAGACCAACAGCCGAGAATGAAAAGCCAAATTTAATACGCAATTTATTGAGCTGTTTAACGTGACTAATATAGTCAAATGCTTTAGAAAAATCAAGCAATACCTTAAAAGTCCTTTTCTTTTGGTGAAGTGAATAGGTCCCGCTGTAATCAACTTTTTTTGAAAATTTTTTTTCCCTCGAAAGCTCTTGATATCCTCTACAAGTGTGAACAAAAAGAAAATAATAAAATTTTTTGCTTAGAAGTTATGTCAGCCGAAAGCTGGACCATTTCGAAAAAAAAAAATGGAAGTTGGCTACACTTTTCGATGTGTAGTCGCGCTTAAAAAAATATCTTAAAATATGCCAAATTGTTCTCCAACATCCCCTGAAACTTTTCCGACCATGATCCGTAATTTGATGTTTATGGGTCGGCCACGAGAAATCCTAATGTGAAGCAAAGTCACCAAACGAGCAAAAAAACGGTTTTTCGCGTTCCGGCAACCTTAAATGACATTTAAAAAAAACCAAAGCATCAAAAAGCATCGTACGAATATGCTGGACAAAGCCTGGGATCAGGCCTTCAAAAATAAAAAACATCACCAAAAATGCCACACACTATTAGGCAAGGTCAAATTTTTGGGAATTTAATTCATAAAAATTCCTAAAAAATTCCTAAATTCTGTAATTTAAGATTTAAGAAATTTTTAATAATTTTTAGAAATTTTTTGAGACTTTTATGAAACTTTTCAAGAATTAAATTCTCAAAAATAGGCCCCATTTTTAGACTCCATGTTATTACTTTTCTGATAAATTCTAGAAAAATAAACAGAAATTTCTCAGTTTAGATTATAAATATGAAAAGTGTCATTTAATTTTTTTAAAGTTTAGTAAAGGGTGGCACCGAGAATTTACAAACAAAGCTTTCGTAATCCAATGAAAGCGATAAATGTAGTAAGCGATAAGATTTCCATCGAATAAAACCACAACTTTACGGCATAAAATTAACAATCTTATTGAGTTCCAATGATTATGAAATATAAGAGTTTACTTGTTCACGTATCGACTATGACTCTGCTTCTGCTTTTTCTCGATACAATATAATTCAATTAAACAAAAGGCCAAAACTGATTTTAATAATTAGATAACTCTTTGCCGATTACACCTGTACCTTATACTTTCCCACATAAATATTAACAAAATTTCGCTCGCTTCGCTCGGGATTCAAAATTTCTTTCACAATATAAATCTTTCCTTGCTAGACGGCAAAGAGTGCGTTTTAGATTTTTCTTTGGATCGTTTATAAAATTCATATTTTATAACAACACTTAAGGGGGACACCGCCCTCCCTGTCAATTCGTCCTGACTACGGACCTGTACCAAGGTCGCGATTAGCGATTAAAGAGGTTCAGCTGAGACGTAGGTAGCCTGGAGACGATATGCGAAAGAAATTTCGCTGTAAGTCTGCGGGTCTGATTTTTTTCCTTTTTGCAATTATCCACATATCATTACAAATATACAGCGTTATGTCAGTTGCTTCTCTTAAATCCAAGTTAGTTTCTAATATTACCAAAGAAAGCAAAATTATGCCAATATTTATATCATCGATTCCTTACTCAAATTTTCGTTTTTACTTTCAGTTGGTGTCAGCAAATCCGAATCAACGAAACTGGAGGGGTATACTAATAGCATTGCTTGTCATCGTAATTGTGTTGGCATTGATTGTTACATCAGTGGTAAGTGAATTTTTTTTTTAAATTTTCCGTTGCTAAATTATGTAAACAAAGCGGGAAACTTGAAACCGGGGAAATACGAAAGTATGGCACTCCGAAATTCAACCATTTTTTTCTGTTTGCGTAAGCCATTGAGCCAATAAAATAATTACCGGTGTGGAACGATGATTTGAATAATTCATTTTTCTCTTTCCGTGGATGATTTTAAATGTTTGTTGTGATAGAAAATATTATAAAAGAGTAATCTCAATAGACTGCTGTTGGTGGCTTTGGTGGATAGAAATTGGAAACGTCTGAAAAATATAAATTCTATTGATTTCTACGTTAATAATTACAGTCAAGAGTTTGAGTAATTTTCTTCGATTTCTACGTTTATTACAGTCAAGAGTTTGAGTAATTTTCTTTGATTTCTCAAGAGGTTTACTAATTTTCTGTTTTCGTTCTATTATCACTGTCACAAATAACGTGCCCAAAGTTTTTGATGAAAGAATGTTTTTGTATTTTACGGTTAAAGACTCTCAAAAACTCAAGATTATGCAAATTTTAAAGCTCTTGAGGCTCATTTTGATTCTTATCGGATTGCACTTTAAAAGTTATAAATAAAAACAAAAGTTTGAAATTCTGTGGACTACGAAAGCTTATAAGATTCACCCGCATCCCAACTTCCACTAATTATGTCGGTTAGCAGAAAAAGAGATGGTTGTTCGTTGAGTACACAAAGATATGCTGTTTGTTTAACAGTACGAATGGCAATAATAATTAGCTGTTTTCGACTCTACTTTTATTTCTCGCACTATTTTCTCTCAACACATACCACACGACAGTCAACCGTTTCGTTAAAATGAGCAAATATTTTTCTATTTTCGCGAGAGGTGGTTTCTTTCTTTAGGATTAGCACGATAACACAGTGACCAATTGTTGACTAAGCATAAGCATGCATATGCGTAGCGAATACAAATTGTCCTCTTGGAAACAACATAAGATCTACAACCGATACATTTAGTGCGACATCGGCTTCTGTCAAACTAAAGCGAATTTCATAATGAGTACCATAAGCTCCATAAAGTGCAGGCTGCGACAAAACTACACGTAAAATGTTATTAAATTTCGAAACAAGTTTTTTTTATGATAAAATGGTTCCGAAAAGGTCATCCGGATGCAAAAATGTATATTTCCATAATAGTCTGGGTTCGATTATTTCAGTACAACCCGTTAAATCATTTGAAATCTGGAGATAAAACTGAATTTGCAATTGGTATTGGGTGAGTCAGCTGCCAACGAATTATTGGTGCCCGTTTACAACCAGCAAGATCAAGGAGGTTTACTTTTTCATTGTAAAATGTTAAATAAAATGGCATTAGAGAATAAACTACATGCCTGTAAAATCTGCATTTCTTGACAGTTTATCCATTTAATCATGAAATCCACTTAACTTTGACACTGACTTAACTTCGAACTCGAATGAGTGCTTCACACAGTTTCAATGTGTCTGGGCCCATAACCTGTTGGAATTTGACGGATTCCATTCCGGACTTTCTAATAAACGTTCAAAGTGTGAAGAAGTGAGTTTTATTAGGGGTTCGGAATGGAATCCGTAAAATTCCAACAGGCTATGGATCCAGATTAATATCTAAAGCACTAGTCAATAACACTCGCTATAAGATTTGATTGTGGCTATGGTTGTGATCAGGGCAAAATTATGGCACTTGGTTAGTGCAAGTTAGTTTAGCCACAAGAATGTTGATGGTACACTTCAAGCATGGCATCGTTTCGTCTGAGGAGATAGCTACAAAAGTGGTAGCAGGAAACTCCAAGTATGGCGTGTTGGCTTTGCCTGAGAATTAATTGATGGCAACATTGAATGACTGAGTGGGAAGTATATCTCACAGTGGCGGTAAATTACAAGTATGATTCACATTTCGTGTGAGGAGCTAGTCACAATGGTAGACTGGGTGAGTAATACATCTCAATGCAGACTGAGTGAGTAGTTCAATCTCACATTGGTACATGGTAGACTGACAAAGCAGTATACCTCACATGAACACTGAGTGAGCAGTATATCCCACAATGGTATGCAAACACAATGGTAAATGGTCAAGTGAAGTCAATGGTCGGTCACGTCGATGGTTGTTCAAGTTGATAGTTGATCAAATCTATGGTTGGTCAATTTGCTCCAATCAATCAAGTGAAATAGAAAGTAGGTCAATGGTTTGAAGTAATGATGCCAAGTTGGTCGATGGTCATGTTAAGTTGATGGGCCGAGAAAAGTCAATGGTCAACAGTTTTATCCAATTAAGTGGAGTGTTGGAAATTATAATTGTATAAGTTAACATAAATTGAGTGGGAGTGTTGCAATTATCACTTGATAACTTGCACTCATGAGAAATGTAATAACAAAGTATGTATGTTTGATCAATTCACAGATCTAACTCGAGTAAAACTCAACCGATTTTCAGAAACTTTTTTCCCCTGAAAGGTAATCAATAAATATTTGATGGGATTGAATCTGGGTGCTGAGCTATGGCCGTTTAAGTGCTTTTTGGTCTTTTTTTCATAACTGGAGTAAATATTTTCCGATTTTTATACATTTTTTTTTTGGATTTGAGTACTAGGACTTAGCTAGGGCACTAAAAAGGATCTCTTGCTAGGCCAGTACCTGTTTTTTGTACATAACTCGAGTAAATCTATTCCGATTGAGGCGAACATTTTTTTTCTTTTACACCGTTTCTTCAGACGGGTTTTTAAATATTGCCCTATCGGCAATTTCCAATACAACTTAATGTGGACGTAATTTCATACACTTTAGAGTTAAGGTAATATTCACTTAAATACGTTCGAGTTTTTTCGTAACATCAACTCTGTTTGCCACATCTATTCTGATACGTACGGGTCCCTTCACATGTTTAAAATAGAGATGACTTTGTAGTGATTTAGATCCAGGCATGGAAAAAATGTTTTCTTCTAGGGAACCAATCCGGAACTTCCCGCAAGCCGACGATTTTCTCAATTATTTCCCGCCTTGCCAACACTGATTTCCCGCCCTACTGACACCGATTTTACGCCATGTTATATATAAAAATTGCTGTAAAATTACGTTTCGGGTATTTGGTTCAGGAAAAATACTTTCGAAAATTAGGAAACAAAAGAAAAATCGTGAGCGGAGCGATCGAAAAAATTTTTGTGGGCCTGATTTCAGCTCAGTGAATATTACTTAGAAAGAAAGCAAAAATCGCGGAGCGAGCGAGAATTTTTACCAATTTTAACATGGGGTTTTTTGTTTTATTTGATTAAAACAGAAATGAAAAATTTTGAAGGTAAAAATTGAGAAAATTCTCGTTTTGGTACAATTGCACCCATAGAAGTAATATTTTACTATGGCTGCTGTACCTTCGGCAGATTAAAGTCCACCCGCTTGAATCAACATTTAAAAGCCACTCACAATTCTCCATCCTACTTCCAATTGTTTAACAAAAATCGAAAAACTAAAAGTGCTGATTTCGTCGTTTACGACTCATCAGTACACCTTGTCTTAAGACCATGTGTATATCAGCAATAATGATGGCCTTTTTTTTTTTTTTTTTTTCTCAAGGGTGAGGAAACCTTCAAAAGGCACCTGGTCCTCCTGGACCCAGGTAGTGTTGGATTTTTACCAACTAAAACCTCCTTCCTTGATCGCCACGCTCTCGTCTCCCCGGAACCGCCTCACAGCATTACTTCGGGGAGGGGCTGTGCTTTCGCACCTACTTTCTCAGATCAACTGCCAGTCTTCGTTGATCGTCTCTCCATGCACTTTGTAGCTTCACCATTATCTTCGCAATTGCGTTGTCCGCTACTTTCCACACTTCTTCGTCGCGACACATTTCCGATATTATGTTGTCGGCGTTTACGTCTGGCCTGCTCGCGGCTATCAGCTCACATCGCTCCTGTTCAAAACGGGGACAGACAAACACAACGTGCTCTGCAGTTTCTTCCTCTTCAACGCATGTCACGCAGAAAGGTGATTCCGCGTGTCCAAACCTATGCAGGTACTTCCTGTAGCACCCATGACCCGACAGGAACTGCGTCAGGTGGAAGCTAACCTCTCCGTGTTCCCTATTTACCCATGTGGTTACGTCCGGGATAAGCCTATGAGTCCACCTTCCATTTTCCGCGGAGTCCCACTCTCGCTGCCATTGACTCAGTGATTCGACTCTTACTTGTGCCCTCACTGTTTTGGTGTTTTGGCCCCCCCTTTCCTTCAGTCTGTGGCATTCACTGTCTTCCATCAGCATTATGCATATAGGCATCGTTCCGGCTATCACACATACCGCTTCCGAGGAAATCGTTCTGTATGCGCTTGCTACCCTTATGCTTGACAACCTCTGGGTTTTTATCAACCTCCTACGGTTCCTCTTTGTGTCTAACGCCCTTATCCACGCTGGTGCCCCGTAGCGCAGTATCGATAGGGTAACACTTGCTAGGAGCCTCCTTTTACTGCTGCGCGGTCCAAACCCATTCGGCATTATCATGGCCAGTGCTGCATTGGCTTTCATTGCCTTTTCGCACGTATAATCTACGTGGGCATTAAAGTTTCCACGATCGTCTAACATGACTCCAAGGTGTTTTAGCTGGCGAGTGGATGTGATCTCGTTCCCCTCGATGTTCATTACAATCCGCTCAGTTTTCCGACAATTGCTCACGAGCATGATCTCGGTTTTCTGATGGGCCAGCTTCAGTTTAGCCATTGTCATCCAACTTTCTACAGTTTCCAACGCCTCTTTCGTGACGACTTCCACCTCCAACTTTGACGTTCCGATAACTATGAAAATTAGGTCGTCGGCAAAAGCAATCGTCGTAACCCATCTTGGCAGCTGCAGCCGCAGCGCTGCGTCGTACATCGTATTCCACAGCGTTGGTCCTAATATGGATCCTTGTGGAACACCAGCTGTGATGTCTACCATCTTTTTCCCTTCCCTGGTATCATACATTAGCACCCGTCGTTCGAAATAGCTTTTCATTACCCTGCAGAGGAAATCGGGGACTCTCATAGCATGCATTGCCTTAGCTATCTCCGTCCAGCTTGCGTTATTAAAGGCATTTTCAACGTCTATCTTCGTTATAACGCAGAAGCGGTTCCCTGTTCTTTTTTTCTTTCGCGCCTTGTCGGCAATCTCCATAACTCTTTCTATTGCTTCGATCGTCGATCTTCCTTTTCGAAATCCGAATTGGTCGTCTGACAGTCCGTGCTCACCCTCTGTGTTTTTGTGTAATCTGTTCCGGATCATGGCCTCCAGCAGTTTTCCCATACCATCCAGCAAACATATAGGTCTATATGATGGTTCACCTTGTGGTTTCCTTGGTTTTGGTAGTAGGACCAGTTTCTGTTTCTTCCATATATCAGGAAAATTTCCGTCGTCGAGGCACTTCTGCAATGTCAATCTGAGCATGTCCGGCTTTATGCATGCCGCCGTCTTCAAAGCTACATTGGGGATCCCATCTGGTCCTGGCGCCTTGTTATTTTTCAGCTTTTTGACAGCCGTCTGAATCTCTTCTATAGTGATCACCCGGTCCTGTCTGTCTTCAATTTCATCGTCGTAAGGAGTTTGCGGCCATGCGACCTGTTCATGTTGCGGGAATAGCCCTCTCACTATGGCTCCTAGCTTCTCAGGACAACTTTCTTTTGGCACTGATGAACCTCTAATTTTTGTCATCGCTATCCTGTACACGTTTCCCCATGGATTTGCGTCAGCTTCCTGGCACAGCTTCTTAAAGCAGTTTCTCTTGCTAGCTCGGATTACCCGCTTTAATGTTAGTTTTGCCGTACGATGTTCGTCTCGCCTCGCGGCTCTGGCACTCTCACTTTTGGCCCGCTGCATCCTCCTTCTTGTCCTGAAGCAGTCTGCGCGCAAGAGCCTAATTTCGTCGTTCCACCAAAATGCCGATTTTCGTTTATTCTTCGGTTCTATCCTTCTTGGCATCGCTACGTCGCATGCATGCACCAATACTTTCGTCAATTCTTCTGCCGATTTCTCAACGCCTTCGTCTTCTGATTGGAGGTATTCCTTGAAAGCTTCTTGATCGAAATTTCTCGTCTTCCATCTCCGCTCTCTTACTTGATTCATCTGCCTTGCCGCCACCGTACTCTTTTTCAAAGTGTACCTCAATGCCTGGTGGTCGCTGTATGTGTAGCTTTCATCCACTCGCCAATTCAGACTTGGTACTAGTGTTGGACTACAGAATGTCACGTCAATAATCGACTCTCGTCCATTCTTGCGGAAAGTAGTTGTGTTTCCCACGTTTACCAGAACCACATTCAGTCTAGCTAGCGCTTCTTGTAGAATGAAGCCTCTTTCGTTTGTAAATCTACTGCCCCACTCAACTGCCCATGAGTTAAAGTCGCCTCCAATGTTGACTGGGCTTAATCCCGTTAGCTCTCCTGTGAGTAAGTCTAACATTCGTTCAAACTGTTCAATCGTCCATCTTGGTGGTGCATAACAGCTGACAATATACACTCCGTCAATTTTCGCAATCACGAATCCTTCGTGGGTGCCTGATACAACTTCTTGTATGGGATACTTTCCCGTCGTCAATATTGCGGCCATCCCGGCTCTGTCAACAGCCCAGTTACCGTTGTTTTTATTAATTCGGTACGGTTCTGCAATAATTGCTACGTCACATTTTTGCTCCGCTGTGGCTTGCCAAAGAAGTTGTTGTGCCATGTCACAATGATTAAGGTTTATTTGGATCACTTCCATTCTTGTCCCGTCTTTGATTTAAGCGCCTGTTTATAGACTGGGCATCTCGCTCCACCCGTAGCAATGATGGCCTAAGAATGATACTCAGACTATGTCAACTCCCCTTTTATACAATCCAGATCCTACGATTGGATGCATGTCATTTCGATGAACAATTTGGAAGTAAAAGAATTGTGAGTTTTATTTGAGTCATTGAGTCATATTGAGTCATTATTTGTATTTCTATCTCCATTAAATTGTGTTTGGGTTAATTAGTATACATCATATCGATATATTTTTCAAAAACTCTAAACCCATTGACACCGCTTGCAACACAGAATGCATTGTAAGCATAGGAGAATCCAATCAAGGATAGTGTACAAGTATTCTAATTGTTACGCTATATTCCGCGACGAATTATTTATTTATTTTTTAGATAAATTTTAGAAATTACATTTGCAATTGGATTTGAATTAAAAATTTGATGTTCACGGGTGAGACACGAACTCACAACCTTCAACTTGCCGGGCTGATGCTCTACCATTGAGCTACCGTGGACATTTTCATTCCAAATCCAATTTCTAAAATTTATCTAAAAAATAAATAAATAATTCGTCGCGGAATATAGCGTAACAATTAGAATACTAGACATTTTCATTTCCCATCTATTCCCATTCCTAGTAATTTCTCGTTGACTAGTCTCTTACCGTTCCTTATAATTTCCTGCCAGCTGCCCACTTACCGTTCTTAATAATTTCCCGCTGGCTGATCACTTGCCGTTCCTTACAATTTCCCGTCGACTGCGAACTTCCCGTTCTTAATAATTTCCCGGAAGCTGCTCACTTCCCTTTTTTAATAAATTTTTCGTCGACTGTTCACTTACCGTTCTTAGTAGTAACCCGCCGACTGCCAATTTTCCGTTCTTAATAATTTCTCGCCGACTGCCCATTATTTCCCATTCAATAGTCATTTCCCATTATTTCCCGTTGATAGTCATTTCTTATTATGTCCCGTTCAATACTCATTTCCCATTATTCCTTGTTCACTAGTCATTTCCCATTATTTCCCGTTCACTACTCATTTCCCGTTAATAGTCATTGTCCTCCGATGTTCCTTCTTGATAGTGGAGAATTAAGGCATTTAGTGCGTCAACGGCTTATGTCAAAGTATAGAAATTATTGGGGAGGTATTCTTGGACTAAGCGGCATAAACAAATAATACCTCCCCAATCAAAACAAAATATGTAATAAAGTATAGTAATTATCATGACACAATGCTGTTAAGTAAGCAATACTATTAGTTTCTCAGCTAATGCATCGTGTCATGAAAATCAGTATACTTTAACATAATATGCCGTTAACGCACTAATGGCGTGAATTTAAAGCACACATAAGCGCTCTGCAGGCCCTCCCCTTCTATACATGCGTTTTATCCGACATCCGCGTATTTGCTGTGTATTTTCCCTGCGTTTCTAAGCTATAAATGTAGTAATTTTTGGCGCCCATCCCTAAATGTCGCTTTTTTTTTATCTTATCGATGTTTTTAATCAACGTTTCTAGCGCGACGCTTGATTGATTGATTTATTTGAAAAGTATCTTTCACAACTATTTACTTAAAAGAATATAAATAGAAAGATAAAGTGAAAAATGACACTGTGGCCTTCCTTTTTGGGCCCATTGTGTCGCGCTCTTCGATTTTGATGGATATTGTCGTCGGTCGTTGCTGGTGAGATTGTGATGATATTTAAAAATGATGGTGACTTCTCAGTTTGTGGTGTTCAGTTGGTGGTGTTTTGTTGGTTGTGATCTGAATGATGCTGATGTCGCTCCATTTACGGTGGCGCATTCAACCACTTGCTATCTATTATGAAAGATAACACGCCGTGTAGTTGTAATTTTCCAAAGTCCTCAAGAGTGATGTAAAAATCTCCTAGAAAATTCGCCCTAAGTCTATAAAGCGCTGGACAGTGACATAGGAAATGCTTCGCCGTTTCCGGTACATCTCCGCACATTCTAGAGTTGTGCTCTTCGCTAAGCTCCATCTTATTTAAGTGGTATCTTAGACCCGTAAGCATTCCTTTGATCATCCTGAGCCTCTTCTTGTCTAATCCAAGGAGAAATTTAGTAGTGCTCCACCTGCATCCTACCAAAAATTCCTTAGATTGCCGGCAGGTTTGAAGGTTTTACCACAATGTCTGGTGTTCCTTCTCAGCTTTTCTTCTAAGAAAGTCTATGATTCTAAGATTCGCTATATATTTGGCCTGTACACCGATCGTCGGTTCTGGTCCTATCATTCCCGCCTGGCTTCCTTTCCTTGCTAACTCGTCAGCCTTTTTGTTGCCTTCGAAGTTCGAATGACCTGGTACCCAGACCAGAAAAACTTCGTTGTCTTCTGAAAGAGTCTCCAGGTCAACGATACATCTGAGCACTGACTTAGCAGACAATTTACACGATGATAAGGTTCCAATTGCTGATTCACTATCTGTGCATATAACTATTTTCTCATTTGTCAGCTCTTTTTCCGACAAAATGCGGCAACATTCGCTAACACCTACTACCTCAAATTGGAAAACTGTAGCAACGATTCCCAGAGGAACAGAGACTTGAATGTCTTGCTCTTCGCAGTATATCTCTGATCCAGTGCCTTCTTCAGTTTTAGATCCGTCTGTAAACTCGGTTACACTTCCAACCTTTGGACACCTTCCATTCACCCACTCTGCCCTGGTTGGAACAGCCGTCTCATATTTCCTTTCGAACCGGAAAACTGTTTCCATATGGTCACTAGGCATCAAAGTTTCCTTGAACTCTTTAATCAGGTCGACTAAGATTCCTGCATGTCCCATACTTCTATCAGCTGCTTCCCAGTGTCCGTTTCTGTATAGTCTCACCACTGTCAAACAAGCTTATCGGACTCAGCGACAGCAATACTTCTAATGCTGCCGTTGGTGTCGACGTTATGACTCCCGTTATGTTAAGTCTTTGCACTTTCGTCAATTTCTTATTCACAGAAGGCGACGCGACGCACAATAGATTTTTTGCAAGGGTTTACGGCAAGAGTGTCTTCTCGTCGTAGGTATTTTCTACGCAGCAGTTTCTATTTTTCTCTCGTAGAGAAAATAACTGGCTATCAACGACATTCTTTTATAATTTTTAAATGCCTACACATTTTTTTTAAAGCTCGGTCAAAGTTGACCTACTTTCAGGAGGTTCGTCGCTTGGTAGAGTCTTTTGGAGCAAAGACTTGTCGAGCGACGAACCTCATTTTCCGGAATTTTTGACTTCGGCAGAGTTTTTAAAAAAATGTTTGGGCATTTAAAAATTATAAAAGAATGTCGTTGATAGTCAGTTATTTTCTCTACGAGAGAAAAATAGAAACTGCTGCGTAGAAAATACCTACGACGACCAGACGCTCTTGCCGTAAACCCTTGCAAAAAATCTACTGTGGACGTGGGTTTACGACAAAGTATACGAAATTTCATGACGAAGCACACCATGTTTCGCTTGACATATTATGAATTTCGATAACATTTTATGCATCGTGTCATTAAATTCACCGCACTAAAAGAGTAAATTTTTGTATGATAAACGCTTTAGTTTTGCTATAAATATTTTATTTTTTAAAGAAAGTTTCGTCACATTAAACTTCTTGTTTCTGTTTGATTTTCTAATTTTAGATATTATTAACACCACCTGATGAAGGACCTCGTGTTAAAGGTGCAAGAATAAAATTGCAGGATATCGTCGATGGTCATTACACCCCAATGAAAGTCAATGGCACTTGGATTTCACGTAAGTTTTATTCTCCAAAATCGAATCATTTTCTTATAAGATTACAATTTCCCATTTCGTACACAATGTAAAATCAACCGCTCAAATCCTTTACGACTTACACTTGTAAACATCCATATATTCAGATCGTTTGCGGCTTGAATACACATATAAATTTATTCAAAGAACAAACAAACCTCTCCAGCTTTGCTATGACACAAAACTTTATTATGCAAACGCGATTCCGATTAACACCTTCATCCCTATAATCGACACACACCCTCCACTTATTCACAACATAATTTCCGTCTTTATGAAGATATAGATGTCGATTTGGATTATTCCTAGCTCGCTCCTAGTAGAAGTGACGCATTTTCTATCTCTTCCTATTTTATTGAAAAAGTTTGGGAAATTTGTAATAAACTTCTGAAACACACAAATGTTTCTTGATATTTTCTGTCTTCAAAGGAAATGTGCGGAAATTATTGAGAAAAAAAAACTTTTCTTGACTAAAATGTGTGTTTCAATTTACAGCTGAAGAGTTTCTGTACCAAAATCAATGGGGCGGAATCAGTTTATTGAATGCAATAAATTTATCTGAAAGAGTGCTCATGTCGAATACAACATTTGTAAGTATAAGCTTCTTCTTCCCAATTTTAATTGTGTCGTCAATTTGTGTAAATAAAAATTTGTCATTTTTCAGAAAACATTGGCACCTGTCAGATTCTCACTCTCTGCTGATAAAAAGTACCTGCTACTAGCGTTGAATGTTCGGAAGTTGTTTCGTCATTCGCAAATAGCGCAATATTCAGTGTACGATATTCAAACAAGGTAAGTTTTGCAACTCAATTTGATGGCAATTCATAGAAAATTGGGTTTCTTTTTCCTATAAAGTTTTCCAACAATGGGAAAACTCAATAGCTTTTCCGTGTAGTTTTTGCATTATTTTTTAGTTTTAGCTGCTGACTGAAAGAATATTTTACATTATTTTTGCGAGTAGAATCGTTATGACGTAGTTTTAGGGAGGGTTGCTGGTTCGTTAATTTTCTCACAATAAGCTTTTTGATTCAAAATTTGTTTTGATTTCGTTTGTTTCCACATTAATAAATCTAAATTAATCATTTTCTCTTGGTCCCGCATTTTCTTTGTTTAAGTATCTATGTTTTGAGTGGATGATACCAATTTATCTGAATTAAATTTATACGAAACGAAGTGGCTATTTGCAGTCAACTAAGAATGGTGCTATTTTCACGTCAATCATTGACAATTGACCGATAACTGCTAATAGCATACCCTATTTTTTGAAAACATCTTGAAATTTGTAAGAAATTCGAGAAATGTTTGAGAAACATGGGAAATGTTTGAGACTTCGTAAATCAATGTATTTCAACCGAAAATCTCTTGAATATTTTCCTTGCCTCGTCTGTATCAGAATTTCTAATCTTTCAAACCTAAAAGGGCCAACATACAATGATGCCTGCCTTATAAGCTTTCTTTCAATGCGTTCGATGACACTGAAATTTTATCAACTTCACATTTCTGCTTTCATTGTTATATTGAAACAATTAATGAGTGGACCACACCTTCATATTTCGCCGGAGGTTTAGGCATGTTACCAAACCTATACTTTATCAGTTCTGTAGCCAAATATTGATAAGATGGGCTCCCAAATCTATATGGTATTGAAAATTTAAATTTTTGCGCCCGTGACGCAAGTCCCCATACGATCAAAAAATCAGATTTTTTTTTTCGTAGACTGCGGAACCATATATACAGCTAGACCTACATTTTACAATGGACTTGCGTCAGGGGCGCCGTAAACGGTCTTGCCTCGAGGCTCGGGCAACACTACGACTAAATTTGTCGAGGCTGAGCAATAGCACGACTCGTCGATACAGTCAGAAAATATTCTTTTAGTTATCTACAACCCTGCGATATGACAGATGGGGTCGAAAAGGACGATACCCACGGAAAGGCGCTTTAAGGGATTGTATTAGAAATTTCTATTGGTGCAGAAGCTGTTTCAACCTCGAAGTTGCTAACACTTTTAGGTTTATCCATTGATACAAAAAGTTACATTCAAAAGTTCCTAACACCGTTGCAAGTAACCGTTTCGTTTCAATGACAAATTTTCTCAAAAATATCAGAAATAATCTAAACCTTTGTACAGTTCATTCGCTACAGAATTCTTTCAAATGTCTTGGAAAAGGGTCAGTGGAAAGAACTGACGATCATCAAATAATGGTATCATAGCATCGCAACTGAACCCAGAGGTTGGAACAGAATATGTGGCGATAGAAATTTCTACGAGGGGATAACCACTAGTCAAGATTGGTCCCAACAATTCCAAAAATTCCAACTTTTTGTATGGACGCAATTTAAAAAAATTCTTTTTTTTGTTCTAGTGGTGTTCCAACAATTCCACTTAATTTCCCCTCGAATTTCTATCAGAATGACGTAATGTAAAAGTTTGTAAGTAAGGGACCATTCACAAAGTACGAAGGGGGAGGGGACTTGGATGCACTCCACACATTTTGACGTATGATGCGAAGAGGATCTTAAGTTCGTTTCTCTGTAGCGTGCGCACCTTTTGAATAGCCGCTAAGGATAGGACGCCACCCATAGTATAAGTATTTCGACTTGTGCAAAAATCAAAATTTTGAGCAACACCACGCGACACCATAAAACGGCGCCCCTGACTTGCGTCGCATTTCCCTTTTAAAAGGGTTTTTGTTGTGATATCAGTAATTTTGGAAGCAATTGAAACCGATTAACCGAAAAATATCAAAAAAACCTGATGGAAGTTGAAAAGTGCTAGAAAAATCCACAAGAATCCCATAAAGCTAGGAAGCCCCATTGGATGACTTCACTCATGTCGATAATAACCGAAAAATATCAAAAACTCTAACGGAAGTTGAATACCTCACTTCCCCAACCGTGACACTCACCACACACATTATTTTATATGGGAACTTCCAGGAGCCCTAGCGTCCAAACGAGGCCGGTGACCCCATTTTTTGAAAATCTTAAATGGCGTAGATCTGAAGAAGATCTGACCGCCAAAAAAGTCGTTTTTTATAAAAATGGCTCTGGAACTACTAACAAACAAACGAACTAAGTAACTAACTAACTAACTAACGTAGGATATATTCTCTTTCTTTGGCTTCTATGAAGTAGCACATTTTGTATGGAAAATGAAGATATTCTAAAGGTCATATCTTCGGATCCACCGGACCGATTTTAATGAGTAAAATGTCGATTTCAATCAAAATTTTACGTAGAATCCGAAAAACTAGATCTCAGGGGGTACGACCCAAGGGAAAATAGTCAAAAGGAGGGCGGTCCCTAAGCATTTTATATGAAAAAAATGTATGGAAGATTTTCAAAATTCGTTTCCACTGAAAATTTCGTAAAATGTTGAGGACAACATGGAGAAACGATCGGCACCAATTTTTTCAAGATTTAGAGGGGATCACTTGTAGAAGATTAGGGACCCTCAACCTTTTGCTGTATACATGGTTCCGCAGTCTACGAAAAAAAATTTCTGATTTTTTTGATCGTATGGGGACTTGCGTCACGGGCGCAATGCTACCGCGCGCCCATGATTTGTCGTATATCTTCAACGAAGATTTTAATCGCTAGCGAAAAGTGCGGCTTTTATGCAGGGGACCCTTACGTATCAGAATAGATGTCGCAAACAGAATAAATGTTGCAAAAAGATTCGAACTTATCAAAGTGAATGCTGCCTTAACTCTTAAGTGTATGAAATTACGTCGACATTAAATTGGAGTGAAAATTGCCGAAAGGGCAATTTTGAAAAACCCATCTGCAAGAAACATCTGCAATCTTTAAAAAAGCCCGAAATTTTAAAAAAAATAACACTTTGCCCCATCTAAGAACTCTAAGAGCACTTAGGAGAGGCCTCGGATCCATACTTCCACGGACAAAAACAACACTGCAACACTGCACAAAAAGCCTCTTCATTAAAGAAATATTCACAAAAAACCACCAAATATCGTGTAGGATCGCGCAGCGTGAGTTTGGCGCACACTGAGGACTATACAGCCCAAAGCACTTAACAGATTTTGACTAATTTAATTTACGGGATTTTCTGATGTCCACATCTTTTATTAAAAACTTTGCTGAGCGATTTCCGTTCTTATTTCGCAGAAATATAGGTCAAAAAGTTCCACCAACCTTCAAAAAACAACGTTTGTTACAACTGTTTCGACCGATTGTGCCTTAATTCAATCTTGTAATTAATTTTCTGATTATCTTTCAGGAAAAAAGAAGTTTTTGAAAATCGGATAAGATTCACCCGATTTATGTAGAAAAAACACGTTGGGTCCTAGTACAGATTCAGTTTAGGGGCCCTGGCTGAGCCCAAAATCTCAAAATTAAAGCTCAAAAAAAAAAAAAAATTGTGAAAATCGAAAAAGATTCACTCGAGTTATGCACAAAAGACCAAAAACCACTTAAACGGCCCTAGCTCATTGGCCCTTGGGCCGACAGTGCCCATATTCAATCCCATAAAAGATTTTTCAATTACAATTTCAGGGAAAGAAATGTTTTTGAAAATCTGTTGAGTTTTACTCAAATTATCGCGGTGACGGACGGACGGACATTTTTTTTATTGTTGATTCGTCCACCATGATCGAAGCTCCCTCTATTCCCGGGTCGAAATCGGGGTGGTTACAAACTTCGTGGTAAACGCAATATCCGTCCGTCCGTCCGTCGGTCAACACGATAAGTTGAGTAAAACTCAACCGATTTTCAAAAACTTTTTTCCCCTGAAAAGTAATCAAAAACTTTTTTAATGGATTGAATCTGGGCACTGTTGGACCAAATGCCGCCGAGCTGGGGCGGTTTAAGTGGTTTCTGATCTTTTGTACATAACTCGAGTAATTCTTTTCAGATTTTCGTAGTTATTTTTTTAGTCGACAGGTTTATGAAAGCCCAACAATTTGTAGAAGAAACTTTCTTAAGTTAATTAGACTTTCCTAGGGCACTAAAAACGAGTTTCTGCTAGGGCCCTACATGTTTTTTGTACATAGCTCGAGTAAATCTCTTCCGATTTTCAAAAAAAAAAAAAATTATCGAAAGGTCTAGGAATGTCTCACATTTTATGGAATAAAATTTTTTGATTAGAAGTCTGGACTCAGCAAGGACTCTAAAACTGAGGTTCTACTAGGTCCAACGTGTTTGTTTGCATAAATCGTGCAACCGATTCTGTTGATTCTTCTTCTATTTGAGAGCTAGCCGAGTACAGAATTATATTCAAAAACAAATTTGTGCTCGATGCCTGTGCTTATGGCTCAAGTGGGCTTCAGGTCGGTCCTATGGTCGGCCCTAACCAAAATTTTTTTTGCTGTGTTGTAGAGGAAATTGGGGAAAACATTTATGTCTATAAAAGTATGTGTCTGAGACATTTCCTTATGGCCCTATGTAGGTTGTAAGGTCGGCTCTAGCCCAAAAAATGGTGTTTTGCTGAGTTGTAGAAAAAAGTGATGAGAACATTTTTATCGATTTGAGGGTCAATTTTGTGCATTCGGAAGGGATTTTTTACACCGTTGTTTCGGACGGGTTTTTCAATATTACTATCTCGGCAATTTCCAATACAATTTAAAGTGGACGTAACTTCGTACACTTAAGAGTTAAGGCAATATTTACTTAAATACGCTCGAGTCACTGGCACGAGTTAAATTCCTTCATTGCTTTTGCTTGCAATATGGTGCCTAAACTCCACAAAGTTCATAAGGTAACCGCAAATAAGGCAAAGAAATGTTTGATTGTTAGGTATAGATGACAACCTCTGTTAGTATGGCAGAAGCACTTAAGCAGGTTTGACCTATGTTTCCTGTTCGATAGAGAACTCGGACCCGCTCTCAAAGCCATAGCCTTATAGTAGTTGGTATTGAGAATGTATGGGTTAAATACGCCGCAGGCGAAATTGTTACAACAGGTTGTCCGTATATCATTTAAAAAGTTGATTAGTAAATGTCAATCTCAACTCAAGAACCTCAACAGAGGCCCCTTAATACGGTACTATAATGGTTTTATCAAATTTAAAATACGAAAATTCTCTCGCGCCGGCTCTCCTTTAAGAAAAGTATCGAAAAAGTGCGCCGCAGCCGCCGCAATTGAATTTGACATACGCGGAGATGCACCGCCGTCGCAGAGAAGAAGTGAAAACTCCTCCCGCCCGCCGTAGGCCAGCGAATGGGTGTATAATCAATTACATTTTTAATATTTTGCCTGAAGTCGTTACTATTTCGGCACGTCTTTTTGTCACAATTCGTTGACTTCTTGTACAAATGGTAACTAAACGAAGCATTATAATTGCTAAAAACGTCTCAGAAATTGTTTGTATCTGGTACGAATAACATTTTCGAATTGCCGGAGAAAAAGCGATTTTTGAGCGACTGTGCAACTGTATCGATGAAAGTTTAGGAAATGGGTGGGAGCAGCTCTGAGATAAATGCAGAGAAATGATAACGGCAGCTCACGCGCCGGCCATGCCGGATAGAAAGAAGATGTCGCGTAATACTGAAAATATTTGAACGATATGGTCCCAGAAGCCTATAAGTATGGTTATGTTCTATGTGTTGATTTCGAATGTTAATTAGTTTATTTTCAACTCGACGGATTCGGACCAATCAAAATTTAATTATTTTTTCCTCAATGCCCAAACGATATTAAACTGATTCTTTTGTTGTTTTGATCCTTATTTACCAAAATATCATCGTATGAAATTTGTTCATATTTGGAACAAATTTCACATACCAATAACTTTGATAATACGAGTCCGATTCGGAGAAAAATTACTTTTCAACCATTTGTAATTAAAGGAAAAAGGAATTATCATTTCATCTGATCAAGTTTTTTTAGTCGAAAAATTAATTATTTTTTGTTTATATTTGCTAGCAACCCAATGTTCATAGAAACGTTTGCCATTTTTGACGTTTCTCTTGTTCTATGAAAACCGTCGACATACTCATTCTATCCGGCAGGGCCGGCGCGTGAGCTGCCGTTATCATTTCTCTGGATAAATGTTGTAAACGGTGTTCCATATTTTTATGGCTAAGAACTAGTTACTGAAAGGAGCATAAAAAGCAATAACATTTCCCTTTTATTGACCTATGCTGCTTTAGCCCTATTCGATGGACGTTGAGCAATTCATCATATGTCATTACTTTCTTCTCACATTTAAAAGCCACTCACAATTCTCCATCCTACTTCCAATTTTAAATGTTGATTCAAGCGGGTGGACTTTAATCTGCCGAAGGTACAGCAGCCATAGTAAAATATTACTTCTATGGGTGCAATTGTACCAAAACGAGAATTTTCTCAATTTTTACCTTTTTTTCTTCTCACTTTATTTTGTTAATTTATCTAAGGTTATACAAATTGACAAATGACAAGTGACACGTCAAAACGAATTGTGCTGCGTGAGTTTTCGTCTACAATTTTTTTTAATATTTGACGAAAACAAGTGAATTGTTTTGATTATAAAGTAAATGTTCTTATAAAACTAGACGTCCCGGAACTGGATCTAATGAAGATTTTTATAATATCCACGCATACATTGAATTGCGGCTTTTACGGAAGACCTATTTACCACATAACCTCATTTTTGGTTGATGACGACAATCAAAATTAATGTATTGGATCGCAAAGGGCAGCCTACGAACATCAACCCAAGAAATATTGTGGAAAATATTTCTGGACAAACGAATTTCAATTTAAAGGTTGCCTGACTGGATAGTAGCAGCCCCCCGCCGGCCCAGTCTGATAACGCTCATCTTCCAAATTTTGTATTACGGGATTTCGAAGATGAACCACAAAATGCTACTACTTTGGTCGCTGTACCTGTTCCCGTGAGACACGTGAACCTCACATACCTCACAAATTACAGAATATTATTGGCCATTCCTTCGATCACAACAATCATTCGAAGTCAGTCATTGGCGTTCTTATCATTGTTCTGTCAGTGTCGTGAGGAACTCAATAATCAACTCTATTTTTATGATGTACATTACTGTATGGAGTAATGAAAAACATTCTGTATTAATTTGTTATCAAAACTGTTAGTAAAAACCATACGATTAATAATAATATACAACATTTAAAAGCCACTCACAATTCTCCATCCTACTTCCAATTGTTTAACAAAAATCGAAAAACTAAAAGTGCTGATTTCGTCGTTTACGACTCATCAGTACACCTTGTCTTAAGACCATGTGTATATCAGCAACGATGGCCATAGAATGATACCCAGACTATGCCAACTCGCCTTTTATACAATCCAGATCCTACGATTGGATGCATGTCATTTCGATGAACAATTTGGAAGTAAAAGAATTGTGAGTTTGTTTCGGTTATTTTTTTTAATTTGGATTATTCTGCTAAGCAGATTACCACAATTCAACGACTATCGAAGATAGTATTTACGTTGAATATTTCGGCTCCAAGGGGCTAACCATACCCTCTGTGTAAAGAAGTACACAAACTTGCAATCAAGGTAAAAATTGAGAAAATTCTCGTTTTGGTACAATTGCACCCATAGAAGTAATATTTTACTATGGCTGCTGTACCTTCGGCAGATTAAAGTCCACCCGCTTGAATCAACATTTAAAAGCCACTCACAATTCTCCATCCTACTTCCAATTGTTTAACAAAAATCGAAAAACTAACTCACAATTCTTTTACTTCCAAATTGTTCATCGAAATGACATGCATCCAATCGTAGGATCTGGATTGTATAAAAGGCGAGTTGGCATAGTCTGGGTATCATTCTATGGCCATCGTTGCTGATATACACATGGTCTTAAGACAAGGTGTACTGATGAGTCGTAAACGACGAAATCAGCACTTTTAGTTTTTCGATTTTTGTTAAACAATTGGAAGTAGGATGGAGAATTGTGAGTGGCTTTTAACTGTTGATTCAAGCGGGTGGACTTTAATCTGCCGAAGGTACAGCAGCCATAGTAAAATATTACTTCTATGGGTGCAATTGTACCAAAACGAGAATTTTCTCAATTTTTACCTTAATAATATACAACAAAAATAAAAACACAGATAGAGCCTCATTATCAGCATCGACTTTACTTCGTTCGCCTCTTTGCACCTGTTTTGGACGATTGTTTTTAGGCATCAATTGTCCAAATCAGTTACACAAATAACTCACGTATGTCAGGATAAACAGACTACTCCAACTGTACATCATTGGATGGCTCAAAAGAGTAGAAAACCGATTTAGGGCTCCAAATCACGGCAGTAGTAGTAGTTTCAAGGTGTTTTCGACGAAGCGCACTAGCTTAAACGTCAAGTTTTGAAGATTGTTCAATTTTAATTAAATAAATACAGAATTAAACTCAAAAGTTCTTTCTTGTTCCTATGAGGTATCAACATTTACTGCCGTTTTGTTGGGGATTTTGAGATTTAAGTATTAGCGATATCCGTCAGAATCAATTATCCCCTGGATAATTCACTTCAAGAGGCGAATGAGTTAGTAACATAAACACAACAATTTTCAGAACAACATATATTTCATCTGCCACGCAAACTATAGTGTACGTTAGCAAAAAAACCGGTCAGAGCAACGGAGTTGAGAAGTACATCTCAGATGTTGTAACTCTACATAGTCCAGAATGTACATCTCACTTCATCTGGTGTGTCTAAAGTCTACCGGGCTCAAAAAATATGCAGATGTCTGAGATGTTGTATGATGTAACATCTGAGATTTACTTTTCAACTCAGATTACGCTTTGCAAAGGTTCTCCATCAACGAATCAATATATATTATAAACATAAATAAATAATCGCGGACTCGAAATAGACCAACACAATACCAAAAACAAAGCTAGTTTCTTCTTAAGCTTAGAAATGTGAGAAATATTTGAGAAATGTAAGAAATATGGAATGTGAGAAATGCTGTTTTCAAAAAATGGGGTATGGCTAATATCATCCAAAGGAGACATCCTTTTAGGCTACTGAGAGTTAACTGCCACTATCATACGTATTCACAACAGAAACTTTAGTCTACAGCCGAGGTATGATACAATTTTCGAGGATTTTCTTAAAAATCCGCCTCAATTGTTTTCCATCTGTGCCACTGAATACAGTCGGTAGGATTTAATTCTAGTAAATTTATGGGATATCGATTCAATTCGTTTAACGTACTATATCCTCGACGATATCCGACATGTGTGGCGTATTTCATGCGGTTAAGTTAAAAAAAACGTATCGCGTTTTGTCCTTGCTTATAAAAAATCTTTCGAGAGCATTCAGCTTCTTTAGAAATATTCCATTTCAAATGGAATTCTAAAGAGAAGCTAAAAGCCCACCGAAGAACTTCAAAGCACATGCGATGTTTTGGCTTAACACGGCGCGACGCGACAATAAAATATTAAGTCCAAAAGGCGATGTCACACCGCGACCGCACTTAACGTTCTGTCCACTGTTCTTGATTTTTCGAGTAATGTTTTTACTTCCGAAAGTGGTGAAGTCGGAAGTAACTCTAGCGCTACACCAAAATTATTCAAAGTTGATGTGAAATTAGTTTTGCGCCTTTTTTTTAAATGATAGAATTCAATTTGAGTAATAAATTGTTTAGTTGATTTTGCATACTGAAAGAGCAACAAAATTGATTAAAAAGAAATTACTCAACTGTGTAGCAGTTTTCGAGTTTGTATAAATAATTTCTCGTCTGTTGCTCCAACTGTTTCAACCACTTTCGTGCTAAAAGAAAATCTCAGGTTTAAATTAAGATATAAACTCAGCCAAAGAGCAAACGACAGAATGATTTTTGTACAGAATATCTATTATCCTTCATCAAATAAAAATAAATTGTTAAATGTGTTCCAAGGCAATTGGAGTGTAAAAGTTGTAAAATTGTAGTAAATTTGTTTTAAAATTGCTGTATATATCGTAAGAGTTGGGTACATGGCATGTTTTTGTGGCATAAATGTTGTGAAACTGTTGTGGCGTTGTTATGTGAATGCTGTGTTGGTGTTGTGGAGTTGTGAAACTGATTTTTAAGTGTTGAATTATTAACACAGCAAATCCGCAACACTTATGTAACGCTCATACAACACTAACACGACACTTCACGTGACCGGGACAGTGGAAAGCAAATGCAGAACGGGATAAAAGCTGGTGCTTGTGCACAGTCCCAGAAGAGCGCCAAATAAGTCGAGTTAAAATTAGATGCTAAGTCGGTACTAGAGGTGTGCGGGCACGCCCGACAAGCCCGTTTTCATAATCGAACGGTCACGGGTGGGCACGGGCATCTTTTTTTCGAAGACGGGCAGGAACGAGCATCTTTTTTCGAAAACGGGCGGGCACGGGCAGGCGAAAAGTGATGCCCGCACACCTCTAGTCGGTGCCTTTGAAAGATTTCTAATTTCAATCAATCTTTATTAACTTAATAGCTATTTAATAATAGTTATTTATGCACCACGTACTACATGTCGGTCATATTGTGCGAAATTGATGAAAAGAACCAGGACGGCAGCCCGTGGACTTTTCACCAATAGAGCACATATGAACGACATGTAGTACATGTTGGATATATAATTTTATGTATCTTTCGCACAAAAAGCCATTTTGAGCACAAAACACGAAAATTATACTCTTCAATTTTTTCGAAATGAACTTGAACATTTCATGAAGCAACCATTGAAAAACGTCAACTTATGAATGAAACTCGACTAATAAAATCATATTAGTCCAGTTCGAACGTTTCGAAGTGGACTAATATGGTTTTATTATTCGACTTCGAATTTTGACCAAAAAACGTCAAATTAAGTCTAGTTTTCAGTGCGAAAGATACATAAAAACCTTAATCTGAGATAATAGTTATTAATGCAACTCGTACCACATATGGCTATTATTGTGCTTCGTTAGAGAAAAGTCCCAGGGCGGCAACCCGTGGACTTTTCTCTAACCAAGCACTATAATAGACATATGTGGTACGAGATGGATTTCTAATTTTTTATCGTTCTCGACTTTGCACTGAAATTTCAAGGTTCAAAAAAAAATTGCTTTGCAAAATATTTTGAGTTCTAATGAGCAAATACAAACATTAAAAATGGGAAGAACTTCTAAAAAACTTAATTTTATCCATGCATTGTTGTCAGACAACATTTTGAGGCCATTCTCAACTAAATGTGTGACCATTAATTCTAATCAAAACAAACATTCACAATAGTCTCTACTTATAAATTCATATTAGTCGAGTTTGCGAGCATTCACGATAGCCCAGGGTTCGAAAATCAAAATCAAATCAAAATTTTGTGAAATCAAACCAATGATGATCACGGTTCTCTAACGTGAACATCAAATCATTTGATTTCGTTGGACAAAATAAATTGAACTTCAAAACCCCAAATCTGAAGTTCAGCACGAAAAATTGAAGTTCAATTTTTATTGTTTGGACTTCAAGTACAAAAAAATAAACATCAATTTTAGATGTCTGATGATTAATACCTAATATTTGATGCTCAATTTTTCGGATTGAAGTTCAACCAGAACGTTTAGCAAACTTTTATTGTCTCATAATGTTGTTCAGCAGCCTTTTTTGATTTGTCAAGGCAAACTACTAAAGCATAATCCACGCTTTCAGAGAACAGCTGATTGCCGAAAATCGATTGTCAGTACCGTTTCCCCAGCTAAATTTTGTATGTAAAATTTCCCCTTCTGGTACTGACGTTTTCTTTCGCCTCACTTTTTCCCTAGAAATATTTTTCGCCAATTTCGCTCTGAAAGCCTGGATTGAAATTCATAAAAGATACTAAGTGAAGTGTATGACAAAGTATCGTCCGAGGTACACATGCATTACGTAATGTAACAACGGTTGGAAAATCGATCTGAAAATTAAATGTGTCGGGTTAGGTCAATTGGTTAGAGCATCGCCCGGAGATCAAAGAAATGCCGTGATTCGATTCCCGGCTCCGACGTCAACATTTATTTTTCAGATCTAATTTAATTTCGCTTACTACATGGGGTGAAAAGTCCGCGGCCTCACATAGAGATGGCGTCATTACTTCAGAATTGTTGTTAACATTCAGTAGTACCACCCTTTACTTGTCTACAGCCAAAATTTCCTGACATTTGGTGTCATAGTTTTCGAATTACTGTCAATAGAGTGACGCAGGTTTTTGTTGTTCGTAAAAAATGGAAAATAATGAATTCCATGTGTTGATTAAACATTGTTTCTTAATGAGAAAAAATACGGTGCAAAGCAAAGAATGGCTGTCGTATACAACGGTCAAGAAGTGGCATGCTGAATTTAAACGAGGTAATACAAGCACCGATGATGCCCCACGTTCAGGACGTCCAAGTGAAGCAGTTACTGAAGAAAACATCAAAAGAATCCATCGTATTGTTTTGGCTGATCGGAAAGTTAAAGTTAGTGAAATAGCTGACATCCTCAAAATATCAACAGAACGGGTGCGACACATTTTACACGAGTATTGGACATGAAAAAGCTTTCTGCGCGATGGGTGCCGCGTTTTCTAACAATTGATCAAAAGCAGCACCGTCTTGACGATTCAGAGCGTAATTTAGCTTTGTTCGAGCGTAATCCAACGAAGTTTTTGCGTAGATTTGTCACGATTGATGAAACGTGGATTCATTACTATACACCAGAGTCCAATAGACAGTCTGCAGAGTGGTTAGAATTTGGTCAAAGCCGACCGAAGCGCCCAAAGGCACAGCGTTCTGCAGGCAAGGTTATGGCCACGATTTTTTGGGATGCGCATGGCATAATATTTATCGACTATTTGGAGAAAGGAAAAACAATAACTGGCGAGTACTATGTCACATAATTGGAACAGCTCGACAACGAGATCAAGAGAAAACGACCGCATATGCAGAAGAAAAAGGTCCTGTTTCATCATGACAATGCACCAGCGCATTCATCCATAAAAGCAACTGTGAAACTGGACTCTTTGGGTTATGAATTACTCCACCACCCACCTTACTCTCCAGATCTGGCCCCCAGCGACTACTATTTGTTCCCAAACTAAAAGATGGCTACAGGGAAAAAGATTTTACTCTAATGATGAGGTGATATCCGAAACAGAGGCCTATTTTGCTGGGTTGGAGAAATCCTATTATACCAAAGGTATCCAAATGTTGCAGGACCGTTGGACTAAGTGCATTTCCCTTCAGGGAGACTACGTTGAAGAATAAAATTAATTTCATATGTAAAAGTTAGTTCTTTCATTGCAAGGCCGCGGACTTTTCACCCCATGTAGTACATGGTAACTAATAACCACATTTCATCATTTTCCGTCGACTTATGTTCGATGCAAAAATTATTCCAGAACAATTTTAATTGAAAACCAAAAGAATCATTTTGTTTACATTGTTTCTGTAGAAGACAGCGCCATGTTCACAAAATTTTCTATAGAAAGTATGTGACAGCGCTTCTCAAATATCACGAATTCAACCAAACAGTTGCTTTCGATTGCAATGTTTGATAAGAATTCCAATGTATGGACATGGAGAGAGCGTCAGGTGACAGATATCTAAAATACATGATTGAATATTTTTCAAGAGGAACAGTGTTCTAAATGGTGTTGTCACATGAAAATCCATTTGGTGTGGCAAGGCCTTAAGAAAGAGAATAATTTTGATTTAACTCTTCGTACTCGGTAATAGCATCCTTTCGAAATGACGCAATGCAAGACAATTAATCAATAATTAATTTCTCTCTCACCCTCATACCCATCTAACACATGTTGTCATTCTAAATTTCATTTTACATTTGTAATTTGTGTCACACAGAACATTTTCGTATGAAATCAGAAATCATTTTAGATATCTTGATGATCAAATAATTGGCGAAATAAATCAACATCAAAAAGATGGTATCGATGTATTGAATTGAAAATCAAGCAGAAATTTAACATTAACAATCCGACTTTTTTTGAACTTCAAACGTTGAACATCAACACAAATTTGATTAAATCATCGTTTGACAAAATCAAATCAAAATTTTTGAACTCTGCGATAGACTCGACTAATAAATCCATAATAGTCGAGTCTACCAATAAGTGTCATATGTTACTCTGTTTTCTAAATTTACATCCTCCATTATTAGTCGAGAATGATAAAAAAAATTTTCACACAAACTTACAAACTAAAATTTGCCCAGAACGAAAAATTTGTCCTGAGTTGTCTTCGTTACAAAACGATAGGAAAATGAGTCAATGCCGTGAGCCGGAAAACTTAAGTAAAAAAAATGACGACAAAATGGAGAACGAAAATCATAATTCAATTTCTCTAATCAGTTCATAATCCGAATTATTACGACATTGCAAAAATTTCGTGTTCAATGATCGAATGTATTCATCGAAAGGTTGAATGTTTGTTACACTTTCAAGCAGATAAGTTGGAGTTCGAAAATCATTTTTGTAATTTTGTTCTGAAAAATTTTTACCTTCTGCTATGGATGCCCAGACTGGTGAAGCATGTGCGAGAATTGGCCGTATGATGGTTGTGTAAATGAGATGAATGTTACGTTTTAATTGTCAAAGTTTAAATATTCTGAATATTTTAGATTCTGATAGTGAAAAGGTGTTGTATGTTTCCTGTTCCCTCATACTTCTATTACCATTTAAAAATTTTCATAAATAGGGACAATAGATTTTTTCGGTGGATTTTTCTCACAAGTTTGGACGTTAAAGAAGACACGAATTTGCTTCCGTTCTTTCCTACATCTCCGTCCATAAAATACGTGCGCCGATTGGCAGACTCCGCTCTTCTTCATAGTACGCTTACACGTAACTCATCCCAAAAATGAACATTTCCTCGCCACATTTGAGTGTAGAAAATTAGATTATAGGCACGCATCAAAAACAATTTTTACAACCATCGGCGTACAACATTTTGTGCAGACAATTTAGACTTATGTGACTGCATCTCTGTCCTTCGGCTCGTTATGTTAATAAGTTGTGTTAATAATAATAGTAATCCGCCGTTACAACACGTCCGGGTCGGAGGCTAGATCACTTTTTTTACTAGTTCCGCAATTTTTTGTGAGCTTTTTGCTCACGTGGATTATTCTTAGAGATCCTTTCGTTACAGAGGTTTTCACTGTGTCAGGAGTATTTTTTTTTATTCGAACCTCCCTGTACTAGTGATACAGTTTAGGATGTTCTGGGGTTGCATATTTTTAATTAGGCTGTACCTGATTGTATAATTACCGAGGTACTGTTGTCTTTTTGTAATAAAAGCCGGGCAGTAGCAAAGGTAGTGTTCAGCCGTATCTGATTGGTGTCCACACAGATCACAGCTTGGATCCGAGAGCTTACCTATAGTCGTAAGGTGTTTTTTAAAATCAAAGTCACCGGTCACCACACCTGTGTATAGTTTCAGTCTGGTTCTGCTAATGTTAATAAGATACTTTGAGTTCTTTTTACTAATGCGGATGCAGTTTTTTGCCTGGCGACACGTGGTAAGGTTAGCCCAGTATTTGCCAAATTCATTATCTCTAATCCTACTTATTTTTGATCTTTTATGAGAAAATAATTCCCTGCTAAATCGTTAGCTCTCTCATTACCTTTAATATTAGAGTGACTCGGACATTCCACGTTTTAAGTACTAATGCGGATGTGAAAACGTTGGAAGATAGTACTTTTAAGACGGCTTGGCTGTCCGAGCAGATAACATAATTTTTATTAGTTACATTTGTATTTTTGAAATGATGAGCGCTTTCCAATATCGCTCTTGTTTCAGCAAGAAAGATAGACGAGTGGGTCCCAACAGAGATTTATTTTTCCATTTTGTGACGGATGCCATATAACCCCGCACCAGCGAGGAGCCAGGAGTGTCAGGAGTAAATTGCAGACAAACCTAGTGCCATCTATGATGCACTAGGTGCAGAAACTAGCAGGGCTTAGAATGCCGGTTGGCCCCATAAATGTGTTTTACCGGCAGACATTTTTTAGACCACATGCTTAACATGAATTCTGAACCACGCCTAACATTAGGATTTCTTTTGGTTTACTTTACTTTGTTTGTTGTATGGCCGCTTCTTGCCAATAATACTAAACCGTTGTGTCGTTTGGACTCTTCTGGTGCTAATTGTATCACCGCCGGAATATGGTTGACGTCATATTTGTCATTCTTCTATGTACGATTCGTTGCGGCACCAAATTCACAACTACCCATAATATGAAGTCTGGGTGTCCCTAAGAACGTTACTGTCATGCTATACATTGAAGAAAAGTCCTATACAGAATTTGTTGTCCCCAATTGGATTGAACCCGGATATTCTTGGAGGAAAGCCAGTTCGTTACCACTGAGCTTACCCGTTCCAAAGTTTTGTTAATAACAATTTAATTATTGAAGTTTTCTTAAGAGCAAAACATAAATTTCGAATTTTTTTCTATCGAAAACTGTACTATCGAAAACTGTACTAACGAAACCCAATTCTGTGTACGATTTTGAGTAATCCCTTTCCGAGCCCCTTTCCTTAAACGTAGATGTACTTTATTGATGGTTAGTAAATCTGACTTTGGGATATATTTTTTACACCAGAAAAATTATTTTTCAACTAGGAAAAATTTTGTTTTTTCCAGCAAATTTATTGCTTTGGTCAAATCAGCAAATCAGCAAATTTATCTTTTTACCAAAAAATTTATATCTTTTCGTCCAGCAAAATTATTTTTTTATGTATTTTTTTTTTTTGTATAGCAAATTATTCCTTTTTAGGTCAGCAATTTTATTTTTTCAGTAATTTTCTAGTGGATATAGTCATGTTTGAACATAAAGTTTGTCACAGGCCGTGATTTAAAATCCGCAAAGAAATAGCGGGTGTTGCTGGCGGGAACCGTATTGCAGTCGTTAAAAATGAATGAGCACTGAGCAGTCGAGACGTTCGTGTAAATAGTTTATTCAAATCGAATGTTCGAGTAGCTATAAATTTCTATGTAATAATGCAATCAATATCTGTCTTTAACACATGAAAATTCAATGCAACTTACGTTTGTGGAACGACCACAATCCGAACTTTCGATTTAGTAAAGACGTTATACAATTAAATCCAATAGAAAGCGTGGGTCAAATCAATTTTCTCATTTAAAGTAAAAACGTGCTCCTCCAGCGATGGCTTTGTGGAAAAGAGAATTTTGACACTCCGATCGGCGAGAAGCTCCTTGTAACGGGCGTGAAGTTGGATCTGACTGGCGTGTATCAGTGGTGCTGGCAGTAACAGCGGGGTCAAGGGACGGCAGTCGTTGCAGTGGGGGGGGGGGGGGGGTCAAGGAAAATATAACCCCCCTTGCGGGGTCTAAGGGGCAGAGTACTTAGCGGTGTTTGGGGCAGAGCCCCATGTAGGTATTAGTAAGGCTATGGCCGCCTTTAGGGCGTAGCAAATTCTCGCCGCAGGCGCGAGGCTTCTAGAGGGCAGAAAGAGAGGAAAGAGAATAAAAGAATAATTTTGCTGAATGAAAAAGGATTTAATTTGCTGGTCAAAAAATAAAATCTACTGGACAAAGCAATAAATTTGATGGTCGAAAAAAATAATTTTGCTGGCCGAAAAATATATGCCAACTGAATTTTAGGTCAAGGTTTTGACTATCGATTCGGTAAACTCTGGCTTCGCAAAAAAAATTTGAAAATGGCATTGAGATTTGTCAGTTCATTCGGAAATAGAGATTTTCAAATTTATTCCAATTGAATTTCAGTGAGAGCATACCGTTATCTCATATTGCGGATGACATGGATTGGCCGTTTTTGCATCATGCTCAATTCACACCTAAAGGACACTCGCTTATCATGGTGTACAATTACGACATCTATTATCGTCTCGGTCCTCGCACATATCAATCATATCGCGTTACTGAAGATGCGATACCTGGGATCATTTACAACGGAATACCAGACTGGCTGTACGAAGGTAGGAGATCGTCGATTAGGAAAGAAATTGAACAGCAAATGAATCCTGAATCACGTGTATTTACAGAAGAAATCCTTAGTTCTTCATCGGCTATTTGGATGTCTACGGACGGCTACTTGATGCTATTCGGTTCATTCAATGATAGTTTGGTTGAAGAACAAAAATTTACATGGTACGGCACCACATCCGGCAACACCAACTTGTACCCGGAAATAAGAGCTCTAAGGTAAGTAACTTAGGTCCACATGTAGATCAATCGTTCAATCCCAAAATGAGTAAGATGAGAGTTGCATTCTACGGATACGTACCAGGATAGTGCTTCTCTTTTTAAGGTTTTTCCAAATTTCTTTTTCTCTGAATTCTACATATTGACGTGTTCGCTGTGACATCAGCTTCTGTCAAAGTATACTAAATTTGATGATGCAGTTCATATTTTAATGGTTTGGAGTTAGTTGCATCTCATCATGAAATCCACAATACTTTAACAAAAGCCTACGACCCCACTGAAATGACTCAATACGAATTCGAAAGCATAAGTGTACCATAATTCTTTAGTATGAATCTCACAAACATACGCTTCACACAAACACAATGCTATCCATTTGGAATTGGAAAACTTCTAGTATTTCCATTAAAAAAACGACCGCCCTATGTAATGTTAATCGATTGGAGTTCATTCAGGTGTTATTGCAAAAGTTTCCATGGAAAATTAATAATTCATTAATTCGCTTCCAAACTGACTTCTAATTAGACCCACTCATCCCTAGCAGTGGGTACTAAGTGGCTCTATCATTTTACGTACTCATATCGTGAATGCTTGATGAGGCCTGAAATTTCTTTGAATAAGCGCAAACAATCCAAAATGCAGAAAGGGAATAGCGTATGGAAATAAATGGAGCAAATGATTTGTGTATATTTAGAAAGTTGCTTACCGCGGCAACGATTAGCTCACAAAAGTTTGAAAAAGTAAAATATTTTCATTGAAGTCATTCATTTTAAGTGGTAGCTGAAGCAAAAGTTTTCAAGTACCAAAGTTATGTTCAGGGTTGTATCAGCGTCGTCAATTCGCTCCCAAAAGCGAACGAAATATTCCGTTTTCTTTTAACGTAATGTTGTTAATCCACGTCTCTAGTCCAGCCACACTCTTATGTCAAAGTATTGTGATTTTCATGTGGCGATGCTTCAAACTGTTAATCAAGTAATTTCTTCCGTTCAATTATGGCGTAATGAAATCCACTATATTTTGACATAAGCCGTTGATGAACGAGATCCGTGGATAGTCCAGTCGATGGGAACGTTGAGATTCAGAAAATCCTTCGAAGACTTAGGTGCTTCCATGTCACTTCGTGTCATTCACATTAGAATCAAAACCAAAATTAGAGCCAAATAATTTATCAAAAAAACGACCTCAGCGTGAGTCAAAGTCGAGCTTATCGACGTTGCCCTGTAGGTGAGAAGATTTTTCATTGGTGGGGTTGCACTGTTCGATTTCAGAAGGCACCTTGGTGCCAAAAAAGTTCCTATGGTAATGTTGGATGGCGAAACGAGTACATTAATGTGCACTAGGTCCCGACTCGGCACCAGACTGCGTACTTGAAAAGTATGAGTAGCCTTTAAGAAGGCAGCCTGGTGCCGAAAAGCAGTTAAACTCATTGTAACGGCAGTTACGAAAACTATGAGTCACATAAATTTCAACTCGGCACCAGACTGCTGCTGCCCTCTACATTCACAGTAGAATATCTTAAGTAGGCAGCCTGGTGCCGTGTTGTTACTGCCGTTACGATGACATTAACAGATTTTCGGCACGAGGCTGCGTTCTTTATGGCTACTTAAACGTCCCAAGTAGGCAGCCTGGTGCCGAGTTGGAACATTGTGCATAGTAATGTCCTCGTTCCCCACTCCAACATTGCCATAGAAAACTTTTTGGCACCAGGCTGCCCACCTTGATATGCAGACCTCTACTTGTTGCAATTTTTCTCCATGAAAATGCTCTACAGGACGGTGACATAAGAAGTTCATGCACTAGACAAAGAACCAGTCTACTGCGTGAACTCCTTATTTTATAGTCTCGTAGAACATTTTCATGGAGTAAATTTGCAACAAACAGAAGCCTTTTTTAACCACCACAGCCTTAATAGATACTTAGAGCATCGACATTTATTTGGGTCTTAATATCTTTCGGGCGTCGAGCTTCGGGTTATGAAAAAAGGTTGACTCGCTAATCTCTAATTCCAACCATGAAAATCACTCGAATAAACGGAATAACAACCAGAATTTGGTGGCACAAAAAGCATAGTGTTTCCCGAACAATTGTTGCAACAACTACTTAGTGTACGCATGACTTGCTATGAATATTTATGAGAAATAATCCCATCCAGCATTCAGAAACAGGACGTCATGAAGAACGGTCAATGAGCAAATTTTTTCATTGTAGCATGAAGCATGCAAGTGCTTTGAGTTGGGGTGAATAGCCCACTGGTTCTTCAACATACATATAGGTAGCAAAAAGAATTAAAAATCCAAGTCTTCCGATTCCAAACGAAAGAAACGATTTTCAATTGGCGTTCAATGAATTTATTTGTTTTGCGAAACACATTTGTTGTTCCATTTCGTGAACATTTTTGAATTATTTGCTTTATGTTTTATTATTCAAAAATTCTTGGCAGCATTCAGGCTGCTCTCTAACTTTGTATTCAATGTTTTTCCTCCCTAGTTATTCCGAATACTACTTTTCATAATCAAAGGAAACGAAAACATCAACAAAGTTATGAACACAAATATTTTATGCTACAACTCCATCCGGTTTTATCCATTAACTTCGGTGACATCAGAAAACTTATGCTTCAGTAGAGATTTTTGATTTCAAACGAAGGGAAATGAATGTGATACGACGATAAACCGTCATGTATACACCCGTAAAGTTGCCAGCGGTGTAAAGCGGATTATAATTTTGTTTGCAGTAGCGAAACTGTTGTCTTTGTTAATAAAAAATGTGTCTCGTTTGTCAGACGTTGTGTGTGGTGTACGATAAAGAGTTTTTGTTGTTTTAATTTCGTCTTTAATGTAACAAAAAAAAGGGGTAGAAATCTTACCGCTCTACGTTTCAGATATCCAAAACCAGGCACTCAAAATCCCATAGCTACATTACGTGTTGCAGATTTAGCCGATCCAAAGAATTTTCGTATTCGAGACATTAAACCACCAGCGGTATTAATCAACGAGTAAGTGTCGGTTATCATTGGTCAGGTCACATAATTCTCTCAATTAAATGTTCGTTTATCGTTTTTAAAGAGACCATTACTTCACAAGCGCTACGTGGGTATCAACTACAGAATTAAGTGTGGTGTGGTTAAATCGACCGCAAAATATTTCTGTTGTAACGATTTGCAAGAGCCCGATGTGGATTTGTCAAGAGGTGAGTTTAGACATGCAAATAAATTGTTTTGTGTGGCGACAGATGTGTCTAGCATTCAAAATCTGATAAAATAATACGATGCCAAACAAATCGTCTAGATGAATGAACATTTAAGACGTTTAAGAATTTATTTCGGTCGTCTAGACGCACGCAATAATGAGAAAAGTCTTTATTTGTGGACTGTAAACAGCACCGGTTAATTGAAGTTGTTTTAAGTTTTCTCAACTTGAGTTTCTTTTTTAATGAAAATAACACAAATAAAATGCTGAAGACGACAGCGTAACGGAAAAAGTTTCGAATTTTCCGATTGTGAAAACAAAGGAAAAGATTTTCAGAAAGTTTGTCACGCGAAAATGGTCATCCCCTCCCCTAGCGACACGACAGTTCAGTGTATTCGGCTCACAACTCTTTATTTGTTTTTATTTGAAGGTCGTACGGTGATATTAACATATGCAAGGGACCCGTACGTATCATAATAGATGTGGCAAACGTTGTTGATGTTACGAAAAGACTTGAACGTGTATGAAATTGTATTGCAAATTGCGGAGAGGGAAATATTGAAAAACCCGTCCGAAGAAACGATGTAAGAAAGGCCTTCCGAAAGTTCAAAATTGACCCCCAAATAGACAAAAATGTTCATCTCAATTTTTTCTACAACATAGCAAAAAACTATTTTTTTGTTTAGGACCGACCTAGGGCCATAAGGAAATGTTTCGGACACATAATTCCATAGACAAAAAAGTTTCCCTCAATTTGCTCTGCAACATAGCAAAAAAAATTTTGTTTAGTTAGGGCCGACCTTAGGACAGACCTGAGGCCCATTTCAGCCCTAAGCACTGGCACCAGGTCCAAATTTGTTTTTCGGTACGCGATTACGTCTCAAATAGAAAAAGAATCAACAAAATCAGTTAAGATTTATCCAATTTATGTAAGCAAACACGTTGGGCCCTAGTAGAAACTCAGTTTTAGGGTCCTGACTGAGTCCAAGGGTTTCTAATCAAAAAGTTTTCTTCCATAAAACGGGAGACAGTCCTAGGCCTTTTGATCAAAAAAAAATTGAAAATCGGAAAAGATTTACTCGAGTTATGTACAAAAGACCAAAAACCACTTAAATGGCCCTTGGGGAAAAAAGTTCGGTTGAGTTTTACTCAAGTTATTGCGGTGACGGACGGACGGACGGACAGACAGACGAATGGACGGACTTTTTTTATTGTTGATTCGTCATCTAAAGACCATGATCGGTGCTACCCACCCCCTCCCCTTACTCCCGAGTCGAAATTGGGGTGGTTACAAACGTCGTGGTAAACGCATAAGACCCCTTTTCGAAAAACTTCGTTCTTCGTACGGGTCTAATAATCGACTCGACTATAGTTTTCAGGTATTATAGTCGATTGGACTATGACGATTCATTCTCTTTCAATTTGTAAGAAACTCGTTCCATTTCACTCCTGCTCTCAGATGTTTTATCGGTGAAAGGTGTAATGGGTAGCAAGTTGACAGGTGGCAGGTGACAAGGTAGTTTGGATACGATGGTTTCATGATTTCGTGAAGAATTTCATAATATGTGCGGTTCATCAATTCGTATACTGTGACATAAAGCCAAAGGCGTTTCGTGGCCATCGGCTTGATATGCATCAACTGCCACAAAATTCACTACACTTTGACATAAACCGACGTCTCCGCACCAGGCATATTAGCCGATCGGAAAAAGGTTGGCGGCGTTCAGCCGCCTGCGGCTGGCTGTCATTGGTAGACTGAGCCGATTTTCACTTTTTTGTCAATTTGTTCCACTTCTTTCTCAAAATTTGACACGTACGAAGAACAAATGTCCTACAAACAATTTTATTGTAACATGGGGTAGATCGTGGCGGGAGTGAGGGGGATGTATCTAGAGATGACGAATCAGCGAAAAAAAATGTTCGTCTGTCCGTCCCGTCATATTTTTTCTAAATGGCTGCACAGATCACCCTATACTTTTTTTCCCTGAAAGGTACATATGTCCCATGATTCAAGTTCAAAATTGGTCAAGTGGTTCCGGAGATAAAACGGTTCCGGTCGAAAAAGTGACCAAAAACATGGTTTTTCGAGGGTCAGTGAAACCTTTTCGCAAATATCTCAGCAAGAATAGCACGGAAATTGTTCATTTTGGTGTTTGATCTCACAAAACTGGGATATTTTTATCGTGGTAATCGGATCAGTTGTCTGGGCAATGAAACCAAATTGAATTTCTTGGCCATATACGAAAGTAGATGATTTTTCGTCTATATTTGTTCAAATATGCAATATGGTGATGTTACTGTAAAAGGCAAAGTTGTAGAGAATAAAGTTTTGGAGCACAAGAGCACAAGTTTTAAGGAAAAATGGCCAAATCCTGGAATATTGCCACTTCTAGAATTGGGCTGGATGACCCATACCTCTAGAACTATGAAAGTTGCTTCCAAAGGCAAAGTTGTGGACAATAAAATTTTAGAAAACACGTTTTTCAGGGCTTTGGGCAAAAGTGCCCTAATCCCCGAACATATCATCTTCTACAATTGCCGTGCTTCGGGAGGGCTTTCGACATTACCTTTGGATAATTTCTGTAGGTCGTCAGAATTCTGACAGTTGTAAAGACTTCGCAACAATTTGCAATACGTTCGCATCTGTTCGGTTCGCCACATCTATTTTGATACGTACGGGTCTTTGGTTATGTTTTCTAATTGATTTGGTTTTGTCGTTGGGATGCCTTATCATAAATTAAACTGCATTTTTCCTTTGACGAAAAAATTGATGTGAATGACGGAATATGCAACGAGGACAGCTGGTACTATGTTCATATTGGGAAATATTTTTGGAAATTGTCTATCAAAATCTCAACGTCCTAACCAACCTTATATGCCACAGTGTAAATATTACACGTTAAATTATTTTACACATTTGATGACCTGGGCAATGCGGGCGATACAAAAGAAATTTTTATCAATCCCTTTAATTCTCACTAGACGTGTGCGCCGGTCCCGGTACACAATCGGCGGCGGCGCGCCAATCAAGACGAACGGTTTAGCGGTAGTTGAACTACAGGGGTCGTGCACATATTACGTCACACTCAAAGGGGGAGGGGGGTTACTGAAAACGTGACGGAATCGGACAGGGGGGTGTCTGCATGGAACGTGACGTCACGTTTTTATTAGACATTCAAAACATAAACTTCGCGAATCCGTAGGAAACCAGTTCAATCGATTCTGGTTGCAAGGATTTTTGTTCCAGTAGATTACTGAGTTATTTTGATCGAGTTATTTACAAGAAACCCAAAATTACTAAAATGACCCTCGCCGAACGGCTTCTGGACACATATTTCCAGGTAGGGGGGGGGGGGAGTCGAAAATGTAACGTCATATTTTAGGGGGAGTAAGTCAAACGTGATGCAACGGGACATGTGGGAGGGGATGGGGGAGTAAAAAAATCGAGACAAAAATTTGACGTAATATGTGTACGACCTCATAGTCGCGATAGTTGAATTATAGTCGCGATAGTTGAACTATAGTCGCGATAATTGAACTATAGTCGCGATTGTTGAACTGCAGTCGCAATAGTTGAATTACAGTCGCCACGATAGTTCGACTATCGCTACGATAGTTCAACTATCGCCACAATCAGATGCCTGTTGGCAGCAAGTGAAAAATAATTTTGAGGTCGAGTTTATCCATCTGTTCGATTTTTCAGCGATGGAAAAACTTTTAAATATTTAGTTTGTTGTTATAGAAGTTTAGACATAATATGTTAGTATGGAAATAGAATGTATAAAAGCTTAAACTGGGGAATTTCAATTTTTAACCAATTCTCCGATCCCCAGTACAGCTAAACTTTTTATTTCATTATCGAAAAAAGTATTTTCCAACATTAATAAGTGTATATCATAAGTAGGTAAACTGTCTTCTAAGACATGAGCAATAAAATTGAAGATATTAAGTAATATAAACGAAGTACGCAAATCTGCAGCAGTGCGGCTGAGGCGATTTTTTTATTTTCGAAGTGAATTTGTTTATCACTTCGCAAGATCAGCTGTTGGTACGCCCCAAACTTTGCTCTAAGCTTCGAGACTAAAGATGCCCCGTCCGTACAGTCATAAAGTCTCTATGAGCGTGAGATTCTTACTCTAGAGTAGGAATTTTGAGCAGCACGAATACGCCAAATTCCTAGCAGCCATTTTAAATGAATTGTTTCAGCAAGAACTCGGTATGGTCCCCTAGTAAATTTCGTTTCGCTCATTTAGTCAATCTCCTAACAGTTTATCATTGTTTAAAGGATACTATCTCGCTAGGGAGAAAATTCTTAAAAATTTTTCAAATCGAGTCGATAAATAATTTCATAATTTATACAGCGACAATTACGCACGAAGTTTTTCTAGATTTTTATCAGTTTGGGACGATCACTTTCGTGGTCTGGAACACAGATCTTGTCACCCTTTGTTCCTTTTTTCCCGCTCATCATTTAAAAAATCATGAAAGCCTTTGCGTGCCGACCAGGAACCTGCCTAATATGATAGGCCCTAACTCGGCACGACGTAGTCGCCTAGTGTCCTGTGTCTTAGCTGATGGAATTTAGGGCATTCACATATAACGTGAAAGCCCGTTTCCTCTTCCAAGCCACAGGAACAGTCTGGGTCACCTGAAATTCTCATCTTCGTGAGGTGTTTGTTGAGTCCGCAATGTCCGGTCGTCGCACTAACTACCCTTCTTATGCGATCCCGGCCCATCGTCAGGAGCTCCTTAGTCCATTTCTCGTTCGGAGTGGGGAAGAAATGCTTGGTATGCACTCCTCCTTCGTACGCTGTCCAGCTTTTTCTATGCTCCGCCCTCACCCAGTCCTTCACCGCTTTCGCACAAAGCGAATTCGGGATGGGGATGTGAGGTTCGGGTCCGTATGCGATTGCCGTTGATCCGGTTTTTGCCAGCTTATCAGCCTTCTCATTACCGTTCACTCCGGAGTGCCCAGGCACCCAAACTAGTTTGACTCGATTGCTCAGCACTTATCTGGTTCAAGTAGCCTTTACATTCTTCTACCGATTTAGAAGTCACAATGGGTGATATCAGCGCTTTTATTGCTGATTCACTATCAGTGCACACGATCACGTCTTCACCATTCAGTCCTTCTGGCAGAATTTCTCGAGCTCCCAAAAGAGCTGCTGAAGTTTCCGCCTGGAAGATGCTGGATAGAGTTCAAGGTGAATCCAGGTGCCAGTATCCGTCCTCGGGTCATATACCCCGGCTCCTGTCCCTTTACCTGTCTTCAACCCGTCTGTGAATCTGACCCATTCACTTTCGTTCGCACACTCATCCTTGTTTGGGAACAGTGCTTCAAAGTTTCTTTCGAAACTTAGTTTCTGTGTGATAGAGTCCCGCGGCATGTCAAAAATATTATCAGAGATCATATTTTTGATCTTCCCATGCCCGGTCTTGAAACCTGGAGACCACCAGCCATTTTGTGTCAGCCTGTCTGCTGTTGCGAAGACTTTCGCCTTCACTACTATATCGATAGGTGGCACTGCTAGTAGCACTTCCAGGGCCGCCGTTAGTCGTCTTCATGGCACCCGTGGCACACACACACGCCAACCTCTGAACTTCTTTCAACCTTTCCCTCGCCGTCTGCACGTTGAGCCTTGGCCACCATACTACGCAGCCATGACTTATCGCGGGGCTTACTACCGCTTCATGCATCCACAGCATTGCTTTTGAGGATATGCCCCAGCTCTTCTGCAAATCCAAAAGGCCGTCAGAGCACGAAGTTAGATGTCGAGTCCTTGCTAGAGGACTACATAAACTACCAGGTTGGTGGATGTTCTTTGTACAGTAGGAATGGCTACTTTATGTTTTCACTCTTCCTGTCCTGCCGTCCGTCTGTGCATCCTTCACCGGCGATCATCGGTGATTCTACTGTGAATCATCGGTGATTCTACTGCGAATCATCGGTGATTCTACTGTGAATCATCGGTGATTCTACTGTGAATCATCGGTGATTCTACTGTGAATCATCGGTGATTATACTGTGAATCATCGGTGATTCTACTGTGAATCATCGGTTATTCTACTGTGAATCATCGGTGATTCCCCTGTGAATCATCGGTGATTCCACTGTGAATCATCGGTGATTCCCCTGTGAATCATCGGTGATTCCACTGTGAATCATCGGTGGTTCCCATGTGAATAATCGATGATTCCCCTGTGAATCATCGGTGATTCTACTGTGAATCATCGGTGATTCTACTGTGAATCATCGGTGATTCTACTGTGAATCATCGGTTATTCTACTGTGAATCATCGGTGATTCCCCTGTGAATCATCGGTGATTCCACTGTGAATCATCGGTGGTTCCCATGTGAATAATCGATGATTCCCCTGTGAATCATCGGTGATTCCACTGTGAATCATATGTGATTCCCCTGTGAATCATATGTGATTCCCCTGTGACTCATCTGTGATTCCGCCATGAAACATCTGTGATTCCCCCGTGAATCATCGGTGGTTTCCCAGTGAATCATCAGTAATTTCCCAGTTAATCATCAGCAATTCCTCGGTGAATCATCAGTGATTCCCCGATGAATCATATGTAATTCCCCGGGAAATCATCCCCTGTGAATCATCAGTAATTCCATGGTGAATCATCATTGATCATCCGGTGAATCATAAGTGATCACCCGGTAAATCTTCAGTGATTCCTCGGTGAATCATCGGTTATTCCCCGGTGACCATCGGTTATTCCTCGGTGAATCATATGTGATTTCCCAATGATTTAGGTCTAAAAGTAACTTTTTTGACTATACTTTATCGCTACTTACCTATATCTACGACAATGGTTTATTCTTTGATGATTCTTGATGGCAGCGGCGCTCCCAAAAGATTTTTTTGTTTGCAGCGCTCGCTGCCATCGCGTACCCGTAGTCGGCGCCATGGCCACAATAGCCTCAGTAACATCGCCATAGTCAAAAGTTGTCTTCCCACGATGCTTACGAAGACGTCACACACTAAGCAACCAGCCAAAAATCAAATTATTTCATTCTATTCCTTTTCCAGTTTATGATTTATCGTTCTACTACTTTTCAACTACTTTAGCTCAAATTAGCGTTTTTGATGAATAACTTCCTGATCCTTGGTCCCACATAGCCAATCTTCGAACTTAGTCTCAGGAATTCGATTCGTTTAAAAAATAATTTTGAAAATCGATTAAGAATTACTCAAGTTATCGTGCGCACAACGAAAAATGGAAACAGATGCTGGATTGTGGGTACTGACGTGTCAGAATACTCAATGAATTGAACGAGCTTTCTGTTGTTTCTGTGATGTTTTGTTGGTTTTTCTGTTAGTTTGAGGTTGGTGTACGACTCTTTCGCAAATTTCAACAAATCTGTAGACCATCCTTCATGAGTGGTGCTGCTTATCGGTTCTTGCCACCGATTCTCGTGTCCTGATGCCTTGATAAGGTCTACTTTATCTAAAGTTTGGTATTATTTGGCAACAAAACCGGTGAAGTAATGCAACTATAAACAGCAAAACAGCAAACAACAACCACTGTTGGAAAAATAAAACAACAGTTCGTCCGTTGTTTGCCGTTTTGAAGTTTCGTTGTTTTGTCGTCGCTTCACTTCATCGTTTCTTTGAAAACTCCAACTTTTGGTAAAATAAACCTTATCAAGGCACACGAACATCGGTGGCAAGAAGCAATTAGCAACACCATTCGTGAAGGATGCTCTGCAAATTGGAAGAAATTTGCGAGCAAGTCATTCCATACAACGCCAACCTCAAACCAACATAAAAAACAACTAAACATTCCAGAAACAACAAAAAGCATTTTCAACTCATAGAATTTCCTTCATTGAATTTATCGTTACGTTTTTCATAACATTTCATTCATACACATAGTGGTGTGGTAACAGGGATTTTCTGGTGTTTCAGTCAAGGGAATAATCGAGCTTTTAGCGTGAAAATATCAGAGAGATTAACTCAAATATTAACAGCCCCTCCCCCTAATTACTTCTTCAATAATACTTTCATTGTTTTTTGGTGTGAGTTAATGTATATGTACTTTTGATAGACTCACCGTGTAAGTGGAGATGGTAAAGGGTGGGTGGACGTTACCATAGTTCCATATTTCGCTTCAAATGGCAGTTCATATATTGCAATATCTCCATTACGTGACGGTGCTGCTGGACTTTTTAGGCATTTGGTGCATGTACACATACCTCAAAAACGCATTCTTCCACTCACGCACGGTACATTCGAAGTTCGTCAAATTATTTACTGGGATGAAGTCAGTCATTACATGTAAGCGTTACCGAAAGACTTATTACATTCAATCCAAAAAGAAAATGATTGTCTCAATTAACAGATACTTTCTTGGTACACCCGAACATCATCCCGGCCATCAACATCTCTATCGCGTTTCATCACTCCCACCAAAATTTGGTGTAGCCTTAAGTGTTCCTCAGTGCCTAACCTGTCCGAAAGTTCTTTACAATGACTTAACAACGACAACTACTCACAATCCACCGAAACTTCAAACGTCTTGGGATGACGACTGGGAGGCAGATCCGACTGTTCCTCCACCACCAACACAGACACCGAAAAAGCAGAGACGGAAGAGTTTGCTTCAAAAGAATCCACAGCCGTGCCAGTATCACAAAGCCACTTTTTCTCCGGGAAGTACGGGTTTTGTCATTGTTGAATGCCTGGGACCAGGAGTTCCGACTAGTGCAATTTATCGAATCGGATCGGAGTACAAGGAAAAAGCTCTTGAGCTCATTTTTCACATTCAAAATAATACCAGACTTCAAAACCGTGTGTCACAAATAGCATTGCCACAAGTGAAAACGTTTCCGGTTATGATTTCCGGAGGATATCATGCACAGGTGCGGCTGTATCTGCCACCTGGACTGAGGGAGGATGAAATAACGAGATATCCGTTAATATTGCATGTGTAAGTACTTTGATTAGTCCCCATTGTTACATTACTGACAGAGTGGATATTCTCTCTAGGTATTCTGCACCAGGTACACAACTGGTAACGGAGAAATGGCGTATAGATTGGAACACATACCTAGCAGGCAATAAAGATTTTATTATTGCACAAATCGACGGTAGAGGATCCAGTGGCCAGGGATATCGTTTGCTCCATGAAGTTTACCGACGCTTGGGGACGGTAGAAGTCTCTGATCAACTTGAGGTTACCGAATATTTGAGAGACAATTTACATTTCGTGGACAAACGGCGGGTAGGCATTTGGGGTTGGAGCTACGGTGGATATGTAGCGGCATTAGCACTAGCGAATCAACTATCGCTTTTCCACTGCGGTATCAGCGTGTCGCCGGTTGTTAGCTGGAAACTATATGGTAGATTACTTCACTTTTGTTTTGTGAAACCTTCCTCATCCGCAACTATGTCTTTCAGATTCCACATACACCGAACGATATTTAAGCTTTCCGAATGTTACCGATAACTACAAAGGCTATGAAGAGAGTGAACTTATAAGGCATGTCGATCAACTACGCGATAAGCACTACCTTTTAGTTCATGGGACTGCCGATGACAACGTTCACTTTCAGCAGAGTATGCTGTTGGCGAAATCATTGGCCTCGAACGGTGTGTTGTTTAAACAACAGATATATCCAGACGAAGGTCATAGCATGATAGGCGTACAACGACATCTTTATCGTTCAATGACATCATTTTTTGAAGACTGTTTTCGTAGGCTGGTAAGGTTTCTTTTTAAAAACGTCTTTAAAAATTTTAGATGGACAGTAAAAGCGGATCGGCCAAAAAGAAACAAAAGAAAGTATTAAAGTATTCTCGGCCGAGGAAGAAGAAATGATAATCCTCCATTATCTGCCTGATATGAATGAATGTCTTTGGAAGTTCTTATTTATCTTTAACGTTGAGCTATTCGAGTATGTGCCCATTTAACACAATACATTTGAGCAATTGATTTTGAAAATTGCCACCATCAAACTGCTTGAGAATCTGTTTCCTTTCAAAAACATGCACGGACGAGAGAACAGATTTCGGTCATTTAAACGAAAGAAAATCTCAAACAACGAAATTTTTAGTAGTGAAAACCGATTTCCAAATGCTTCGTGCGTGTTCAGCTATACGATTCTTAAGGGAATGTGTTCATTTATTCATGGCCCCCAACAAACTTCGTTTCGCTTAGTGCAGCACAACTGTGAAAATTTCAAACTAAACAAAGCGAAAACAATAAAGAAATTCACCACCTCACATCTCTGCACAGATTTGACGATTGTGTAGTTCAAATTGGTGACGTTCAATTCGTCGCGTTTGGGGACGTTTTGCAGACGAATTGTATTTTCATACGAACCCTTTGTGTGCTCCATAATATTAAAATGTTGAAAATATGTTCACTTAGGCTTTAGGCATTCGAAAGGTTTCTTCATCACAAAACTCATACTGCTTACTGTAGATTGGCTATGTCAGGGATTTGATAAATCGATGTCAAATTCATCGTCAAGGAAAGGTGCTCAAGCAGTAATGCCGTCCTTGCTACCTGTAAAACCTTGCATCTTTTCGATTACAAAGGCGTTTACACAATAATAATAAAAAAACAAAAACTGAAAATCAAAATAATCATAAAATTAAATCGCAGAGACTAAAAAAAAATTCACAACGAAAATTACTAATTAACAAAACGATGTCAGCGAGTAGTGCTACAAGCTGGCTTGAATGTGTGCAGAGCTGCTATGCAAGTACTCCACGTTGAATTACCGTGGAATCTTGAATGTAGGCTGGGCTGAAAAGCATGCTTTCAAGATGCAGTAGGGATGTCGCTCTTTTGGTCCAGTAGATGGCGAGGAACTTGTGTGTTAGTCTAAGCCGCAAAGATCCGATCATATCAGCGAAAAACTGCTCGATGAATGGCAGAATAGATGGAATGCGAAAGAGAACGGATGAACGACGTTCAGATTTTTTCCGAACGGCAGGCTCGTCTCCACCCATTGCGAATTCATTTTTGGCCTCTTTATCCACTTACACCTGCAGTAATCCTCGCATTAGTGCGGCGTCGCCTTCTGTCAAAGACAAAATTCGCGCTTGCTCACCGGCTTTCAGCTCATTGAAAACAAAAAATATGGGTGAAGAAAAGACCCGCTGATTTTCAGCCAGTGAAATACTTGGCTTGTCTTTATAACCCGGCGGCGTTTAGTCGGCGGCTCACATGTCTGACGTGACTTTTATAGATTTATTTGCCGAGTTGTTTCGAATGAATTAAGTTTTGTCTCAAAGTCTGATCAGGCAATACTACTCAAGTTCCAACTGTTTCGTCGGTGGCAAGGCATGGAATACATTGTTTTTTACGATTCCTTCATTATCTGTTTTTGGTCACATGACCCGTATGCACTGGAAAAGTCAATGTGATGTATATGAATGTGACGAAGCCATTAGTGGAGAAGTACATTTAATTCTATTTTATATAATTACTAACTTGATTCATTTTACGGAAACTATGAGCTGAATGATTCGCGAAAAACGAAGTTTCTCCCAGGCCAGCTCATCTCCACTTTCATTCGAACCCAAAATCAATGTGAACATATCAGGGAAAAACTGCTGGATGAATGGCAAAATAGATGGAATGAGGAAGAGAAGATGGACGAACGACGTTCAGATTTATTGCGAACGTCAGGCTCGTCTCGACCCAATGCGAATTCACTTTTGTCCTAAGTCTGGGCTTTATGCTCACAGGACGCGGCAGTATGAAGGAATTCTTGTTCAAACGGTATGGCACTTAGCAAATCATATGGCTTGTGTCTGCGGGGCACCGGTAGAAAATATAGATTATTTGATAGGAGGCCTGCGAGATTTGAATGCATGTGGTATAACTGTTGACGATAGAGGGAACATCGAATTGGGAAATGACCTGAGTATGCGGGAAACGTATGAGGAATTCAATAAGTTCGCTGTTTCAAAAGGCAAAAGAATGTGGTGGTTGATGAGTGAATGATGTAAATACGCAGGGTGGACACCTCTGGGTAACGTTTCTGAGGCAACTTAAGGCAATCCCAGAAAGACCATTAGGGAGAGGCGATCCCACGCACCCGAGCAGGTCTAGCAGTGTTGGGAATGCAAGTTCCCAGCTGTAGTACTCAGTCGTGACTATGAGCTCTATCCGAGGCTATAATATCGGTACCACGGGGTCGGGGGGCGCTCAAGCATCAACAGCATCGATGCTTGACCCCAACAAAGTTCAACATTCCAACAAAGTTGTAGAGCATAAGATAGGTCTTGGCCCCTACCTAGGGTGCACTTGCAATGCAATGCAAGTCCTGCATGTACGATCTCGATTGAGTAGAGTTTTTGCACTTGCACAAATTGGGCGTATCCCAATTCCACACCCATGGAGGCCGTGCGATTAAGGCTATGCCAGGTTCGCAAGTTTGAGGGGAAGGCAAACATAGTTGCACTCAAAATGAAATCCATCCTCAAATTCTTTAATAATCCTCAAAAAATCCTTTGAATTGCAACAAAATTCTTGAAAATCAAAGAAAATTTTTGGAAATCAAAAGAAAATCCTTAAAAATCGTGTAAAAGTGCTAGAAAATCCTCAGAAATTGATAAAGAAAATCCTTGAAAATCAAAGAAAATCATTTGAAATCAAAAAATCCTTTGAGGATTTCCTTTAAGAAAATCCTTTTGCACACAAAATACACAATTATCTGCCCCTCGCGCAAGTAAATCTGCAATAGCTTCGTTGTAGATTTACATAGCAATGCGAAAGTGACATCACAACAAAAACCCTTTTTAAAAGGGAAACGTGACGAAAGTCCTCGTCCCTTCTTCCAAAACAACTGATATCAATTGGGGTGACGCTTGCAGCTTCGGAACGCACAAAATTCTTTTGAAATATTTTTACTTTTGATTAAAAAATGCGTCACAAATGCCGGACCCAAATGCGAACGGTGTTATAGTTTTTCTGTTCTTTCAGTTTTCACAATGCAAAAATTTGACTTTATGGGATGTATTTTTGTACAGGAAATCAAATTTTTGCGTATGAAAGCTGAAGGCGTAGAAAAATTATTACATTGGCGGGTCCGGCATTTGTGACGCATTTTTTTAATCAAAAGTGAAAACATTTCAAAAGAATTTTGTGCGTTCCGAAGCTACAAGCGTCACCCCAATTGATATCATTTGTTTTGGAAGAAGGGACGAGGACTTGCGTCACGTTTCCCTTTTAAAAAGGGTTTTCGTTGTGATTGTAATGTTTTGCATTATTTTGAGCCACCGCTGCCGCCGAACCGAAGCGCGGCGGGTAGTACTTCCATGGGCGAAAATGATCCCCTCAACTTACTCTACAACGTATCGAAAGTTTTTTTTTTTGAGCCGCCACCGTCGCCGAACCGAAGCGCGGCGGATACTACTTCCATGGGCGAAAATGATCCCCTCAACTTTCTCTAGAACATATCGAAAGTTTTTTTTTGAGCCGCCACCGTCCGTCGCCGAACCGAAGCGGGGCGGCTACTACATCCATTGGCGAAAATGATCCCCTCAACCTCCCTTACAACATATTAAAAGTTTTTTTTTGAGTTCCTTAGAGTTTGAGTGCCTTAGAATTTTCCGTAGAATCCAGGAAAAATATTTTCTGGGGGGTACGTCGCAAGGGGGGAAGTCAAAACTTAGCTGTATATATGGTTCCGAAGTCTACGAAAAAAAAAATTCCGAATTTTTTGTTCGTATGGGGACTTGCCTCACGGGCGCATCGCTACCGCGCGCCCATGATGAACAATTTTTCGAATTAGGCAACCCGGAATTTCGTTCCCATTCTGCTCAGAGGTTTATTCGAATTGGAGCCAAATTTTCAAATTTCGTAATTTCATGGTCGGTGGCCTCGACTTATGCGATTATATTTTATTTTAGTAACCACGCCCTAACCCCTTCCGCTGTGACGTAATATGTGAACAGACCCTTAAAGTATTAACAATTCAAATTATTTACTTAAACAAGGGAAATATTTCTATCCACAGGTACCACCAGAGGTGAAGGCTGGTCTTGGCAATGGCGGTCTTGACGATCGTTCATAAAATCAATGAAATTAATTAATCGGTTGTGATAAACAAGTAATTTTATAAATTAAGTTTATGTTTAATTTTCGTATTAATAAATTAATTCGAAAGAAAAAGCTCATCCTCTCTACTCTTTAAGTAAATCGCAAATAGAAATGAAAATGAATTAATAAAAATGGAAAATAATAAATTAATTATATTAAAGAAAAAGACTTCAAAAAACAGGAAGAAATCTTAACAAAAAAAGTAATAAAAGTCTAAACTGAGTGATACTTTAAGTGCCAAATTTGATGTTGTATTAAATAACAGAAAAAGGAGTGACATTATGTCACCCAGAAGAAACAGCAATAAAATAGAGCAAAACATGACGTTAAAAAGTTATCAGTATCACTGCAATTTAAAGCTTTTAAGTGAAGTGGCAAAAATAACAAGTTCTTTGATTTGGTGATTTCGTTTGACGATTCAAGTAGACAATTAATTTAACAATTTAGATGAACAACTTGCAAAACATATCTCAATGTTTCGAATAAAATAACAGAATTATGTTGATGATTTCTTGATAATAAAGTTTACCTTGCATCAATCAACTCATTAAACATTCCAACGAATTTTTGCTGTTAGTACATGGAGTGTGAAAAAATTAGCCTCTCTCAAGCTCTCCCTATTTCGTCGTCCTGGTTCACTAGCATATTTTCGTACATCTCTTTCTCCCATTGCACCGTTCCCTTTTCGACTTTGACTGTCTGTTATTTATTACGAATTCCAGTTTTTCCAACCTCTCCGGTGAGATGAAGGCCACCTGATTGATTAATGTTGGAGATTTGATAAATATTTATGGAGACCTACTCCACAGACAGTGTTATCTTCCGATACTACTCGTGTATCCTTCGATCTTCTAACAAACTAATTGTCTTCTTCAAATAATCAAAGTATGGGAAAATCAAAAGATTTATTCATCTGCATTCTTCCAAACAAATTTTTCGTTTGGTTAAGTGCGAAATCGCCTTCATTGAAAGTATAGCCAATTTCAAAAAGAAATGCATGTTCTCTGTGTCGCAGGTCACGCAGTTCATATTTGAGTCTGACATTTATGGATGGAATGTGTTCACCAAACGGGCACTAATTTGAATTCACATAGAACTTGCATGCGTTCACGTGAATTAAAAGGAGAATCCACGCCATCATTGCGCCATTGGCTTATGTCAAAGTATATTGAATTTCATATGACAATGTACACAAATAATTAAATTACTTGACACCAGAGCCTATTTTCGAAAAAATGTTTTGTCGAATTTCGTGAATTTTCTCGATTTTCTTGAAATTTTCTCGATTTTTTTGAAATTTCTCGATTTCTCGATCAAAGTGTGCCGAAACGAGAGAGAAAATGATTGAGTTAGAGGGTTTTTGCTGATTTATGTCCTTCCTATTTTAGAGAAATTTTCGAAGGAAAATCAAAAAAATTTCTAGAAAATCGAGAAAATTTCAAGAAAATCGACCAAACGTGACGATTTAAAAATATCCTACATAATCGAGAAAATTTACTAAAATTGAGGAAGTACATTCTGTAACTAATGATGAAAAGTGGAATTTTTTGGGACTAGTCGTAAGCTTGTCCTAACGAGGCGAAGCCGAACGTGTCCCAAAAAATTTCATTTTCATCACACAAACAACGTTTTTTGCTCCGTTATGATCATAATGAGACGAAATGACGCAAACGAACATATAGAAATCACTCTACAACAACTCTATGCACGCTTGATTGCGGCCGAAAAAGTATATATGAAATTTCTTTTTCGGACGCATATAGCGGCCAAAAATTACTTTCTGCAATTCAATGTCGAAATACGACAATTTTCAATACTGCTTTGAGTGCGGAAAAGGTCAACTTTTCCGCACTCAGATTTGAGTGAGTATGGAAAAGTTTTTCAGCACTCAAATTTGTGTGCGGAAAAGTTTTTTAGCATTCAAATTTGAGTGCGGAAAAGTTTTTCAGCACTCAATTTTAATTGACATTAAAACTGCAATTAAAAGGAAATTGTGATCGAAATAGAAATTTTATTGTTTGGTTTTGTCTATTTCGACATTGAATTGCAGAAAACGTTGTTCCTACCTCGTTTTGTAACGAGATTTTTTCAGCACACGTCCCAAATAGTGTCCACACTCGCCTCTGGCTCGTGCGAACACTATTTAGGACTAATGCTGAAAAAACCTTAGTTACAAAACTAGGTAGGAAAATTACTATTTGCGGACTCAAACAACACTAACAAAAACTTTAAGTTTTCGATCTCAGTTGCTGTAACGAAAAACGTCGAATTATGGTCATTAGGAGCAAAAATGTAATTGTAGAACTGGAAGATTAAACATATGAAGGGACCCGTACGTATCAGAATAGATGTGGCAAACAGAGTTGATGTTACGAAAAGACTCAAACGTATTTAAGTAAATATTGCCTTAACTCTTAAGTGTTTGAAATTACGTCCACATTAAGTTGTATTGGAAATTGCCAATAGGGCAATATTCAAAAACCGTCCGAAGAGACGGTGTAAAAAAAATGTTGTAGAGAAAAACATAACAAAAAACAATTTTTTTGTTATGGGCCCGACTTTAGGACCGACCTAGGGCTATAAGGAAATGCCTCTGACACATACTTCCATAGACAAATCTGCTCTGCAATATGGAAAAAAATGTTTTTTTGGTTAGGGCCGACCTTAGGACCGACCAGAGGTCCACTTGAGCCCCAAGCACAGGGCCAAATCTGTTTATGAATATAATTCGGTACACGGTTACCTCTCAAATAGAAAAAGAATCAACAAAATCGGTTAGGATTTGCCCGATTTATGTAGAAGAAAATAAGTTGGGCCTACTTTCAGGGTGCTGGCTGAGTCCAAGGGCATCTTATCAAAAAATTTTCTTCCATACAATGTGAGACATTCCTAGACCTTTCGATTAATTTTTTTTTTTTTTAAATCGGAAGAGATTTATACTCAAGTTATGTACAAAACAAATGTAGAGCCCTAGCAGATACTCGATTTTAGTGCCCTAGCTAAGTCGAAGGACTCAAATCCAAAAAAGTTTCTTCCATAAATTGTCGGCCATGCTCAGATCTTCCAAACAAAACAAATTTATGAAAATCGGAAAATATTTACTCGAGTTATGAACAGAAGACCAACAACCATTTAAACGGCCCTAGCTCGGCGGCCCTTGAGCCGACAGTGTCCAGATTCAATCCTATAAAAGATTTTTTGATTACCTTTCAGGGAAAAAAAATTTTGTAAATCCGTTTTACTCGAATCATCGTGTTGACGGACGGACATTTTTTATTGCTGACTCGTCACCTAAGGACCATGATCGGTGCTCCCCTCTACTCCCGGGTCGAAATTCGACTGGTTACAAACGTCGTGGTAAACGTAATAGACCCCTTTTCGAAGAACTTCGTTGGGCTTAAAAAGTGGCACTTGAAGAAATTAATTATTTGCAATAAATATGAAATCTGCCCTAAAACCAAGCGACATTTTAGGGCTTATAGGAAACGATTTCTGCGATAAACTGAAGGAAACACTGCAAGCTGAGATTCCCGTGTTAGTTCGGAATGTCCTTTTAATTAATGACACCGATCGAACGATTGTCAGCATTTTGCAGGAATGTGGTCATCCTAATCCTCCTAGTAATCATCCTAGTTGTAAAGTGCAATTTCAAACTTAAAGAGTTTTTATTGATTCACCCAGAATAGAATGTAGTTATGAAAAAAGAAAGTTTTATACAATATGATTTCAATGTTGATATGGTTCCCCAAAACCAATCAATCAATCAGTATTTGGGAAAATTTAGAAAGAATCAAGTTTGTAATTTCGGCGGGTCTCAAATTACTTTTAAACTTAGTGGAAGAGACATGTCAAAAGCTCCTTCCCACATCTTCTGCTGCTGGGGTCGCCACCAGCGAGACTTCAGAAGCTGTCACGGATGATGTTCCAGGTCGAAAATGGCTCCACAATTTCTTCAACACGCGACAACAGCTTGGAATCAAATATCAAAGCAGAAATTTCTTAGCTTGCTTTCTCGATCGCTATGTTTGTACCTATTTCCTGTACAAAAACATTTCTTGAAATGTAATCGCGCCTTCAGCTTCTCAATTGTCACAAAGCGACCGATCTATGACAGATTCACCTTATGAATTTTCTTCTATGACTTACAATCAAAGTGAGAAAGTATCAAACGCAGCAGTCGTACAGTAGAGGAGCACATCAGAACCAGCACAAACCTCTCCTGCTTTACAGGAAATGCCACACCCAGCGCAAATATCTTTCGACGTACAATTGAGCCGTTTGAAAGGGAGCTGTTGATTCGTGTCTCAAGTCTATGTAACAAAAAATATTGACTGGGAAAATAGTGATTTGGCAAGAAGTGATACTCGTAATACTTCATTTCCATCCATCGCGGGCATGGTGGGTTTATAATATTTTCTATAGAAGTAAACGTTGGTGGCAAAATGAAGATTGAAATAAATATTTAATGGGTTTATATAAAAACGATAAAAACTGACATATCTGCCTGAAACAAGCGAGCGATTAAGAATTATTCTTGCAAATGTATGGAAGTAACGGAAGAAACTATGCATATGTGTCGATAGTCACTTGTGTCATTTTAATTTACATGAAATAAATAATACACACCGAATACTGATTGAATTTAAATTCATGAATTTATCATTGTTGGCCCTGAATTGCTCTTAGCGCTTCGATCCAACGGAACAGAAAACTGTAGGCTTTGCATCGATCGATTTGAACATAGCTTAAATCGAACAAAGTAGCCAGGTCAGAAAGATGGTCAATGTCATCACAATATTGCTTAGAATTACAACCCGGATTGCAGTTAAGATTTCTAAATCAACGAAAAACGTAAAAACTAAAAAAAATGTTTCGTGCTAACAGACAAAAACATTGCCCGATGGAGTTGCGAGGAGCAATTGTTGGCCAGCATTTGGCTGGAAGAACCTACGATGAAATTTCTCAATCGCTGAAAGTTTCGGTAGTTTCTAATTTCTAACAAATATTTAAAAATCACAATCCTTTTCTTACATCATCTTGACCATAGATAAAAACAGTGAAACGTTGGGTAAATCGCCAACGTAATGAAAAACATTTGAATCGCCGTAAACAACCTGGTCAGAAACGAAAGCTTGATGCAGCTCAAAGAGCCGAGCTGGTTAAAAGAATAAACGATGCACCATTCCAGAATGCTGCTATCGTCGGCCGTGAGTATGGGGTCAATAAAAACACGATCAAAAAGGTTTGGAACGACAGTGGGGTGAAGCACAGAATCGCAGCGAAAAAGCCAAAGTTGACACCAGCACAAGAAGAAGACCGGATGGGATACGCTTTGGAAAATTTGACTCGCGACTGGTCAAATGTCATTTTTTCTGACGAAAAAACTTTTGTAAGTGATCGACACCAACGATTACATCTATATCGTCCAGACAACATGCGTTACAACAAACGCTTCATTCACGAAACACAACGAAGTGGGAGAATCAGTACTGGCGTTTGGGGTTGGATAAGCAAAGACGGTGCTGGTGAAATGGCTACAATTCCCGGTCGTTTCAAGAGCACCGGATATATTGAGATTTTGGACGAAGTTTTAATGCCAACAGTGGATATCAGCTATGGAGGATTCGACGAAATGATATTTATGCAGGTAAAGATCAAAAACATTTATTAGTTTTAAATTTACAAACAATTAAATCAAAGGACAACTGCTCCATACATACGTCGAAAATATGTAAAAAATGGTTTGCAAATCATCCAGAAATGACGTTGCTGGTGGCACCTTCTAACAGCCCTGACCTGAACCCCATCGAGCACGTGTGGAGCGAGATCACTAGAGACTGGAAGAGCATTCATCCGCGGACGATTGAAAACCTACAAAACCAAATTCAGCGTAATTGGGAGCTTTTGCGCCTAAGACCAGAATATTTTAAAAATTTATATGAAAGCATGCCTCGGCGTTTGAACGCCGTCATTGACGCTAATGGTGGCCCAACAAAATATTAAGTATTACCTTCTTGTGATGCAGATTCAGTTCTCAATAAATTACTTTAATTTCTTGGATTCAATATGTTTTGTCTAAGATGCGATTGAAGCAAACATGGTTGCAGCAGTTCACATTTTCAAGTTAACCATAACCTCAACCCGTCGTGTTTTATTTACCCCACAAACGTTGCTTTTAACTTGGATGTTTTTTTTATTCTTTCAGGAAGTCAGGAGTCGGAACTTTAACTAAGTGTATGAAACTGATTTAACATTAAAGTTGTCAGAAATAAAAAACTTGAAGGTTAAATGCAATGTTTGTGTGCCCCGTCTTGTTTCGTCACTAACGAAATCGGACAATTTGACAGTTTTTGTTTTGCATAGTTGGCCCTGTCAAATGCCACTGGGTTGCAGAGAGCCCAGACAATAAAATTTTTGCAAAGATATGACGATAAATATAAAGGTTCCTTTCAAGCGACTCGAGTGTACAAGAAAGCTTAAACCAAGACGAAATCGCTTCTGTCGTACAACAATTAAGACCAAAAAAAACAAAAAATTTTGAAAGTAAACGAAGCAGTTCTTCAATTACATTTTTCTTCCTCAATTTAGTAAATTTTCTCGATTATGTAGGATTTTTTTAAATTCTGGCGTTTTGTCAATTTTCTTGAAAATTTATCGATATTTTATCGATTTTCTCGAAATGTTCTCGATTTTCTTGAAATTTTCTTGATTTTCTTGAAACATTTTCTGGAAAATAGGCTCTTACAGACTATGCATCTTATCATGAAACTAAGTATACTTCGACATAAGCCGAAGACGTACTAATGACGAGGATTCAACAAAAGAAAATGTTATCGTGAACATATCCCATATGAACTGCTTAACAGAATGTGTCCTTCATCATGAAATTCGCTATACTTTGACATAAGCCGATGTCGGAATTTTTAGAAGCATTGGCTTCCTCAAACACACCATCAACCGATTAGCAACTCGTTAGTCGATCTTTTTACGCCATATTTGTGGCTCTCAATGCATAGAGTTTTTTTTTATGACCACTGTTTTTAGAATCTCCGGCATTAGTACCATAGAGCATTTAACAACTCGTCGAATTATCATTTTTTATCATCTTGGGGTTGACGTGTAACGTCATTACTATTATCCAAGTAAACTAACTATATCACATGTTTGCTTAATACTCATTAAAATGTTTGCTCCCATCATATCCTTTGTTTGAATACTACATCTCTGTGTGTTTTTAAATCAATACAACGCTTGTTTAGGGAACTTAGTTCGTTATATACACTACACTAATATCGACATCACCATCCACTTTGTCGATTCTCGTAATTCAAAGGATTTAATAATAAACTTTTGCTATGAAATAATTTGTTGCTGCGGGTAGTAGCAATTAAGGAAAGAGAAAATTCGTCGAATTCTGATGTGTTTGAGTTCAATTAAACGTATTTTCGATAGTAGTTTCTAGGAAAATCATAGCACTTAACGGAAGGAAAACATCACTTCCTTGTCAATATTTGTATGTAACTTGCACTTACACGTACTGTGCATACATTCTGATTTCATATAATCAAGAACAATTCTAAAATTACAGTCTAATATAACGAAAGAGGAAGGAATGAAATAAAACGTTAATCTAAGAAAATTAATGTAAATATTTGCAAATTACACTTAAAAGAAGTTCTTTAACCAATTGAAATTATTTGTAAATATTGAAATTAGTCTAACTCATCTAGCGTTATAATTATCATGAAAAAAACTGAAACAAATCGTTAAGTGAACGGGCGTAAAGGGAATGCAATTTTAAATCAAAACCATGTTGAAAAAATGGGTCCAAATTGTGAATGTAAAATGTCTAAGTTTCATTTAATTTTGTAAAATTCATGTTATTGAAAAAATGGAGTGTAGATACAAAAAGTTGTTAGAACCTCGCAATCAACTTATTTGCATTTGTGGTGCACAAAAGCGCATCTGTGTCTGGTTTCTTAGTTGTATCTTTAGGTGAATTCGTGAGTTGTGCAGCACCACTCCGCCAAAAATCACACCCGCAGAATTCTTTCAACAGCTTTCACCCGCTGCCGATTTTTTTTAATTTTCCCGCCACCGCAAACAAATTTTGTACACCGAATTTAGTTTTGGTGATTTACTTCAATAAAAATTATCTTGTCTCTTTCTTAGTTAGAAATCTTAGAGATTCCGTTATATCTTTTACAGCGGGATTCTAGCAAATGAAAGTCGAAGGTCTCATCGAGAGAAATATTCTCTCCCGCTTTCAAACAAGAATGTTCTGTCTCGTTGCACTCATGTCAACTTGTAATTTCACAGTATCTCTCAAATACTTCGAAGAATATAGAAATTTGCAGGAAGAGTTCGATAAGTTCCTAAAAGACTGTGTCTTGCTCGTGTGGTGACATCTATGTTTTTTCATAGCTGAACTAACGTCTCAACATAGCACTACTCCCTTTTCTCAAGTGGCTTCATTCATGCTTTCACATCTGAATACGGACAAACATAAAACTAATGACACAATCTATAAGCAAGTAAATTGAGTTGTCCATGCGTTAAAAGCCGACAACGAAAAGTTGAAAGAGACAGGTTTGGCTCTTGACTTTTTTAAAATCGTTCACACATTCAAGTTTAGTTTGCTTGTTTATCATGCAATTACCGGGGGATTGGGTCGCCAATAATCCCAGATTCACACAGCTGGGTGACTAAATCTCTTGTCTACCAGGATCCCTCTGTCTATTTTTTCGTGTGAATGTTTCATGACATGATGTGGCGACTTGTTCCCCCAGATGGACTGTGCCTGAATGGAACCGGCATTCTAAGCCCTACTAGTCTCCGTACCTAGTACATCATAGATGGCATAAGAATAATCCATCTGAGCAAAAGCTCATAAAAAAAATTGCGGGACCAGTAAATAAAACATAACCAAAGACCCGTACGTATCAGAATAGACGTGGCAAAGACACTCGAACGTATCTAAATATAGAAATGAGCAAACAATCCAATGTTTTAAGCTCTTTTATAACTATAAGAATTTCAAAGATCCATAGAAGTTACCCAAGGTAAAGGCCCTACCGAAGTACGTCTAAGACCATTGATTTTGATCGCCTAAATGTTCTCCCCCGCACCATATCAAGAAGAGGACCAACGCAATTTCTCCATGAAATCCTGAAACCTGCCTCAAGCAGAAGCAAGGTTAGGTAAGGTTAAATGGGAAGGACGGACCCTAGCATGCTGTGCATTCCCATGGTGGATTACCTATATCTTGTTTGTACGATTAAGGTAATCCAGGATGTTGCTGGGCGGAAGGCTCCAGATAATGCTGTGAGGCAAGATGTATGCCCCAAGGCTTTTGGCCCTGGCTGTTATATATGCTGGGCATTTACATAGAAAGTGTTCAGCTGTTTCTGGATCGTCACATTGTGTACAGTATGGGGTGCTTACTCCGATGGTGTGCAGATGTTTGTTGAGGGGGCAGTGTCCGGTGAGAATTCCGGTCATGCGTCTAAGGATTCTTCTGCCGAGCGAGATGAAATATTTTGAGTCCTTGCTACTAATGCTGATGCAGTTCCTAGCTTGAGTGGCATGCTCTAATGTTTTCCATTATTTCCTGAAGGATGAAAGTTTCCATTTATTGATGTGGTTCCTGAAGAATGAAGAAGGCGCTTTAATGGCAGGCTCTGGGCCTACGATCGGACGCGTAGCTCCTGTTCTCGCTAGGCTATCAGGAATTTCATTACCTTCTATATTGCTGTGACCAGGGACCCACGTGAGTGAGTCATGACTTGGTTATCGTTGGCCAGTTGTTTTATGTTGTTCCTACGCCTTAGCACGATTGACGAGTAAATCTTATAAGCACAAATGGCTTTGAGTGCACTTTGACTGTCGGAGCAGATTATTATAGACCTTCTTCTAATCGCTGACTTTAAAAGTTCCTTACCGCTTTGCGAGATTCCGACAATTCCAGATTGTAGGATATTGGCCTGAGACCCGAGTGATAGTGACTTGTTGATTTGCAGTTGAGGACAATGGATTCCTGACCCCGCAAAATTGTAACGTTTCGATCCATCTGAGAAGCAGGTAAAGCGATTATTGCTTGTTATAGGGCGTTCGTTTCTCCACTCATCCCTAGAGGGGAATTTAAGCTCAAAATTCCTATCGAAAGGATATACTGGGGCTACGACATCGAACGGCATTTCGAAGTCTGGTGTTTCTTGTACCATTTTATTCCATAGTGCTGCGTGGCCGGAATTAGATTTGATCAGTAGAGCTTATTGGTGCAGTCTGAGGCATGTAGCTCTAGCCATAGATTCGACATAAATGTGTAGCGGCTCTATACCCTATAAGGATTCAAGCGCAGCTGCTGACTCAAGAAGCAAACTTCAAACTGCCGTACTTTATCTACTTTCAGTTGGTTTGATTTGAGTGAAAAGTGAAGTCTGGAGGTCGTAAAACTTCAAAATTGGTGGTAAAGACGTGAAAAGTGCTCAAACACTAACAGTCGCCAAAAATCCAATTCATCACCTAATGTCTCATATCTGGTGTCGTGGCTTTCCAGAAAAAATTGTTTCTTGAAGTTTCCAGTTAACGCGTAAAGCGTGGAGCTCAAAAACCACCATGTGACTGAAAAGTAGCAAAAATCAGCCAACTGTAATCGACGCCGAAAATCAAATTCTTTGTCAAATGTCTCATGTGGTGTCGTTGGAAACGAAGTTAATGTGGGTGGCTTTTCATTGAAAATATCATAAAGCCGGTTTTATTGATTTTGTGAAAGTCAGTGAGCAAAAAAGCACATTCTGCGATTGGGCGATATCTAAATCCTTTACGAAAAATTCCAAAAATTTTTTTTTCCAAGTTTCTCAAATATTAAAAACTTTTCAGTAAAAAAAACCAGAAGAAATCGAAATTTTTTTTAAAAAATCAGCCCTACGGCTGAGAAGGATCTGATTGGAATCAAGTGAAACCTGCTTTGAACTCTATTGGAGTCCCTTTTTCAAAAACCACAACAAATTTTTGGGTGTCTTTTCAAAAAAACTTTTTTCTCTTTCAGCAGCACCGTGTGATGCTGTTTTCAAATTAGCTATTCTTGAAAGAGTGGCGTTCTAGCAAGAACGTTTTTGGGTCTTTTTAGACCCGTACGAAGTACGTAGGTCTGATGCGTTTACTACCACGTTTGTTGCATTGCGAATTCGAACCCGGGAGTAAGGGAGAAACTTTTTTTGTTGCCTCCAGATGACAAATCAGCGAAAAAAACAATGTCCGTCTGTCTGTCGGTCTGTCTGTCTGTCCGTCAACACGATAACTTAAGTAAATCTTGACCAATTTTCGAAAACTTTTTTTTTCCTGAAAGGTAGTCGTAAAATATTTTATGGGCTTGAATCTGGGCACTGTCGGCCCAAGGGCCGCCGAGCTAGGGCCGGTTAAGCGGTTTTTGGTCTTTTGCACATAACTCGAGTAAATCTTTACCGATTTTCAATTTTTTTTTGTTTGAAAGATCTGGGCATGGCCGACAATTTATAGAAGAAACATTTTTCGATTTGAGTCTTTGGACTTAGCTAGGGCACTAAGAAAGAGTCTTTGTTAGGGCCCTACGTGTTTTTTGTACATAATTCGAGTAAATCTCTTCCGATTTTCAAAAACTTTTTTTGTTTTTTGCCTGTGGGCCTCATGTCGGAACTAAGGTCGGCCCTAACATAAAAAAATGTTTTTTGATATGTTGCAGAGCAAATTGAGGGAAACATGTTTGTCTATGGAAGTATGTATCCGAAGCCTCTATTTAAGGCCCTAGGTCAGTACTAAGGTCGGCCCTAGCCCAAAAAATAGTTTTTTGCTATGTTGTAGACAAAATTGAGGAGAACATTTTTCTCTATTTGGAGGTCAATTTTGTGCGTTCGGAGAATTTTTTTACACCGTTACTTCGGACGGGTTTTTCAAAATTGCCCTACGGGCAATTTCCAAAACAGTCTAATGTGAACGCAATATTTACTTAAATACGTTCCAGTCTTTTCGTAACATCAACTCTGTTTGCCACATCTATTCTGATACGTACGGGTCCCTTCTATGTTTTTTATTGGTTAGGCTCCCGTGGAATTTGAATTCTACTTACAAAGGATATGCATAGGCAAATGCCTGCCCTGGGTATGTGGTACAGATACGGGCCTGGCTTGATGCGCCGCACCGCAGGTGAAATTTTCTTTAGCGTTTACTTCTTTGGTTAAATTTTAATTTCATGCAAAATGGTATGTTTGGATCAGCACGGGCAGCGGAGTTTCCATGGTGGGCAATGCCCGTTTATGCCGGTTAGTAGCTACGGCCGTGCTGCCAAGCATCGTGAAAAGGTTGAAAGTTCACAGTTTTGACAACATTAACTACACTGCCACCTGTGAAGAGATCCATCGCAGTTTCATTTCGTTTACTTACGAAAGTAGTTTTGCTAATTTCTATCCTTTCTTGAATGGCGACAGGAGAAGTATTTTCATTCAATGTAAAAAATAAATTCAAATAAAAAAAATATTCAGCTAAGAGAATAATGTTGATGTAAATTGAAAATAGCGCAATAAAAATCTACTTTTAATAACAAATAATAATTAAATTAGAATTACTTTAAAACTATCTGAAAATGTGATTTAACTTTTACCTAAGCTAAAAAATGTAAAAAGTTTAAGAACTATGGCATCTATGACAAGCTACAAACACGAAAAACTGTTGATTGTATTCCGTTACTGTAAATAGAAGTTTCTATATCCTCTTTAAAGTTAAATTCAGAGTTTATTCATTTGTTGAATGTTTCAAACATTTAAAAGAAGATTAATAACAAATATAGAAAAAGTATATCTCTTAATTAGCAACAAATTTTAATAAATTTATCCAAATTTAGACAGTTAAGCAAATAGATACAATACAAAGTAACAAAACAGATAACCAAAATAATGTACTGAAATTATTGCTAAACATAAACACGATCACACATTTGAAGAATTGAAATATTAAATTAAGGCAACGCACGACAGTAAAGTGTGAAAAACGAAATCACTCAAAAAAATACCATTACACGTCATAGACTTAAATTTAAACTTAAGTGATGAAATTGTAGCAAATAAAAATGAAATAAAACCAATTTCAAATTCAGTTGAAAACAATAGACGAAATAAAAAGGAATTCTCCTAAAAATAACAAAAGTTTTGTTTTGTAATCAAAGAAAATATTTACACTAAAGCTGAGAAGGACAGAATTTTACCTAATTCAGACAAATAAAATTCTTATAAGTTCGCCAAAAATTAACAAGCAAGATAGTAATGCAATCGCCAGCAAAATAGTGATTCATGAAGGTTCTCCAGCGCCTGTATTCGTGAAAACATTTTCTCGAATTTTCGCGAATTTTCCTGAATTTTCGCCAATTTTCATGAATTTTCGCCAATTTTAATGAATTTTCGCGTTTTTTCACAATTAACACAAGTTGCGCCAAAAACATCTATAACATGTAACAGGTACTGAAGCGACTAATTTTGAACCAGGCCGTGCTCCGTCTCTTATTGATTTTATGATAACGAACATGACAGATAACATAAAATTCTTTAATCAGATTTCGACAGGTTTGTCAAATCATTACTTGTTGATATGTTCCGTTGATTGCGGTTTTGATTTTGCTAATGACATGCCTCGCTTCTGCAGATCTTATAAGAATATGAATATGGGAGTGCTTTTTCATGACTTACAGAGCCTGGATTGGAGTGATTTGTACGATGTAAATGATAATAAACCGGAACGTAATGCTTTTACTTGACAAACATGCTCCTCTCAAGCTAGTTCGTCTTAAATCCATAAATTCAACCAAGCCTTGGTTCACAGCTGAAATTCGGATGGCGATTATTGATCGGGACATAGCTTATCGCTTTTGTACATTTGAACTAACTCAATCAAGCTATGAGACTTATAGGCAATCTAGGAATAGGGTAACTCAGATGATAAAAGTAGCAAAAGCAAGATTTTTAGACCTATTTTGGATCCCTCGTTGGGATCTAAGATTGTATGGAGGAATTTGAAAAATTTGGGAATTATTAATAAAGGCAACAAGGGCAAACCTAATTTTACTACTGACAAGTTTAATTTCTTCCTAGCTGCGGCTTCTAAAGAGTCGGCAAGCGTGAGTGGGTTCAATTTAAACGCTGGGCAAATGGCTAGGGATGATTCTGAAAGAATATTATATAAACTTGGGAGCTTTTCGGTGTGTGACTGAAGGGGAAGTTTTCGATTCAGTTTTAGGAATTAAATCTGAAGCGGTGGGCTTGGACGACATTCCTTTGAATTTTTTGAGAATAATCTTGCCATATATGGTCTCGGAATTGACTCATGCTTTTAATCAAGTGCTGACGAAATCGGTGTTTCCGACGTTGTGGAAGAAGGCGAAAGCCTTCCCAGGCCATAAAAAATCTAGGACATTTGATATAAAGGATTTCAGGGCGGTGTGTGTGCTACCAGTCATGTCGAAGGCTTTGGAGAGGTTGATGAAATCGCAAATAGTAGACTACATTGATTTGCACAGGTTTCTGAGTAAGCACCAGTCTGGATTTCGTCCTAAGCACTGCTTAAAGTGACCGATGATATTCTAAAAGCTTTTGAACGGAAAAGAATGGTTGTTTTGTTACTTTAAGACTTTTCGAGAGCATTCGATACGGTTGATCATGTTCGCTTATGTAGTAAGCTTAAGAATGACTTTAAGTTTTCTAGTTCAGCCGTCTCTTTGATATTTAGCTATATGGTTGGGAGGTCACAAGCAGTGCAGATTGAAGATTACTTATCGGGATTCTTGCCCTTAACGTCAGGTCTTCCACAGGTCTGCAATTACAAATGGGGGTAACCCACCTGTGTTGCCCGGTCTATTTTTAAATGGAGAATTGATTGATACAAGTGCGGAGGTGACTAATTTGGGTTTGTTATTTAATGAAAGCTTAAATTGGGGGAATCAATGCCACTCCTTGGCTGCTAAGATTTATGCGTACCCTCTGGCAGAGTTTCAATTTTACACCATTGAAAACGCGCCGAATGTTGGTTAAATCTTTACTACTTCCCAAATTCACTTATGGAGACATTATCTTCTCTAAGGGTCTAGACGAGCCCTCCACTAAGACCATAAGGAAAGTGTTTAATGCTTGCGTCCGTTATGTGTTTGGTTTGAAGAGGAGTGATAATGTAGAAAATTTTAGAGCTCAGATCATAGGTTGTGATATTTTTGATTATTTTAGATACAGGGCAGACGTATTTATCCATGATATTGTTTTAGGTCAGTCTCCTTTATACTTAAGTGAAAAACTTACTCTGGGACAGTCGGTCAGATCCCATAGCTTGCATGTCCCGCTGGTGAGGACATCATTATTTGTTCGTGGTGTCTCGAATTATAATGCTATTCCTTCTTTGCTGAGACGTATAGGATCCGGTGATGCATTTCGGACTTCATGCTTGAATCACTATTGTGGCCGTTCTTAGGATTTTCGATAATGGATTATGTGTGTGGATTGGATTTGGGTTCGGATGTGAGAGGGTGGGTAATAGACCTGTCCAAAAATGTGTGGGAAAATTAAGTTGTCGGAAAACGGTGCCAAATGTTCCCCTGAGAAAAAGTTTCTATGGGACCGACGCTCAAAAAAGCGATTTAGGGAGTGCTCAAATCGAAAAACTGAAAAAAATCTTCGAAAATGGAGTAAATTTCAGATTTGTCCACTTTAGACAAATTTAATGTTCCAGATCAATCTTGAAAGTGAATGTTAAGGCAAGTTTGGATATTTTAGATCAAAACAGTCCAGAAATCACGGTGAACATGTTTATAGGGTCGTCTGGGCTCCAAGCAGCTGTGGAGTCTCACTCAAAGGCCAAGGTGGTGGCCGGCAGTGTTGGAGCTCGTTGGAAAATTTCTGCATAGATATCTCATTGTTTATATAAGGGAAATGTAGGCCTAGGATAGGACTACAAAATATCCCAAAATGGTGTCTCTAGGTGTAGAGATGTAAAAAATTTTAAGACCTGACCTCTTATAGGGTGGTGCAAATTTGTTTAGGCTGCTTTTTCCAAAAATATTTTCGACTTCGTCAGGTTTTCCCTTCTGTAAATGTTCTTATATTAATAAAAATTAGAAAAATATTTTTTTGGAATTTTCCCAAAGTGTTCGAAGGGTCGCGAACTCGCTAAACAGGCTTTTTTGGCCATTTTGGTGGGCTTTCGATCACCAACTGCCACAAAATCAATCAGATCGGATATCAGATTGTTTAACTGGAAAGCCATGTCCATTACCTGTCTAACGACACCCCACATGAGAATTTTGGCGGAGAATAGGATTTTTGGTAGTGATTTCAGTGTTTTGGTTTTTGCAACTTTTCGGATATTTTGGCGGTTTTTGAACTCTAACCTTCGCACGGTTATCCAGAACTTCGTTAAACGATTTTTATCAGAAAGCCACGTGCATAAGCTTCCGAACGACAACCTATATGATATATTTGGCGAGGAATGGAATTTTTGGCGACTGTTACAGTTCGAGTTTTTTAACGTTTGCACCGCCAATTTTGAAGTTTTTCGACCTCCAGACGTCAGACGGAAGCCTAAAATGTCAACAGGCTATTCTTCCTAGAAAACCACGCTCAATACCTTTCCAACGACACCTCACACAAGAAATTTGATATAAAATTGGACTTGCAGCAATCATTTGAATGAAGCTATTTTTTCCTACTTTTCCGCTGCTCTTTCCAGCAGCGAAGTCACAACAAACAAAAATATTAGATAAGAAGAGGGGTCGAAAGAATTCCTAAAATCTTTCTAAAATGGAATTTTTACGTTGGATTTCTTCAGATGTGACTACAAATGATCGAGCTTCTATGAACAAAATTATTTTCATTTCCAAATTCTATGTATACTTTTATCTGATGTATAATAAATCAACGCCTTTATGCACTAACCAACTTTTACCATTGTTCTTCAATTGAAAAAGGTGATTGTTGCATAAGGTCACCGATAATATTCTTGTTGTGTGAATTAAGTTGTTATTTAAAAAAAAACCATTTCCTAAGTGCGTTTCCGTTCAGTCCAGACTGCTCCAGTCGAAATTTGTCAGTACGTCCGTGACCACACGTTCTTACTCAATTTGTCGAATTACGAAACTCCAAACGGATGATACTATGTCATACCCAAATGGACACAATGGTTTCATTTTATGTTGTTTAGTCCATTGAAATTATGTCCTAACCATCGGAATGGTATGATATTTGGTTTAATCCATTTTAGCCTGGCTTCTGTGGATTAGACCAGAGGTCTATGAGTCAGCCCAAAAAAATGAAAAAACCGCCCGTAATTTCCAAGGCACCGTATTTCAAAAAAGTCCATCGCAACCAATCCATGTCTACTTCAAAATTTATAGTATTAATCCATGGTGTGCACGCCTCTGGTTCAAGTCACGTTGAAGAGCACTTGCGTCAAGAACATTTTTAATTCTCATGAAAATTTTCAAGTCGTCAGCATACATTAGGTAAACTGAGGTAGAGAAGACTTTTGTGGCGTCGTCCTTGAATAATATGAACAAGAGAGGGCCCAAATGACTACCCTGAGGAACGCCAGATGTAACGTTAAACGTTCGAGAAGAACAATTCGCTTATTTGACGTATTGTGAACGTCCACGTCCATTCAGATAAGAAGTAATCCACGCTAACAGGTTCGAATGAACACCCATTTGGTTCAATTTGTGCAAAAGAACCGAATGCTTGACTCTATCAAATGCTTTTCGGAAATCAGTGTATATGACGTCTAACTGATGCCCAGATTCCATAACTTTAGTAGCATGGCCAAACTCAGTCAAATTTGTCGCTGTAGATATGCGCTTCATAAAGCGACCTTGAAATTATTCGATTGAACTTCGTAGAGAGAATAGAGGTTACGATGGCTTCAAATAGTTTCCCAATTGTTGGTAGAATAGCTACACCTCTGTAATTTTCGACATCACTTTTAAAAATTGGAGTAATATAAGATGATTTCCATCTTGTCGGAAATTTTCCACTTTCGAGGGATATGTTGAAAATATGAAGTAGCGGATCTGACAGAGAGATTTTATCTGGACCTTCACCCTTACTGAAAGTATAGAAAAATTATTTCGTCGTTGGGTCTGGCATTTGTGACGCAATTTTTGGAACTTTTGTTTAAAAAAATATTTTGCGAATCGAAGCTTAATGTGTCACTCCCCTCTGATTTCATAACTTTTGTAACTGGAAGCAAATAGTTTTATCTTAGATGCTTAATGCGTCACACTTTTCTGTTTTCACAACTTTTGTAAGCAGACATGAAGACTTGCGTCACACCTCCTCTGTAAGAGGTTTTTATGGCGGATTTAGTAACAATCCAGCTCATCCCATAACCTTAACACGTGTGGGACGAATTTAATTGTAGCTAAATGTGTGTTTTCACTTTTCTTAGACTCTACACGTACACAAATCACATAGGAAATCGCCGAAACGACAATTTTGAAAAACCCTCCCGAAGTAGAAGACCGACCTGGGATCCTGAGAAAATGCTCTCGAACCAAAGTTCGATGAGCAAAAATCCAGTAAAAAATTCCGGTAAATCTTGACCGATTTTGAAAACTTTGTTCCCCTGAAGTTAGTCGCAAAAAGACTTTTAAGATTGGAGTTGGAAATCGTTGTAGAGAATAACCTTTGACGAAGACTAACAATTAAAGATGGCTGGTTGCAAGGAATGATATTGATTGGAGGAAGTGTCAAAAATATCACAATAATAATCGAAACGGGTGTTGCCACTGCACAACAATGTTGTGAAATAAATTGCAAAGAGAACAGTCAGAATAAACTTGAAGGGCAAAGAATCGAACTACAACTTTGAATCCATCCTCTTAGATTTCCACCTCCCGATTTTGACATCCTCGTCCGGATTTTGACGGCGCTTCTGGACATTGTGAGCCTCGTCTCGAACATGTCAGTGCAAACACTGCACTGAAGATTCATTTCTCCACTATGTAAAAATGTAGTGAAAATCTGCAAAGTGCGCCGAGTGCCAATTTGAAGGAATTTTTCTGACGAGTTCGCAAGTTCGTCGATAAATCAGCATGATGTCAAAAGAAACAGTAAGATCCTATGACTTGCGTGAAAAAGTCGGATGCATCATCTCAAATCCGATTTTCCAAAAAAGAGCACAGTCTTTTACTCTAAGATTATGTTACCTTCCTCAGCATGCAGAATGGCCATTGGCCAGACATCATCATTCGGACTTTGTGGATAAAGTGAGGATACTTTTTGCATTCATTAGAAAATATTTTATGAGCAAAACAAACATTGTACACGTTGTTTACATTTAATTATCAAATTGTTACGAAATACGAACTTTCAGTCATCAAATGACTCGTCAAAACTAACTTGACTAACTCCATTGTTAGGAAGACACTTAGGTAAAACTTGCATTCCCACAACACCTTTTCATTTACACTTTTTGGTTTGCTTCTGCGAAAATCATAAAATTTGCACGTTGAATATTTTCTTAATTTAGGGCGAGTTCCTTCACCTGATGCCGTTTTAAGCTACTTTTTCGTACAAACAACTTCTTGCATTTCGCACACGAATACAGTCTCTCTCCTAAAATTTAGAGCATTTTGTGAGTCGTGTTTGCGTGACCGTATTTTCACGTCCAATCTACTACTCACCTGTGTGAGTCGCCTGATGGCAACTATAAGAATGCCTGTGTTTAAACGACTTCTTGCATTCCGCACACGAATACGGCCTCTCTCCTAAAATTGAGAATTTCTTTGTTTTTTCAATCCAGAGCAATTTCTCTTACTACTCACCGGTGTGGGTCGTCATGTGGATTTTTAAATTACTTCTTTGTCCAAACGACTTCTTGCATTCCGCACACGAATACGGCTTCTCTCCTAAAATTTAGATTTTCATTCTTTTCTTAATTAAAGGTAAGTTCTGCTCCTACTCACTTGTGTGGGTTCTCATATTGTGGTACACACATTAATCAAATCATCATTGGAATTAAAACGATTTATTTTGTATCGAGTCACCTTAGACTTAACTATATAAGCAATGCATTTTGTTCAATGTTAAGCATTCAAATATATGGCATCAAACTAGTAACATGAATTTGTTTTGACTAGTTTCCATATAATTGGTGACCCACGACTCTGAACGTATTTCAGATCGCAAAAAACATAAAGCTTTCGCTTTACAAAGCAAATTGCTAAAAATTTTAAATTTGTTTTTACTAACAAATCAAATTTTAGCGTTCAAAATTTGTTTCAACTTTCCAAATATTTATATTTGTGAGAACAAATTTTCTAACAAGCAAATTTTAAAAACATCAAATTTTTGCTTCTCTGCTAATAAAATGGCAGAAGGTGCAACACCACCAGCACCAACACAAAACCCTAACGCTGCAATCCTCGATGACGATTACGAAATCGACGGACAACAAAATTTAGCAGCTAATATTAATACAGGCAGAATTAACACCATCCAGATAAAAATTCCACCTTTCTGGAAAGCTGACCCTGATCTTTGGTTCCTACAAATTGAAGCTCAATTTTCAACAGCTGGAATTAGATCTGATATTTCAAAATACAACCAAATTGTTGGCAAACTAGACACAGACATTTTAACAGCAGTCAGTGACATAGTTAAAAATCCACCTGCCACCAACAAATATCAGACTCTAAAAAGTCGATTAACAAATCAATTTGCTGATTCAGATCGTAAAAAATTAAAAACTTTATTCAATGATCTTTCACTAATTGATGAAAAACCTTCCAATTTACTTCGTAAGATGAAAGATAAGTCTTGTGGTAAAGTTGGAGACGACTTATTACTAGAGTTATGGACTAATCGACTACCACAACAAATACAAGCAATTCTATCTTGCTCAACCGAACCACTTGATCAACAGTAACAATGGCCGATAAAATTTATGAAACAATCGACCAAAATTCAATCCAAACTTTATCTCGCTCCAGCGATTTCACAACACAGATTTGCAAACTAGAAGATAAAATTGATTCTCTTCAAAAAGAAATAAATCAATCTAAATCTCGCAACAGATCTGCTCAACGAAATCGTTCCTCATCCCGTTCGACACATTATAGTCGTTCCAAACCAAACTCAAACTATTGTTGGTATCACCAACGATTCAGAGATAAAGCCAAAAAATGTGATCCTCCCTGTTCTTATAACAACAAAAGGAACAGGAAATCAAAAAACTAATAAGAGAGTCAAGCCCAGCGCAACTTGACACAGACAAATTTATAAGTCGCTTATATGTAAACGAGAAAAATTCCGGAAGGAACTACTACCTTATCGATACTGGTGCTGACTTGATTGATAATAATTTTATTGTCTACTATTTTCTAGCTGACATGGAAAAAGAGTGACTATGACTGCTGTCATAGCCCTCGTTAAAAAACCATGAAAACGTTACAATATATAAATAACATTAATAACATTAACATAGAACAAAAGGAAAATTACAAAAAATTTACAAACAAAAAGTAAGAAAACATCAAAAATATTACGTCAAAATCAACATAACGAAAGTCACAAGAATAAATAATTTATGAATCTATGTCAAAGACATAGATCGTCAAAGAAAAACAAAAATGTCATAATGATATAATTGCCAAAATGGCGTCGTCAAAAATATAAAAAAAGAAAAGAAAATTCGAAATTTCAAAGTAGCATCTGAGGCGTCGTCAAATACGTTGTCGTAACAATGTAGATGTCAAAAATATCAGCCATCATGTCATAAATAATTAAATTGCCAAAGTGACGTCGTCAAAAATTGAAAAAAAAAGGAAAAGTCGAAATTAGAAAGTAGCATCTAAAGCGTAGCCGTCATCAAATACGTTGTCATGGAGACGATGTAGACGTCAAAAATTTCAGCAATCAAGGTGATGTTCTGCATAAATAAAAATAATGATTTAACTTTTTAAAAAGCTTAGAAAAGACGTAAAAGGTAATCACCGGGAAAGTGCTTTCGGATTTAAGTAGTCATTGTGTAAAGAAAGCACCAAAACAAACACATTATCCAACCATACCAAAAGTTTGGAATACCGAATCGTCTAGTTTGTGCACGTCGTTTCTAAAATAGCGAGATGGAAGTGTAGGATCGACGTGACTTGCGGCAAGATTAAACAACCGACATGCGAAGTTGAATGGTGAAAATTGAGAATATTCATGATCGCTTCCGGTGATTCTAATCAATGAAGATCTTCGTAAGACATGTGTACCATCGTTCAGAATAATCCTATTTCGGATAAATTGAGAGTTCAACTTTCCAGTCAGGACATCATGGATGAAAAAGATCGCTGCGTTGGTTCGGCGCCTTAGTAAGGATTTAAGGTTTAGTTCAGCACACCTATCAGCATATGGACGAATCCGATAGGAGTCGGTATCTCCTTCAATCCGACGGTCACGGTTGGCATAAAGAACGAACTGTCTTTGAACACTCTCTATAGATTGAATGTGAACCGCGTGATGAGGTGCCCAAACCGTACTAGCGAATTCGAGATGCGAACGAACTATGGCGGAGTAAAGCATTTTGGCTGTTCCGACGTTAAATCTCCCATAGCACTGCCGTTTTACAAATGAAAGCATTGACATAGCCTTCTTTATAGTGAGTTCTAAGTGGTCATTAAAGGAATACTTGTTATTATATGTGACTCCGATGTCTTTTGTGCTGTGAACACGATTAATTATGATATTCTGCCAAGATTGGAGAACGCTTCCGGTATATGCTAATCACCTTACATTTACTGGAGTTGAGTTCAAAGTCGTTGTCGGAGCACCATTTCACAAAATTATTGATTGATTCTTGCATGAAGTGAGTATCATCGATGGTAGAAATGCTGTTGTGAACTAGTTTTTTGTCGTCTGCAAGATTAATGTCTCTAGTGGGACCAGGAGCACCATCAGAATCGTTGAAGTAGATTACGAATAAAAGGGCAGCCAGTATTGAGCCTTGACCGATTCCAGAAAGAACATCAATTACATCAGATTTGACTGAGTTTATCTTCACCATCTGTTTCCGACGCGATAAGAAGGAGCAAAACCAGAGTAGAATTGAATTGCAAAGTTGGTATTTCTCATCTGACATCTTCTTTACCAGTCGAACAGATCGTATAACATCGAAGGCTTTGTCGATATCTGCGAGGAATATGTCCGTTTGTTCGCTGTTTTTGAAAGAATCGTGGACCAAAATTGATAATTCCATCAAATTAGATTCGACTCTCCTACCCGGGAAAAAGCCATGTTGAGTAGGTGATGATTGTGGGAAAATATTGAATTTTAGCTGCTCCAAAACTATCGTCTCGAACGCCTTAGCAAAGTTTGGAGACAAAGACACACCACGGTAGTTACCAACATCAGCTTTCTTGCCGGATTTGAATACTGGTATCAAATGACCCATCTTCCACAAATTTGGATAATAGCATTCCAGCAGTGATTTTGTGTAAATGATTGATAGAGATCGAGATAGCAATTCTGCACATTCACGGAGGAATAACGGCGACATTTTATCTGGACTAATCCCCTTACTGAGGTCCATACTCAACAAGGTTTTTTTCACAATATCCTCATTGACTGTGATGTTCGAAAAACCTGTATCGTCTCTTGAGTAAATGAAAGATAGCAGTTCGGCCATTTTCTGGTCGTCGTCGGGGTATTGCTTGTATACGGAAGCAAAGTATTTAGCAAACAGGTTAGCTTTTTCAACATCATTTGTCGCAATTTCGTCGCCGAAGGACATCTTTCCGGGTGTTATTCCACCTACAACAAAAGAAAAAGGTCACACTTCTTGTAATTTTACTTTACGTGCTGCTAATGGTACGCTAATTAAAACTTACGGAAGCAAATCCATCACACTAAACCTAGGCCTCCGACGTAACATTCGTTGGATATTTGTTATTGCAGACGTGCAACAACCCATCATTGGATTAGACCTACTAACAAAATTCGATTTACTGATAGATGTCAAAAATAGCAAACTAATTGATAATTTAACATCATTATCAACAAACGGAATAAAAATTGATTGTAATCCAGATCTAACAATCAAATCAATTTCCAACATATCCGTTTACCATCAATTATTAAACGAATTTCCGGACATTCTCGACATGTCTACATTCCACTCAGCAAAACGCAAACACAATGTAAAACATCGCATTGTTACCAATTGTCAACCAATCTTTGCTAAAGCAAGAAAACTAAACCCAGACAAATTAAAAATAGCTAAAAAAGAATTTGATGAAATGCTACGCCTTGGTATTTGTCGTCCATCCGACAGTCCTTGGGCAACACCATTACATCTAACACCTAAACCATCAGGTGGATGGCGTCCTTGTGGCGATTACCGTCGACTAAATGCTAACACCTTACCAGATCGCTACCCATTACCAAACATTCAAGAATTTAACTATTTTTTGAATGGTAAAACGATCTTCAGTAAAGTCGATTTAGTACGAGCTTATCATCAAATTCCAATGTCTGAAGAAGATATTCAAAAAACCGCAATTATAACACCATTTGGTCTTTTTGAATTTCCAAACATGACTTTTGGTCTATGTAACGCAGCTCAAACATTCCAACTCTTCATAAACGAAGTTGTTCATGGTTTAGATTTTTGCTTTGCATATCAAGATGACATTTTAATAGCATCAGAAAATGAAGAACAACATATACTTCATCTTCATTCACTATTTACCCGTCTTAACGAATACGGAGTAATAATAAATATTGATAAATGTCTCTTTCGTCAAAAAAAAATCCAATTCCTTGGTTTTCAAATAAATGAACAAGGAACTAAACCATTAAATTCGAAAGTTCAAACAATCTTAAACTTTCCTCTACCACAAACTGTTAACAAATTAAAACGATTTCTCGGAATGATCAATTTCTTCCGCAGATTCATTCCTCATGCAGCGGAGACACAAATTCCACTCTTTTCCTGCATGAAAGGAAATATCAAAAATGACAAAACCCAAATCAATTGGACTCCTGAAATGTTAAATGCATTTGACAAATGTAAAAAAGAATTAGCAGATGCAACATTACTTGCTCATCCTGATCCTAATTCTAAAATTTCTTTACATGTTGATGCATCTGATTTTGCTATAGGAGGTGTCGTACTTCAATGGTAAGACAATATTTGGCAACCGCTATCATTCTTTTCACAAAAATTATCACAAGCTCAAACAAAACAATTAAACATTTCCGATCAACACTGGAATGTACAGATTTCACTATCTTTACCGACCACAAACCATTGACTCATGCTTTCAACAAAAAGCAAGACCAAGCTACTCCTCGTCAAAACAGACAATTAAATTACATTTCACAATTTTCCACTGACATACGTCATGTACCAGGAAAAAAGAATGTAGTTGCAGATACATTATCACGCATTGCAACTATTAATCAAATATATTCACTATCTTTTGAAAGTTCAATCGACTACAGACGACTGTCTGAGCACAAAATCAAGACAAGAATTTTTTCAACAAACTTGATTCCAGTCTAAAAATAATTAAAACAGACTACAATGGCTCAAAAATCCATTGTGATATTTCAACAGGAAAACTTCGACCAGTTATTCCTCCAAGTTTCAGAAAAATTATTTTTGATAATGTTCACAAATTATCACATCCTGGAATCAAAGCTTCAACAGAACTTATCAAAAAAGATTTTGTTTGGCCAACAATGTCAAAAGACATCAAGAAATTCTGTCAATCTTGTATTGCTTGTCAAAAATCAAAAATCACACGGCACAATTCTAGCCCAATACAACCGATTGACATTCCAAATGAACGTTTCAATCATATCCACATAGATATTGTTGGACCCCTTCCTCCATCCGAAGGATATAAATACTGTTTAACAATAATTGATCGCTTTACTAGATGGCCTGAAGCCATACCTATGAAAGACTCAACTGCTGAAACAGTATCTAAAAAATTACTTTTTCATTGGATCTCTCGTTTTGGTGTTCCAAACATCATTACTACAGACCAAGGTCCACAATTTGAATCAGATCTATTCCAAGAACTGAATAAATTACTTGGAACTAATAAACAACGAACTACCAGTTACCACCCACAAGCAAATGGTATCGTTGAAAGATGGCACTGTACACTAAAAAACGCTATCAAGTGTCATAAAAATCCAAATTGGATAAACTCACTTCCAATAATATTGCTAGGTTTACGATCAGTAATCCTACCAAACCTAAATGCTTCAGTCTCTGAAATGGTCTATGGAACAAACATCCAACTTCCATATCATTTCTTTCACAAAACTGAAACAAATACAACAAAAGGCGCATTCACTTTTGTTGAAAAATTAAAAAGAATTATGGATGATATTCAGCCTATTCCAAGCTCCAATCACCATAAACAAAAGATTTTTATATTTAAAAATCTCAAAGACTGCTCTCATGTTTTCGTCCGTAAAGATGGTTATAAAAAACCACTACAACCCAATTACGACGGACCATATGTAGTCTTAAAACGAGACGCAAAATTCTTTACCTTAAAAATCAAAGGAAAAGAAAAAGTCATCAGCATTGACCGTCTCAAACCTTGCTTTGAAATTCCAGAAACACCTTCTGTTAAATCAATTAAGCAAACAAAAAAAGTTATCTACTTTCAACTTGGAAAATAACTTATTTTTCGAACCATGTTTTGAAATTTCTTCACTTGACAATCAAAACATGGTAACTCAAAATTAGACATTCAAAATTTTCGTCATCAAATTACATTGGTAAACTTAGCAAATTCGATTGGCTCATTTCCTCAAAATTCAATAAAATTCAACTCGATCAACCATCAACTATCAATTCAAAATTCGTGAACCCAAAATTCGTCAACCCAGATGGACATGACTCAATTTTTTCGACAGGGGGACGTATGTGGTACACACATTAATCAAATCATCATTGGAATTAAAACGATTTATTTTGTATCGAGTCACCTTAGACTTTACTATATAAGCAATGCGTTTTGTTCAATGTTAAGCATTCAAATATATGGCATCAAACTAGTAACATGAATTTGTTTTGACTAGTTTCCATAATATGTGTTTTCAAATTACAATTCTGACTGAACGACTTTTTACATTTGGCACAAGAATACGGCTTCTCTCCTAATATGAAGATTTTCTTTCTTATTTTAACACCGGGCTAGTTTTCCTACGATACTCACCTCTGTGCATCCTCATGTGGAGTTTGAAAGAATTTTTGTATGCAAGCGACTTACTACATTCCGCACACGAATACGGCGTCTCTCCTAATGGAGATTTTCATTCTTATTTTAATTCAGGGCTAGTTTTTCTATAGCATAAAATTCCACATTTTCGGCTTATTGAACATGTGGAATTCGTGTTGAATAGATGAGAAAATGAGGAGTTTTATGTAAGAGAGACATTATTACTCACCTGTGTGAATCGTCTGGTGGTGGTTGTTCAAATAACTTTTATGTTGAAACGACTTATGGCATTTCGGACAGGAATACGACCTTTTTCCTAAAACTAAGAATTTATTTTTCTTTGTTGAATTCATTGCTATCTCCTCTACCACTCACCTGTGTGGGTCGTGTCATGGAAATCGATATTTTTCCGTACGACATACGATTTCTCGCATTCTTCATATGAATTCAGCCTCTCGCCTAAAAGTAAAGTTTCTATTCATTCGGAATTTTTCGACTGTAGTGTAGCCTACTGACCGGAGTGAACTCTCATGTGTGACCTTATTTCAGACTTCATCGTAAATGATTTTTCGCAAATGTCGCAAATAAACGGGCTATTGTCTAAATTACAAAGTGTTCATGATAACGTATAGCGCTAGAAAATCAATTGCAACTAACTTTCTTGCTTACATTCATCATTCTTATGCAAAGCCTCAGCAGTAGAGGAACCTTCCGAACTGCTGACATCACTCAAATTACGATTCACATTCTCTTCTTGGTCCATTTCCTGAGAAAATTCGAAAATCAAGAAAAGAATTTTTATCTTTCTAACAGCACACGGCCTGTTCAGTCAAGAAATAAATAAATTCACAAGGCGATATTACAAAGTGGTCGCCGATTTTTTTAGTTATTTGATTTAATGGAACTCAATTTGCAATTTCCTTCACTTCAGTTCAGAATCAGAATAGATGTTGCAGAAAGATTCCAACGTTTCTAAGTAAATATGGCCTTCACTCTTAAGAGTGATTTTGCGAAAACTTCGTACGGAATCGGACGATCTGGGAAAAAGGTGTCACCGTTTAAGGCGAGCTATGGTTCATTCGATTTGTTGGACTGTCGCGAGATAACATTTGACTCATTTTTTCTGAATTTTTACTTCGTTGTTGAGTTAGAGCTATGGAACTAGGGTCATGTCAGGGGGTGTGAAAAATGGTTTTTTGGCTGTAACTCGGGCAAAATGAAATATAAAGTAATGAAACTTTCTACGATTATAGGCCTCTATTTGACCCGTGGGGCAAAGTGTTCAGAACAGTAATGACGATGATGAAAGGTACATTGGGGCCAAAAGAAAAGTGCCCGGATAGGCTAGGTGTCATAGTGAGAGAGCTCTTCCCACAGCACGAACAGATCACATGGCCGCAAACTCCTTATGACGATGAAGCGGAAGACAGACTTGAACGGTCGATCACGGTAGAAGAGATCCAGATGGCTGCACAAAAGCCAAAAAATAACAAAGCGCCAGGACCAGATGGAATCCCCAATATAGCTCTGAAGACAGCAGCATGCGCAAAGCCTAACATGCTCAGATTGACAATGCAGAAGTGCCTAGACGACGGATATTTTCCTCAAATATGGAAGAAACAGAAGCTGGTCTTAATACCAAAACCAGGGAAACCGCCAGACAAGCCATCATCATATAGACCTATATGCTTGTTGGACGGGTTGGGAAAAATACTGGAAACCGCGATCCTGAATAGACTAAGAAAACACACGGAGGGCGAGCACGGACTGTCGGACGAACAATTCGGATTTCGAAAAGGGAGATCGGCGATTGAGGCCATTAAAAAAGTCATAGAGACCACCGACAAGGCGCGGAAGCAAAAAATACGGGGTAACCGCTTCTGTGCTATAACGACGATAGACGGTAGAAATGCCTTTAATAGCGCAAGCTGGATAGAGATAGCCAAGGCGCTACATGTCATGAGAGTCCCCGATTACCTCTGTAGGATACTGAAAAGCTATTTCGAGCGACGAGTACTAACGTACGATACTAATGAAGGGAAAAAGACAGTCGCCATCACAGCTGGAGTACCACAGGGATCCATATTAGGACCAACGCTGTGGATGTATGACACAGCGCTGAGGCTGAAACTGCCAAGATGTGCTAAGACGATTGCT
>CM055403.1:121507732-121520501 GCA_029228625.1 Pseudolycoriella hygida
GCAATTTCTCATGCCGTGACCGTACGTTTGGCATCGTCTGCATTGGGTAACATTTCCTGTTGTTTTTTTAAAAATCCGCCATTTCGGAATTGTGTAGTTTATGACAATTTTACTCAGATTTTGTAGATTTGTTGTGCCTTGCTTGAAGGAGACAACATACGAGCCTTCACAATCGAATTTTTTTGTTTTCATCGTAATCTCTCTTATCTCGACCGGTTCGATTTGGTATTTTATGAGAGATTCATATATAGCATCTATAGGCGTCGTGGCGATACCTGATAGTATGAATTTATCAAACCTTTCTGAGCTGACATCATGCGTGTAGAATTGAATGTTCTTGTCGCACAGGGCAGTTTTAAACTTTTTGTAGGCCTCGATATCGTTCAGTAGTATTTTCGTTCCAATTGACATGTACTTTAACATGTACGTGGAGTTAATTCCTATAGTATTTAATATTGTTAAAGCGGAGGTGAAATTTGACGCTCCAACAACAGTGACTGGTGGAATTCTCGATTTTTCCACTTTATTATGTTTAAGCTGTTTTGGTAATTCAGCATTTACGTTGTTTAATATTCCGAATGAATTTTGTGTAGGTATAGAATAATGTGTATTTTCTTTAGAGTTCATTTCGTTATTTGATTGCATTTCATGCGTTTCATTTAAGTTAGGTAGGCTATCACTGCGCTGTAGAATAGAGCCTTGAATTAGAGTCCTTTTATTACCAAATACGTCGGCAATCGAAGGCTGGCTGACATTTTGTTTAGGCATTGTGTGCCTCTTAACGTTGAGTTGACAGGTTTCGCAATCCGGGTCTAGCTCAGTAGCTGATCTTTTATTGTTCATTCAGATCTGATCCCGGGACGTGCTATTGGTAGCATTCCCATTCGGGGGGTCACTCTTGGTCTCACTCACAATTCACTGTTTTATTTGACTCAGATAATACAATGTATGCACTTATTTTGTTTTTATTCACTTAATGAATTATGCTTATTCAGGTAAATATTTTACTTTTGTATTATAATAGCAGTTGAAAAAAAAGCAACCGTATCGCACTGCAGCGAAACTGAAACTGATATTTTTATATTTATATTTTTATTTTTATGTGCAAGTGTAGGTAAACCATTTAAACATTTAACAAATTGCAAATTTATTTATGAAACAAGAACTTAACTATAATTTAAATTAAAATTTCCTAGAGCGATATAGTATCGTGAGCACTCCATAAACTGTCAACAAAGCTCTCTTGGCGTGGAAAAAAAACTCAAAAGTTCGCCTATATATGGCTCCTTGTCCCAAAGGTTTTTGTATGGAGTTTTTTGGGTTTATGGACGTTTTTTTTGGGGTGTGGGGACTGCGTTACGCCCTCCACTACCGCTACGGGCATGATTGGAATTATTAAAATTAATTAAACGTTTCTCGAAATTGTTCCATAATAAAATAGTTAAATGGGAAAAAATTTGAAAAGCATGTAGCACATGCAGCAAATAAACATAGAAGGGACCCGTACGTATCAGAATAGATGCGGCAAACAGAGTTGATGTTACGAAAAGACTGGAACGTATTTAAGTAAATGTTGCGTTCACATTAGACTGTATTGGAAATTGCCCGTAGGGCAATTTTGAAAAACCCGTACGAAGTAACGGTGTAAAAAAATTCTCCGAACGCACAAAATTGACCTCCAAATAGAGAAAAATGTTCTCCTCAATTTTGTCTACAACATAGAAAAAAGAACTATTTTTTGGGCTAGGGCCGACCTTAGTACTGACCTAGGGCCTTAAATAGAGGCCACGGATACATACTTCCATAGAAAAAATGTTTCCCTCAATTTGCTCTGCAACATAGCAAAAAACATTTTTTTATGTTAGGGCCGATCTTAGGACCGACATGAGGCCCACTTGAGCCCTAAGCACAGGCAAAAATTCTTCTATAAATTGTCGGCCGTGCCGAGATATTTCAAACAAAAAAAAGTTTTTGAAAATCGGAAGAGATTTACTCGAGTTATGTACAAAAAGCACGTAGGGCCCTAACAAAGACTCTTTTTTAGTGCCCTAGCTAAGTCCAAAGACTCAAATCGAAAAATGTTTCTTTCACAAATTGTCGGTCATGTACAGATCTTTCAAACAAAAAAATTTTTGAAAATCGGTAAAGATTTACTCGAGTTATGTACAAAAAACACATAGAGCCCTAGCAGAGACTCGTTTTTAGTGCCCTAGCTATGTCCAAGGACTCAAATTCAAAAAAGTTTCTTCCATAAATTGTCGGCCATGCCCAGATCTTTCAAACAAAAAAAAATTATGAAAATCAGAAAAGATTTACTCGAGTTATGTGCAAAAGACCCAAAACCACTTAAACGGCCCTAGCTCGGCGGCCCTTGGGCCGACAGTGCCCATATTCAATACCATAAAATATTTTTTGACTACCTTTAAGGAACAAAAAAGTATTTGAAAATCGGTCAAAATTTACTCAAGTTATCGTGTTGACGGACAGACAGACAGACAGACAGACCGACAGACGACGACATTGTTTTTTTCGCTGATTTGTCATCTGGAGGCAACAAAAAAAGGTTCCCCCTTACTCCCGGGTTCGAATTCGCAATGTAACAAACGTGGTAGTAAACGCATCAGACCTACGTACTTCGTACGGGTCTAAAAATGTTTTGATATATTTAGCGCAGTGAGTTCCAATGATAAGACGAAAATTATTTTTAATCTTAAGGATGAGAGTTTTTCACAGGGTGAGAAAAATGAGGGACAAGAGCAATACTCCATCGTTGAGAGACCGTTTCAAATCAGGTCAATTTTATCCTTTTTGCCTGACGAAGGGTTCAAAAATCGCTTTCAAAAATATAGAACGAATGCCCGAAGTTTTTTGATAAAATGTGCAAAATTGTCCGAAATTTTTTCAGGTGAGACGTTCAAAATGTCCGAATTTTGGACACGGCGAAAAGTAGTGGGAGGCCTGCAATTAGTTTTTTCCGACATTTTATTCTGTACAACTTTACCTTTGAAAGTAAATCACTGTATAGCACAGTTAAGCAAATATTGACTGAAAACCACCAGCTATCGCATATGGCCGTACATTCAGTGGGTCCCAGTGCCCAAAGCACTGAGTCGATTTACACAAAAAAATTTCCCAGTTATGTGAGATCAAATATGCTTTCATTTGATACCAAAGTGAACAATTTCCGTGCTATACGTGCTGAAATATTTGCGAAAAAATTTCACCCACCCTCAAAAATCCACGTTTTTGGACACTTTCTCGACCATATCTCCAGAACTACCTGACCGATTTTGTTCATCTTCGAACCTGAATCATGGGACATGTGTACCTTTCAGGGGAAAAAAGTTTAGGGTGATCGGTTGAGCCGTTTAGAAGAAAAGGTGTAGACGGACGGACGACGAGACATTTGTTTTTTGCTTATTCGTCATCTTTTGATGATAACTAATGTATCCCCCTATCTCCTGCCTCGATCTACCCCATGTTACAAGAAAATTGTTTGTAGTAAACGTATAGGACCTTTGTACTTCGTACGGGTCCAACAATTTCGAGAAACGTTTAGAAAGTGAAATTTTGTATTGGAACATTTGAATTTTATTTTAGAACACCAAAGAGTTTTTATTTGAACAAAAACATTTTAGTGTGGAACGAAACGAATAAAGTTTTAGAACTTTTATTTTTTTATTGGAACATTCATATGTCCATATTGGAACAAATCAACTTTGTTGTGGAGCAAAACGGAAAACGTTGTGGAACGTTTCAATTTTTATTGTAACATTTGTATTATTTATTGGAAAATCTCATGCTCAATATTGGAACAAAAAGAATATTTTTTGTAACAAAAACTATTTTTTTTGTAACGAAAGTTTTTTTTTTTAACCAAGTAATATATCCCCTATAGAAAATGTAATTTTCAAACCTCGATATCTCAAGTCAATTTTCAACCGATTTTGATGAGTCTGGGCTGCCAAGACGTATTTAAAAAAATTTAGAAGGGCAGGGGGACAGGTGGAAAAACTAAAAAGTTCGTGTATGGTGACTTGTCCCAAATGTTTTTGTATGGCGTTTTTTGAGTTTGTGGACTTCTTTTTTGGGGTGTGGGACTGCATGATCAAATTTCAGAGAACTCTACACACATAAATGCCTAATTTTAAAATGGTTACAAACGTCGTGATGTGCACATAAATATGATTACATCAGCGTATAATTACTTTCATTTATTGTTAAAGTTTTATTCAATATCCACATATTTCTCAGAATTCCACTGCTCGAACAATGGAACTTTATTACCTGCGAATAAACCCACAAAAATAAATGATAAAGATTGTAACTACGACTCGGGTTGGTATCTAAAGACACACGGACGCAGACAAACTGACACGGACACACGGACGCGTACACAGGGATGCGGAACTACGACGCGGACACAAGGACGAGTACACCTACACAGGGATAAGGAACTACGGACGCGCACACACGGACGCGGACACACGGACGCGGACACACGGACGCGGACACACGGACGCGGACACACGGACGCGGACACACTGACGCGGACACACTGACGCGGACACACGGACGCGGATACACGGACCCAGACACACGGACGCGGACACGCGGACGCGGACGCGGACACACGGACACGGACGCGGACACACGGACACGGACGCAGACACACGGACACGGACGCAGACACACGGACGCAGACACACGGACACGGACACACGGACAAAATCGACCCTAATTCGGCCGTAAGACCCTGACTAACGTTAAGGGAACTTAATGTGGACGTAATTTCATACACTTAAGAGTTAAGGCAATATTTGCTTTCTGTTTCACAGATACATTGAACTTTGAAAATGCTTTTTAGTGAAAGAAAATCGCTCTTCACTTATTTCGCAATTCATCGTAGAGTTTTTCGCGCACGTCCTATGGACGGTATGTTTCATCACTTTTTTGCCTGCAGCGGTCGAATTACTGAAGTCTTGAATGTTTTTCGCAGTGTTTCCTGTTTTTCTTAGAATTTCTTTCACTCGATTCGCCGGCACTTTGCTGCATTTGGTGGATTGATGTATTTAACGACGAAATCAATTTTTTTGTCTTTTAATGATTTTATGTTATTTTTGGCGTAATGAGCAAATGCCAAATCTGGGCAGAAGATGGTTGGAAATCTCAGCTGTCTTAGATATGAGCCTTTTTCTTGATTCAATCTTCGATTTGGATTTGCTTGTTAGCAATTCCAGAAATGACGAAAATTTTACTTCGAGAACCGTTCGAAAAGTGACGACATATACTCTATACTGAACAAGAGCTCAGAAGTGACGTGCGCAGAGAACTTCACGATGAACTCAAAAATAAGTGAAATGCGGTCTTCTTTCACTATACAACGTTTTTAAAGATTCAATGTATCTGTGAAATAGCGAGCCGTGAGACTCGGAGTAACTGCAGGGGAACGTGGAAGTGTCCGTAACATTTCAGGGCGAAGATTTTCCCTCAATAGCACTCCTCTTTGCTGCGTCGACAGTGAAATAAACCTCCTCAGTGACACAAGACATTTCCACAGATGATTTAACGCAAAATACGAGGGGCACCCTAAAAGTTTCGGGAATCGGCTATATCGGCTCGTGTAAACTTTTCGCCAATTTACACAAAAATTAAATTGGTCTTTCCTGATTTAAAAATGATGATCAAAATGAAAATCGATCGTAGCAGTCAAAAGATACAACAATTCCAAAAAGTCATTGCAGAGAAAAAATGGATTTATCACGTGAAAATTTTAGAGCCATGATTTTCTACGACTTTAAGTCTGGCTTGACTCTCAAATTGTGTATTGATCGTTTGCAAAAAGCATTTGGAGATGAGGCCCCATCCAAGACCACTGTTTATCGGTGGTTCACTGAGTTTGAATCGGGACGCACTTATCTCAGTGACGACTTTCGTGAAGGTCGACCTTCCACAGCCATCACCGATAGAAACATTGACCATGTCCCGAACATGATTAAAGCCGATCGACATGTGACCTATGCTGAGATAGCTGCATCCCTTGGGATCGGGAAAAGTCAAATACAAACAATTTTACACGAACATTTACGCACACGGAAGCTTTGTTCTCGGTGGATCCCACACAAATTGACAGACGACCAAAAGGAGGCTCGTGTGAAATGGTGCCGAGATTCTCTCAAAAAATTCGACAATGGGGCTTCTGATTCAGTATATAGCATCGTAACAGGTGACGAAAGTTGGATTTACAGCTATGATCCCCAAACAAAACAGCAATCCACCGTTTGGGTGTTTCAAAATGAAGATTTACCAACAAAGGTAATTCGCGCTCGAAGCGTCGCCAAGAAAATGGTCGCTACTTTCTTCAGGAAATGTGGTCATGTGGCTACTGTACCACTTGAGGATCGTAAAACAATCAATTCAGAGTGGTATACTACGATTTGTTTGCCAAAAGTATTTGAAGAACTACGTGGAAAGAGTCGAAATCGCAAGATCGTTCTCCACCATGATAATGCAAGCTCCCACACAAGTGCTCTGACCACGACGTTCTTGGAGAAGGAAGAAATCAATTTGATGCTGCATCCACCCTACAGTCCCGACTTGGCACCGTGCGACTTTTATTTGTTTCCAAGTGTCAAGAATAAGTTGCGTGGGAAGCGATTTTTATCTGCGGAAGCTGCTGTCGAGGCACATGAACAAGAAGTGGCCCAAATTCACACTTCCGAATGGACTCGATGTTTCGAAAAGTGGTTTTTTAGGATGAAAAAGTGTATAGATTGTAATGGTGATTATTTTGAGAAGCAATAAAATCGTTTTATAGCCGATTCCCGAAACTTTTAGAGTGCCCCTCGTAAGAAACGCCCCGCGAGACAACTCGTCCACCATCAAAGAAAGGAATTTGAAGACTTTAACGTTAACGAAATAAGAATCGCAACCTTCCCAGCTTATATCGATCGGAAATCCTGAACACCGAGGCAACTTTGACTGCGTCGTTAATCAAGCATTGGGCACTAAAAGCTCGATGTAAAAAAATCTCTGATGCAATGACTTTCCACTACATTTCCATTAACTAAATGTTCAGTTTGTCTTTTGCACGTGCAATTAGAAAAGTTTAAACCAGGAAATACAAAATGGTTTAACTGATGCTTCATGCTCGCAAAAATATGTCCTGAATTTTTAATTTTCAGGCATTCGTCAAGAAGTATGCACAATCATTCCAATGGATGGTGCATTGAAAACAATGAGTAGATGTAACAGCATTGCATTTTGTACTGTCTGCTTACTGATATACTGAATGTGTGAAAAGTTGAAGACAGATTGACATATTCGATTTTTCGAGTGTGTTTTGTATGTTTTCGACACCGAGAGCTTTGGTCATTTCAACACACTCAACATTTTGTAACCAGTCGATTTGAGGGGGCGGGGCGATATTGGTTCTTAGATTCCTTAGATTTTTCCATCTGACCGTTTGATGACAGTCCGTCAGTCAACACGACAGATCGAGTAAAACTAAACCGATTTTCAAAAGCTTTTTTCCCTGAAAGGTAATCGAAAAATATTTTATGGGATTGAGCACTGTCGGCCGAGCTAGGGCCGTTTAAGGGGTTTTGGTGACACTATAACAGTGTTCAAGACAAATTTTGGGGTCGGGCCTATCATTAGAGCTATAGGTCGGGCCTTAGGTCAACCCTAGCACACAAAAAATTGTTTTTGCTATGTTGTTCTACTACGACAGTTGTAGACCAAATTGAATTTAACATTTTTGATCATAGAATTATGTGTCTGAGGCCATCAGTCCTAAGATCGACCGTAGCCAAAAAAATTCCTTTGAAATTTTTTTTTTCATGTTTCTTGTGAAATTCTTTTAATTTTGGATGTTGTGACGTGGTTTGGAAGGGTTTTTCAATATTACCCTTTCGGCAATTTCTAATCCAATTTAATGTGGACGTAATTTCATATGCCTAAGGCTGAAGGCCATATTTACTTAGAAACGTTGGAATCTTTCTGCAACATCTATTCTGATTCTGAACTGAAGTTAAGGAAATTGCAAATTGAGTTCCATTAAATCAAATGACTAAAAAAATCGGCGACCACTTTGTAATATCGCCTTGTGAATTTATCTATTTCTTAACTGAACAGGCCGTGTGCTGTTAGAAAGATAAAAATTCTTTTCTTGATTTTCGAATTTTCTCAGGAAATGGACCAAGAAGAGAATGTGAATCGTAATTTGAGTGATGTCAGCAGTTGCGAAGGTTTTTCTACTGCTAAGGCTTTGCATAAGAATGATGAATGTAAGCAAGAAAGTTAGTTGCAATTGATTTTCTAGCGCTATACGCTAACATGAACACTTTGTAATTTAGGTAATAGCCCGTTTATTTGCGACATTTGCGAAAAATCATTTACGATGAAGTCTGAAATAAGGTCACACATGAGAGTTCACTCCGGTCAGTAGGCTACACTACAGTCGAAAAATTCCAAATGAATAGAAACTTTACTTTTAGGCGAGAGGCTGAATGCATATGAAGAATGCGAGAAATCGTATCTCGTACGGAAAAATATCGATTTCCATGACACGACCCACACAGGTGAGTGGTAGAAGAGATAGCAATGAATTCAACAAAGAAAAAGAAATTCTTAGTTTTAGGAAAAAGGTCGTATTCCTGTCCGAAATGCCATAAGTCGTTTCAACATAAAAATAATTTGAACAGACACCACCAGACGATTCACACAGGTGAGTAATAATATCTCTCTTACATAAAACTCCTCATTTTCTCATCTATTCAACACGAATTCCACATGTTCAATAAGCCGAAAATGTGGAAATTTATACGATAGAAAAACTAGCCCTGAATTAAAATAAGAATGAAAATCTCCATTAGGAGAGACGCCGTATTCGTGTGCCAAATGTAAAAAGTCGTTCAGTCAGAATTGTAATTTGAAAACACATATGAGAACCCACACAAGTGAGTAGGAGCAGAACTTACCTTTAATTAAGAAAAGAATGAAAATCTAAATTTTAGAAGAGAAGCCGTATTCGTGTGCGGAATGCAAGAAGTCGTTTGGACGGAAAAGTAATTTAAAAAGCCACATGACGACCCACACCGGTGAGTAGTAAGAGAAATTGCTCTGGATTGAAAAAACAAAGAAATTCTCAATTTTAGGCGAGAGGCCGTATTCGTGTGCGGAATGCAAGAAGTCGTTTGCATATAGAAGTAGTTTAAGACACCATCAGGCGACTCACACAGGTGAGTAGTAAATTGAACGTGAAAATACGGTCACGTAAACACGACTCACGGAAATGCTCTCAATTTTAGGAGAGATGCCGTATTCGTGTGCGGAATGCAAGAAGTCGTTTAGACATAGAAGTAATTTAAGTCGCCATCAGGCGGCTCACACAGGTGAGTAGATCTTGGACTTAATTAAGAAATGATTGGACGTGAAAATATGGCGACGCAAATTTCACCACTCACAAAATGCTCTAAATTTTAGGAGAGAGACTGTATTCGTGTGCAAAATGCAAGAAGTTGTTTGTGCAAAAAAGTAACTTAAAACGGCATCAGGTGAGTAGTGAAGGAACTCGCCCTAAATTAAGAAAATATTGAACGCGCAAATTTTATGATTTTCGCAGAAACAAACCAAAAAGTGTGAATGAAAAGGTGTTGTGGAAATGCAAGTTTTACCTAGGTGTCTTCCTAACAATGGAGTTAGTCAAGTTAGTTTTGACGAGTCATTTGATGACTGAAAGTTCGTATTTCGTAACAATTTGATAATTAAATGTAAACAACGTGTGCAATGTTTGTTTTGCTCATAAAATATTTTCTAATGAATGCAAAAAGTATCTTCACTTTATCCACAAAGTCCGAATGATGATGCCTGGCCAATGGTCATTCTGCATGCTGAGGAAGGTAACATAATCTCAGAGTAAAAGACTGTGCTCTTTTTTGGAAAATCGGATTTGAGATGATGCATCCGACTTTTTCACGTCTGAATTGCAAGTCATAGGCTCTTATTGTTTCTATTGACATCATGCTGATTTATCGACGAACTTGCGTTAGACTCGTGCCTCAGAAAAATTCCTTCAAGTTGGCACTCGGCGCACTTTGCAGATTTTCACTACATATTTACAGAGTGGAGAAATGAATCTTCAGTGCAGTGTTTGCATTGATATGTTCGAGACGAGGCTCACAATGTCCAGAAGCGTCGTCAAAATCCAGACGAGGAATCCGGTGATGTCAAAATCGAGAGGTGGAAATTGAAATCTAAGAGGAGGGATTCAAAGTTGTAGTTCGATTCTTTGCCCTTCATGTTTATTCTGACTGTTCTGTTTGCAATTTATTTTACAATATTGTTGTGCACTGACAACACCCGTTTCGATTATTATTGTAATATTTTTGACACTCCCTCCAATCAATCTCATTGTTCCTTGCGACCAGCCATCTTTAATTGTTAGTCTTCGTCAAAGATTATTCTAAACAACAATTTCCAACTTCAATCTTAAAAGTCTTTTTGCGACTACTTTCAGGGGAACAAAATTTTCAAAATCGGTCAAGATTTACCGGAATTTTTTACTGGATTTTTACTCATCGAACTTTGGTTCGAAAGCATTTTCTCAGGATCCTCAGGTCGGTCTGTTACTTCGGGAGGGTTTTTCAAAATTGTCGTTTCGGCGATTTCCTTTGTGATTTGAGTACGTGTAGAGTCTAAGAAAAGTGGAAACACACATTTAGCAACAATTCAATTCGTCCCACACGTGTTAAGGTTATGGGATGAGCTGGATTGTTACTAAATACGCCATAAAAACCTCTTACAGAGGAGGTGTGACGCAAGTCTTTATGTCTGCTTACAACAGTTGTGAAAACAGAAAAGTGTGACGCATTAAGCATCTAAGATAAAACTATTTTCTTACAGTTACAAAAGTTTTGAAATAAGAGAAGGGTGACGCAAAAAGTTTTTAAACAAAATTACGTTGAGTTCCAAAAATTGCGTCACAAATGCCAGACCCAACGACGAAATAATTTTTCTATACTTCAGTTTTTACACAAATTTTGACTTTTATTTCTTACTGCATCGTTTAGGTAAATTTAAATTTTTGCGTGTAAAAACTGAAAGTGTTGAAAACTATTACGCTGGTGGGTCTGGCATTTGTGACGCAATTTTTGGAACTCAACGTAATTTTGTTTAAAAAAATATTTTGCGCATCGAAGCTTAATGCGTCACCCCCCTCTGATTTCAGAACTTTTGTAACTGGAAGATAATAGTTTTACCTTAGATGACTGGAAGATAATAGTTTTACCTTAGATGCTTAATGCTTCACACTTTTCTCTTTTCACAACTTTTGTAAACAGACATAAAGACTTGCGTCACACCTCCTCTGTAAGACGTTTTTATGGCGGATATCAGTACTTTTGTAAGTTTATCTCCAGTCAAAAACCTAATGGAATTTGAAAAGTCCAAGAGAAATCCACGTAAACCACGAAAATAATTTTTGATGGAAGTGGCCATATACCAGGATTGGGCCATATTTCCCCAAAATCCTGAAACACGTGTTCGCTTAAATTTTATTCTCTACAACTTCGCCTTTGGAACCAACTTTCTAACTCTCATAGTTCAGGAGATCTGGGTCATCCTGCCCAATTATGGAATATTTCACCAAAACCCTGAAACAGGTTCTCGCTTAAATTTGATTCTTTACAACTTCACCTTTGGAAGTAGCTTTCTAACTGCTAAAGTTCTAGAGATACGGGCTACATCTCATGAAACGTTATATGAAATTACAAAACCTTACAAAGTTAAAAAACAATTGCCAAAAACAAACAAAGAAAGAAAGGTTTACCAAATTGAGTATTTAAGACCTGTACGTATCAGAATAGATGTGGCAAACAGAATACATGTGGCAAAGAGACTTGAACGTATCTAAATATACAAATAAGCAAGCAGTCCAACGTTTTCTGTTCTTTTATAACTGTAAGAATTTCAATGATCCATAGAAACTACACAAGGTAATGTCAAAGGCCCTAACGAAGTACGCCTCAGACCATTCAAATCTAGAAAAGCTTATATCCAAGGACTGAATCATTTTTCCCTAAAACCCTGAAACACGTGTTATCTAAAATTTTATTCTCTACAACTTAGTCTTTGGAAGCAACTTTCTAACTCTCATAGCTCTGGAGATTCGGGTCATCCTGCCCAATTATGGAATAAGCCATATAGCCAAAACCATGAAACACGTGTTCGCTTAAATTTAATTCTCTTCAACATAGCCCAGAGACCAACTTTCTAGCTCCCATAGTTCTGGAGATCTGGGACTTCCTGCCCAACTATGGAAGAGGCCACATACCAGTATTGGGACATATTTCACCAAAAACCCTGAAACACGTGTTCGCTTAAATTTAATTCTCTACAACTTTGGCTTTGGCAGTAAATCTCCATATTGCATAGTTAAGGAAATATAGACGAAAAACTGTTTTCATATATGGCCAAGAATCTCAATTTCGTCCATTTTGTTGGTCCCAGTGCCCTGACCCCTGACCCGATTTCCGATTTTTCCCAGTTTTGTGACATCAAATGCTTTCATTTAACACCACAATGAGGAATATCCGTGCTATACTTGCTGAGATATTTGCGAAAAAGCTTCACCGACCCTCGAAAAACCATGTTTTTGGTCACTTCCTCGACCATATCTCCGGAACTACTTGATCGATTTGGCTCATCTTCGAACTTGAATCATTGGAAGCATGTTTCTTTCAGGGAAAATAAAGTTTAGGCTGATCGG
>CM055403.1:121521001-121541723 GCA_029228625.1 Pseudolycoriella hygida
TGGAATGAGATTGGTGCACACACCAACATTCCGAAAACAGAATTTTTCCAATTGCTAAATTTTATAATCAGAGACTGCAATCAATTCACCTATAATAACACTATATACAAGCAATTGGAAGGAGTTCCGATGGGATTACCTTTGAGTCCAATACTAGCTGACATAGTTATGGAATATATTCTGGACGAAGCAAAGAAGAAACTAAATTTCGAATTGAAGACATGTATAAAGTACGTTGATGACCTATTCCTCATTATACCGGAAAATCGAATCCAAGAGACTCTTGACACTTTCAATTCAATCCATCACAAGATCCAATTTACCCATGAAATTGAACAAGACACAATGCTTCCGTTTTTGGATACATTGATCATACGGAATGCAGACGGATCTCTCCTTTTCGATTGGTACACCAAACAAACATCTTCCGGCAGGATACTAAATTTCTTTTCAAATCACCCACTTACTCAAAAACTAAATGTTGTCGACAATTTAATAAAACGCATATTCAACACCAGCTCAAAAGAATTCCATGCCAAAAATAAAAAAATCACCAAAAACATCCTAACCGACAACAATTACCCTAACAAGCTGATTAATCAACGTATAAAGAAATATTTCTGTTCCAAACACCGTGCAAACAACCATGTGTCCACCGACAGAGGGAGGAAGGATCAACATAAAACAACGGTTATATCTAAATCTAACTCCAATGATAATCCTAACGAAACTCAATATCGAGGTCTCCTCTTTGATCAAACTTGCTCTCAAAATGTCTCGAAGCTTATTTGTAAACAAATTCCAGATCTCAAAATTGGTTTCAAACCATTCAAAACCAACAGATCAGTGTTCTCTAATCCTAAACAAAAAACTCAAAAGGAAGACATGTACAATGTGGTCTACAAGATTCCCTGTTTTGGTGGTGGATATGGATCAAAATGTAATCTTTCCTACATAGGAACTACGGGTCATAAATTAAAAAGCCGTTGTGACCAACACGAAGATGACATTAGAACATACAATCTAACTGGCGACCTAGATGAAACAACGGCCCTTGTTCATCATTTTTACGATACAGGACATGCACCAGACATAGAAAAAGTATCAATAAAGCAAATAGAACACAATTTCACAAAACGCAAAGTTTTGGAATCATTGCATATCCTGACAGAACCTAACACCATGAATTTCAGAAGAGACACGGAGAACATTAGTACTGTATACAAAAGCTTGTTGTGCTGATAGTCATGCTCTTCCATATGTTGTCATACCATTCAGTTGAAAAGTTTTTGCCGCTCCCAATCTTAGTATAAGTTCAGTTATTAGTTGACAAATTAAATATTAACTCTTTGTTCCTATATTTTGTGTGTCCAAAGTTTTTCAATTTTTTCAATTTTTCTATATTTGTAAGTTTTATAGTTTATTCATACTAATAGTTTTGTTTTTGCTCATTTAACGTTATATTTCTAGCCATTTGCTGAAGATGTAACAATAAAAGTTACGAAACGTCCAAAAGACATTGTTTACATTTGGGGACTGGATCGAAAAATTAAGAAGAATTCCCTACTACAAAAGCATTTTCAAAGTTCAATGTATCTGTGAAACAGAGAGCCGTATGTTTATCTCATCCACTGAGGAAGCTACTGTGTTTTGGATTTTCCAGATTCGTTTCTAGTCAGTCCTTAATACAGCTTTATGTCCAACACGTTGGAAGTCCCATTCGAAGTTTTCAAGAGCGATTTCTATGCTAATTTCGCAGAGATAAGTCTGACAGTTTCACCGACCTTCAAAAAACCACGTTATTGACCACTTTTTCGACAGAAACTTCGAAAATTTTCAACCAATTTTGCCTAAATTCAGTTCTGTAATCATTTTGTCAATTATCTTTCAGGAAAAAGAAAGATTTCGAAATTCGGTGAAGTTGTACTCGACTTTTCGTGTACGTAGACAGACGGACAGGTTTTTTTTTGCAGATTTAGCATCTGGTGTCCATGATCGATGCTCCCACTCAAACAGACTGTTTACAAACGTTCTTCGTACGGGTCCAAAAATAATTGCAGTGATTGGGGCGGGAATATTTCTTGTAATTTGACCATTAACATTTGAAGCTTTACACGAAATCTTGCAGCCTTTTGACCATGTTTTCTGTTCTCCCCATTCCCGACTACTTCACAAAAGCATTCACTGTTTATTGACTCGAAGAAAGAATTGATTTTCATTGTGCGGAAAATAACTTCTACTTCAGCGGTATTTAAAACGCAAGTCAAGGGAAATGGAGTACCTCAGAATGGAAGTTTTGTTCCACTTATTTGTGACCGAGTTGCTCGTCGCAAACGGTTGCAGGGATTTCTTCAGCTGATCTTGAATCCCAAGCCTCATCCTGAGATACATTTTCAAGTAGCTCCTCGTCGTCCAATCTGAAGTTAAAAAATCTTTTGTCACGAATGCATTACGAATGAAACTTTAGGTTTATTACACTTCGAAGAAAGTTGGGTTAAAATCGTTTTCGTTGCTGATGTCGTCTTGATGAGCAATAAACTGGAATTTCGGAAAAACGAAAATCTTTTATAAAATTTTGAGTTTCATGTAAAATTCTATAAAAACTCCAACCGAAACGTTATTAATTATTCATACCTCGAGCAAGTCGTCAATAGTAACGTCCATGTCGAAATCCTCCAAAGATAACGAGTTACCCATTGAAGTCGTTGAATGCAAATTGCACAATGCACAAAACGACACACAGTAGTAACCAAGCGAATGAGCGCGAAACCTAAAAGGCTAGTACATGTTCTCAACTTTAGTACATTTGTGGATCAGTTGACAAATGAAGGGGTCGAAAATGTCGCTTTTGAGATTGTTTTTCACCGTTCTCACAAGATAGAAGAATGTATACATACTACAACCTCAAATGCGCAACAAATTGTCATTAGACTAGAACGAAGTACATATTACGTTGTGCGTCATTGGTTGGGCGATTCCATTTTTGGACATAGTAGTACATTACGTAACAGGGAGCAAGGTGGTGAATAAGTCAGAGGGCGGAGCTAGGGATTGCAAATCGGATTTAACCGAACCGAAAACCTGTTAACCGAACAATGTTGACTGAAAATAAAGTCCGCTTAGCCGACCATTTTTAGCCGGGTTTTCGGATATGTTTTGCAAACCACTCAATCACTTTCGAAAAGAGGTCTATTGCGCTTACCACGACGTTTGTAAAAAGTCGAATTCGGACCCGAGAGTTAGTTACTATTTCGTTTCTTTAAATTTACGCATTTTTTAGCTTTATATACATAAATAACAACAGTACTTGGACCGACTTGCACATTAATACATTAAGAGGGATTTTGCGAAAACTTCAAACGATTTCGTACACTTTTGGGACAACATGTCCTACTTTTTCCCGATGAATGTGTCATTCGATTCCTTGTTCTACTGCAAGAAAAGTAATTTCTTATTTTTGGAAAATTTGATATCTCGGGGGTGTTATGGTGCTCTAAGTAAGTGCATGTCAGGGGGTGGTAAAAATGGTTCTTTGGCTATAACTCGTGTAAAACGAAATGAAATCAAATGAACTTTTATGGTATGGAGCGCCCCAATGATACAAAGGTTTTTCATCATTGGATTCCTTGGAGCCCCTTCCCCCACTCCTGAGTTATTAGTCATTTTAGGTGAAAACTTCGGGAGCGCTTTGCTGCTTGAAGCAGCGATGAATCGAAAAACTGAGTATGGGGTGTTCTAGTATACTACCCCTACTATAAGACCATGCAAAGACTTCCCCGATTTAACTCTGTTGCACCGGTCTGGAACAACTTTTGTAAGAAAGGTCAATTTTTGACACTTTTTCTTGACTATTATTGAACAATCGAACATCGTTTGTAGTGATTTCTATTTGAGAAGTAATCGAAAGCCTAACCGTATTCAAAACAAAATTTTCTTCCGATGCCTGTAACACTAGCCGACAAAGTTTTTGTACCTGCTTTACAGAAAAAAAAACAATTTTTTGACAAAGTCATTTTTCTATGCAGTTCAGCTCTGGAACCCCTAAATTTTTTTGAACTTTGTATGAGTGCAGTTTGGTCTCCATATCAAATCATTCAAGGTAATGGGTTGACCTCCTTAGTAAAGTAAAGTTAGGTCCTGATCCGGTTTCATCATATGACGAAGCATTCATAATTGCGATTGTAAGCTAAATTTGTGAAACAAAATGGATTGGGTCGACCCTAGGGTCTAAGGACTAAGGTCGACCCTAGCCCAAAAAATGTTTTTTTGTATATTGTAGAGAAAATTGAGTAGAACATTTTTCTATATTTGGGGGTCAATTTTGGGCTTTCGGAAAGGTTTTTTTACACCGTTTCTTCGGACGGGTTTTTCAATATTGCCCTATCGGCAATTTCCAATACAACTTAATGTGGACGTAATTTCATACACTTAAGAGTTATGGCTATATTTACTTAAATACCTTCGAGTCTCCTTATAACATCAACTCTGTTTGCCTCATCTATTCTGATACGTACGGGTCCCTTCATATGTTTTTTATTGCTGATTCGTCATCTAAGGACCATGATCTGGGCATGGCCGACAATTTATGGAATAAATTTTTTTGGATTTGAGTCCTTGGACTTAGCTAGGGCACTAAAAACGAGTCTCTGCCAAGGACATATGTGTCTTTTGTACTCAAGTAAATCTTTTCCGATTTTCATAATTTTTTTTTTAATCGACAGGTCTATGAAAGCCCTACTATTGGTAAAAAAACTTTTTTGAGATTGGGTCCTAGGATATAGCTAGGGCACTAAAAACGAGTCTCTGCTAGCGCTCTACATGTTTTTTGTACTTAACTCGAGTAAATCTCTTCCGATTTTCAAATTTTGTTTGATCGAAAGGTCTAGGACTGTCTCCCGTTTGATGGAAGAAAATTTTTTGATTAGAAACTCTTGGACTCTTGGACATACTGGACTGGGACAAAAATGACAGGTGGCTAAAAAACGACATTTCAAGCAAGGCAACAAATGACATTCAAATGTGACGCCCAAAAGAGGTTACTTTAGGATCTAAATACGGTGAGAAAATCTGACGTTTTTTGTCCGTTTGCGTGAAAAAGAGTTTTTTATGAACACATCCCTCATACGAAAGTCGTAGGCAAATTTCCTGATTTTTGATGTTTTTTGCGAAAAATTTTCAAAAATTCAGACAACTCCGGAGAACAAGATCCGGAACGCCCCTGGATCTGCACAAATCCGGAATCTATAGGATTCAATGTGGTTGCTGCGGGCGTTATTACTTTGGTATGATAATCAGTTAGTTATTTATCAGATTTGATGAGCATGTGAAGTGGAAAACGAAGACGACAGTCGGAAAGCGTATTTTTAGCGCCAACCATAAAATCAACATAAGTGACCTGAGGCTGGTTTCACTCAGCTCTGCAAAATAGAGTACTATGAAGCAATTCATATTCACAGACATAAACACGAAAACCTCCTAAACATTGACGATGGCAATATAAAATCCCCATTGCTTGAATGTTTGTGCTGAAGAGGAAGATTGAAGACAATATAATCGACTTGACTAAGACACGCCAAATTTGAGTACGAGCGGACATATTTTGAAAAAGAACCCTTTTCAGAATTTTGAGGTGAAAAAATAACGAATGAAAATATGTGTCTCGTTCCACCGAGTGATTATGCGAAAACTTCGAACGATTTTGGGACAACATGTCCTACTTTTTTGCGATGAATGTGCCATTCGATTCCTTGTTCTATAGTAAGAAAAGTAATTTCTCATTTCAGGAAAATTTGATATCTCGGGGGAGTTATGATGTGCTAAGTAAGTGCATGTCAGGGGGTGGTAAAAATGGCTTTTTGGCTATAACTCGTGTAAATCGAAATGAACTCAAATGAACTTTTATGAGATGGTAAGCCCCAATGATACAAAGGTTTTTAATCTTTGGATTCTTTGGAGCCTTCCCCCACTCCTGAGTTATTAGACATTTTAGGTGAAAACTTCGGGAACGCTTTGCTGCTTGAAGCAGCGATGAACCGAAAAAGTGAGTATGGGTAATACTACCCCTACTGTAAGACCATGCAAAGACTTCCCCACTTTAAGGCTGTTGCACCGGTCTGGAACAACTTTTGTAAGAAAGGTCAATTTTTGACACTTTTTCTTGACTATTTTCAGCTAAAGAAGTCTGAATAACTGTCCTGAAACATGATCTGCAGTTGGATATGCGAAAAGGAGCTGTTCACAAGTGACGGTGTACTCTACGGAAGGGAGGGTGGTGGTTACCAAAGAAAGCGTGAAGATGTTGAGTTGAGTTTTATATGGAAATTTAGAGCGTTTTGAACACTTTTTCTATGTGAAAGTGGGGGGTGGGGGGGGGGGGTTAAAAATTCCATAACACAGTGTGTGACGTCATTTGTGAATGAAGCCCCACAAATACTTGATTTTGATCTAAATCTTGTCGGAAATTTTCCACTTTCGAGGGATAAGTTGAAAATACAAAGTAGCGGATCTGACAGACTCGCAGCGCAGGTTTTTAATAAAATCGGAGAGATTTTATTTGGACCTTCACCCTTACTAGTGTCTATACTACTCAAATGGTTCAAAACGTCTTGGATCTCAAAAGAAATTGATCCGATATCAATGCGCTTTTCGATGGGGTTCATTTCTTTCGATATGTCAGTACTAGTATCGTTTACGGCTACATAGACGCTTTCGAAGAATTCAGGGGATAGATCACACGTTTCGTTAGGATTACCAGCTTTCTTATCACCTCTAGACATAACTGAAGGGTAGCCTGTAGTCTTTTTCCGTGACTTTACGTAATACCAAAATTTTGACGGATCTGAAGTTAATATTTCTTCGGTGTTAGACAAATATTTGTTAAAGGCTTGGTCACGCAAGGAGTGAAATTCATTACTTATGGACAAAAATTTCATTTTTAGTTTCAGTTTTTCGTCTGGATTTGTTTCATTTTTATATCACTTGTGAGCTTTGCTTGTCCTGTTTTTTAGATTGCGGAAACGCTGATTATACAAGTGAGAATCGTTAATAATTATTTTCTTTTTGAGTGGAATAAATTTCTCTAATCCGTCTAACAACGTGTCGTAAAACACGTTGACTACGTCATCAACGTCCAAATCGTTTGTCATCAGTTGATTCCAGTCAATAGAATGAAAATAGTTATTTAGGCCAGTATTATAGCCTTTTTTGAAGTTAAATTCACTTTGTGATTCCTCACTTTCAATATTTTCGGTTCTTTCAACTAAGTCTGCTGATAGTTATTTCATCGATAGGATAGTGATACAAATCAATTCGACTCATAGGAAAATCAGATTTAATGACTTTGACGTTATTCGGATTGCTGTAAAACACGAGGTCTAGGATTTTTCCGTAATGGTTGCGGACACTGTTAACTTGATAGAGGTTACCACTCATCATAAGATAGATAATATCGGCTTTCGTTCCTTCACCAACATTAGTGGGGAGCATCACATTGTTTTCAAGTGGATCGTCATGACTACTGATCAAGTCATCAATGCTGTCAATGTTGTCATTAAAGTTGTAAGGAATCCAATCAACAAGTGTTAGATTGAAGTCTCCTAAAATACACAATTCATCATTGACATCCAGATCTACAAATTTAAGTGCCTTTTCTACTGCCTCGTAATATTTTGTGTATACTTTAGTAGAAGAACCAGAAGGAATGTAAAGGCAAAAGACATAAAGCGAATGACTTAGCAGCTGGACTTTAACTATAACCATCTCGACGTTGTCGGTGTCAGGCACCAGCACATATTCGCTGGGAATAGATGTATGTACAGTAGGGTTGGCCGATTTTACACTTTTTTTTATTGCGAAGAGGACAGCCTGGATACGATTCCAGGAGTCGAAAAAATAATTTTGGTGCCTTTGGTTTATTTTTAAATTCGATTTCCAGCTTGCACACTCGAATTTTCTGAAGAAAGTCCGATTTTCTTAACATTCCTCTTTTTCAGAATATTATTTGTCGAAAAATTATTGTCCATGTTTGAGACTATGGTTGGAATCCACGCTTTAAGGTTGAGAGAAGATATTTCAACCGATTTTCATTCAGGGAGGCTGAAAAAAAAATGATAAATTTGATCTTTTTTCTCGACATTCATGCCATGCTAACATAAGTTGTAGTCACACAAATTCTGACAAATGATAATACTCTCTTCAGGGAAGGAATAGGGATCTCAAAAAGGCATTCATTACAAAAAAACAAAGGAAGGGACCCGTACGTATCAGAATAGATGTGGCAAACAGAGTTGATGTTACGAAAAGACTGGAACGTATTTAAGTAAATATTGCGTTTGAATAGTTTGAAAGTTTGAATGACTCATAAAAAGTACCCAAGGTAATGTTGAAAGCCCTCCCGAAGTACGTTTAAAATTTGTTTTTCTACAACTTCGTCTTTGGAAGCAACTTTCTAACTGCCATAATTCTAGAGATAGGAGTCATCCCTCTGAAGTCTAGAAGTGGCTTAAGAGACAAAACTATTTTCTAATACTGTCTCTATTACGAAGTAAAAAATTAAATATTTCGTACAGTTTTATAGTCCTTCTTTGATTTTAATGAGGGCATATGTTTCCGTGAGGCTAATGTCGCCCGAATGCTTCCGTTTCTATTTTCAATACCAAAAACTTTATTTGAAACTTCTGTCACAGCTTTGACGACTCTCTCTACGCTTTGCGTATTGTTGGGAATAACGAACTGCAGACAGGAAGGATTTAGTTAGAGGTAGCTCGGTAATTGAGGTTTTCCGCTTATCATATTGGCTCGACTCATATGGTCAAAGTAAGTGGCTGTTTTTTTTTGTAATGAATGCCCTTTTGAGATCCCTATTCCTTCCCTGAAGAGAGTATTATCATTTGTCAGAATTTGTGTGACTGCAACTTATGATGGCATGGCATGAATGTCGAAAAAGAAGATCAAATTTATCATTTTTCAAACTTCTCGCTCACAAAAAAAAAATTTTCAGCCTCCCTGAACTGTAAATCGATTGAAATATCTTCTCCCAACCTTAAAGAGTGGATTCCAACCATAATCTCAAATATTGACAATAATTTTTCGACAAATAATGTTCTGAAAAAGAGGAATGTTAAGAAAATCTGCCTTTCTTCAGAAAATTTGAGTATGCAAGCTGGAAATTGAATTTAAAAATAAACCAAAGGCACCAAAATTATTTTTTCGACTCCTGGAATCGTATCCAGGCTGTCCTCTTCGCAATAAAAAAAAGTGTAAAATCGGCCAACCCTAATGTACAGCGATTAAAACACCGCCAAATCTCAGATGTTCGCTATTTAATTCCGATCGATCAGTTCTATAAACTGAAAACCGCTTAAGATCGAACAGTTCACTGTCAAAGAAAGACGAATTGAGCGATGTTTCAGACAGCGCTATGACATCATAGTCACACGTCAAGCAGTTATTCGAAAAATCATCAGTTTTAGTTCTTGATCCCCGAACATTCTGATAATACAATCTGACATCACTTTTCGAAACGGAGAGATTAGACTTAACGGGATTAACGGAATCAAAATGAGTTGGCTTATTCTTAGGTTTGAATTAATCAGAAATAAGCGGCGGTTTTGACACAAAACATGGCTTACTAGATTGTTGGTGTGACATCCATTACCGTATCTGTCATTTCCTGTTCCACTGGAACTTGTTTTAATGCTGATGTTGCGGTCGCATCTGATTTCTGCTCTGACGGTCTTGGCGATGGGGTTTTCTGAAACGCTAAAAATGAGTCAAAGGTTCTCTTCTTCTTCTCATGAAATTCTCCAATTTGGACATGAGCTGGCCAAAAAGGAGGGTCCAAGAGTTTATCAAAGAGTTCGACTGTGCAACCAAGACGATATGAGATGAATGTAAGTTCATCCAGCTTCTGATCTTTCTTGACTAATAGCCTAAAATTAAAATCAGTATCATTAAGTTCGGGCATTCTGCTCTTTATGTAAGAGGAAACTGATTCCACAGTGACATCCGGTTTAAGGCGCGAAACATAAATAAACTTTGTGAGCTTATTCGCTGGCCGCGGAGAAGACTTAACCGGACTACCTAATCTATGATTGGCGTCTAGATTGGTACCGGAGGTCAACTTACGTTCGCGAATCATTGGATTGACCTTCAATTTCCTGTGGTCCTCGCGCATCCTCTTAGGTGTAAGAGCGGAATCTCGCACGCGTTTACGCTTGTTAGAAGAAGTTAATGAAGAAAAGTTCATCGAAGTGTTGTTACTGCTACCCGTAGCAATAGTAGCAAATAGGGGCTTTTTAGGCTGAAAGTCAACGTTCTGACTAACTGCGATGTCTTTCAGTCCATTCAGAACTGAAGCGTAAGTTTTGGTTTCTGCGCGGTGATCTCTGATCGAAGTTTTGATTTCATTAAGCAACGATAACATTTCGTCAGATTTGTCAACCACTGAGGAAGACTGAGAGATATTTTTAACCGGCCGAGCGAAGTGAAAACATGAAGTTTGAACTATATCAGCTGATAAGTTTTTAGTAGCTCTGATATTTTTCATCGTTGGTGACGTTTTCAAAGTTGAAATTGCATTTGAAGTCTTAACTTTAGAGGATTTTGATGATGTGATGTGTACGCATCCGAATACACGTCGCTGAGTAAATGGGCAAAAAATGCAATGTTTCCAATTCTCTTAGAACTATCTGAATTGAACGACCTACAGAAATTACAGAAGATAATGTGTAAAACCCAACCGAAGTCCCCCTAAAAAGTGAGCTAGGACACTGCAACGACTCCTACGAGAACCATGGTACAGACAAAATGTTCTCGTCAACATCCTCTACAACAAATCAAAAAACATATGCAATGGACCCCTATGCATGAGAATAGACGTCGCAAAAAGTCTCGAACGTATCTTACTAAATATTGCCTTAACTCTTAAGTGTATGAAATTACGTCCACATTTAATTGGATCGGAAATTGCCGAAAGGGCAACATGGGAAAACCTGTCTCCAAATCCATAAAAAAGCCCAACAAAATCGAACAATTTGCTTCCATAAATTGTCGGCCATTCCAAGAGCCATTTTTTTTTTTACATTCGAAGAGATTTCCTCGAGTTATGTACAAAAGGCCGAAAACCCCTTAGGTGGCTCTAGCTCAATGGCCCCTCGATCAAAAATGCCCATCTGAAATGCAAAAACCGCTTTTGTTGCTACATTTCAAGGCAAAAATTTTTGAAGATCAGTTAAGAGAGCGTCTGACGAAAAGTAAAACCTTGTCAAACCAAGGCAGCCTGGTGCTGGTCTGACTCCGCCAAATTCGATGAACTTGTAAAGTTAATAGTTTTTAGTAACACTTTCGAAGTCGGCACCAGGCTGCGTACTTGAGACCTACACCTGAGAATAAAGAAGGCAGCCTGGTGCTGAAATCGTACTTCGCCTACTTTATCCGCGGCAGACCAAATTCTAGAAATGGCTTTATTCATGGATTTAGTGATTTTTTCCTGTTACACGGTTTTGTCAAAATTTTATTCTCCAAAACTATCTCATATCTCCTATCGCCAAGAAACTGAAACACGAAAGTCTTTTCCTAGTTTTGTGACCTCAAATGCTTTAACCAAAACCGCTTTATCGAACGGTACAACTCGAGAGCGTAGTGATTACCATGTCTGCTAGCTTCTATGAGATCGAGTTGCCACTGCGTTTGTTCGAAACTCAACCGCAGACGTACTTGTTCCGATTGTTAGATTTGTAAACAAAACCAAGCTGATTGCATCGGTTTAAGTCATATGAAGTTGAGTATAGCGCCATCGTACAGCTTGCCGGTGACAGGCACTGCCAGTGCCGGTCTCAAAAAAAAGTGGAACTACAAAAGTAGCGAAACTAGTTTATAATGATCTAGGTTGTTAAGGCAGATTATTATTATTAATTTTTCAAAAAAGGCGTACGGAGGCGCGAGTTCATTGTTTATCAACAAAGACATTACTATGACACCCTTATAGAAGAATTCGTGCTAACGTAAAAGCAAGAAAGAACATAACCAAAACGGATGAAGAAACCAAACAGATTTTGCAAATAGATGCGACTTACCAGAATTGCAAATTGTTGCAAAGTTTATAAAACTGTAAGAATTCGAAAGACCCACAGAAATTACCCAAGGTAATGTCGAAAACTCTCCCGAAGTTCCCAGGATTAAATTATTTTTCTCAAAAACACTGAAACACGTGTTCTCTGGAATTTTATTCTCTGCAACTTTGCCTTTGAAAACAACTTTCTAACTACCACAGTTCTAGAGATATGAGTTATCCCTCCCAATTCCAGAAGTGGTCATATACCAGAATCGGACCCTTCTTCCCTGAAAACTTGAAACACATGTTCTCTAAAATTTTATTCTCTAGAACTTTGCCTTTAATAGTAAATCTCCGTACTGCATAGTTGAGCAAATATAGACGAAAAATCATCTGTTTTCGTATATGACCAAGAAACTCATTTTCGTCCATTCCATTTGACCCAGTGCCCAGACTAGTGACCCGGTTTCCACAAAAAAATTTTCAAGTTTTGTGAGACACCAAAATGAACAATTTCGTTGCCATACTTGCCGCTATCTTTGCGAAAAAGGTTCACCTTCATTCGAAAATACATGTCTTCGGACTTCTTTGAACTTGAATCATGGAAGGCATGTAGCTTTCAGAGAAAAAAGTTTATGTTAATTTATTGAGCCCGGCCTACATTACATATCAGCGAGAGTAAAAACGATTGGCGCATACATTTTACCTCACAACATCATATGGAGTATACCACCCAGAGACATTTTGAACTACCTCAATTGCAGATAATTAAGTATATGGGTATGCACAACAGGCCCACTGGAGGCTTAGGTGCGGGACATACGTCCACCCACTCTAATTTAATCTAATCTATTGAGCCGTTAGAAAAAAAGTGGAGACGGAAGACCGGACGGATTACTTTTGCTGATTCGTCAACTATAGACGATAATAAATGTATCCCACTCTATCAACTCTTCTACTATTGAACTTCATGGTTTTGCCTCCAAGCATCAAAGCTTCATTTTTTGATACAAAGATATTTTGAGGGGTCGAAGGTTTCGAATAAATTATAAGACCTCAAAACCTCAAATATCTCAAAAAAGTTCAAAATTTGAGAACACCCTACTATGCAAACATGATCGTTATGAATTTTTTGCGATTTGTCATGAATTTTCATGAGTTTTCTCCAATTTTCATGAGTTTTCGCGAATTTTCATGAATTTTCGCGTTTTTCTTGAATTTTCACTAATTTTCGCCATTTTCGTTAAAAATTTTCACGAATACATGTACTGTTCTCCACCGTTCTCTGCGCCTTCTCGTTTTGTACAGACTACTTCAGGAAAGTTTGAGGATCTAGAAATAACCAATTCTTTAGTCCAAAATCCTCTTTCTTCCCCTTTCTCATAGGATAAATGCTATTTGCACATTGTGGCTATTTGCATTAGAGGTGTGTGGGCTGAGCTTTTTTTGAAAACCGACCCAAACCCGGACGAAAACATCGGGTCGGGACACGCAGCGCGTAAAATGAGAACCCGACCCGACCCGAACCCGGAAGAGAACAACGATCTAAAATTTCGCATCAAACTTGAAACCCGATTTTTTTGTTTTATGAAAGCTCAAATTGACCGAACCCGATCGCAAGCGATATAAAATTTTGTATTTATTTGAACTTTTACTATCGAAAATTTGTAACTATTGACATACTCTAAGGCTTTAAATTTATTAATTTAAAATGATTGGAAATTACAAATTACAAATTCATTTTCAGAAAAATAGAAAAAAACTTCAACAGACTATTGCACTCAGTTATTCGCATACCGTTTATATGTCCATGTCCACGCTCAAATTGTTTAACCAAGCCACAGCATCGACTGTGCCGGTGTGTATTTGCTCAATGTTTCCTTCAAATCGATCGATGAATTAAACATTCCTTCACCAAATGTTTCATCGTCTGCACTTCACCGCACTGGCAGAGTGGCGAATCGATCACATTCCACCGATGAAGCAGGAAAGCGCAACATCCTTGGCCAGTTCGAATCCGATTTAATCGAAGCCATGTGCGGCGGGGCAGATTGAAACCTTACACTTCGGTTGTCGGATCACTGACTAGTTGTTTGTTGTGTATGGAGACGGCATTCCATCTGGACTTCAGATCGGTTAGGTAGATGGAGTTACGAAAAAAAGTCCAAAAAGGCGATCGCGATTCCAATCTTAAGTTTACTGGAGCTGTCAACAAGTCGTTGTAGATCGGTAACTCAGTATTTAGGTAAATATTTTTGCACTCCCTCCAAGCTGACTCTTCACGCAATGTATTGGCTGGTGCAATGTTACTGAGTACGCTAGGCCATTCAACTTCAGTCACCTATCCAAACCGGCGAGCAGTAATCAGCAACTGTCATTATCAACGATTGGGTCGTCCCCATCTTTGTTCCACAGAGTTTTGTACGATGTTGACTCTCGATACGAGCTTTTTACGAGTGCTCTCTAAATGCGGCCGGCATGTTAAGCTGCGGTTCAATATAACGCCGAGGTATCTGGGAAACTTGTCGTTTCAATTTCAGCTTTCAATTAGCCTGGCGATTATTTAGGTGAAACGTAATTGAAACGGTTTTACCCGAGGGGAAAACGACTCCGGAAAATCATGGTACAGTGCAAAAAAAAATCAAAAATCATTCTGTAAAGTCATAGAAATCCGGTGAAATCATTTTTACTCCGGTAAAATCATTTAAATCATTAAAATAAACAAAAAATCACAGAAAATCTTCAAAAATCGTGGAAAATCTTCAAAAATCAATCAATTCAATTTATTTACAAAAACTACATCAAGGTTACCCTTATACAACTAACGTTGGACATAGTTACGTATACAAAAAAATATCTAAATCTAAAAATATAAAAAAAAAACAAGTAAAAAACAATGAGTTTAGAAAATATATAAACAAAAATCATGAAAAATCAAAAAGAAATTCAGAAAAAAAATCATGAAAACAAGTCTTGTAATATGAAATCTTAAATTTTTCCCTAAAACCCTGAAACACGTGTTCTCTAAAATTGTATTCTCTAATTTTGCTTTTGGAAGCAACTTTCCACTTGTCATAGTTTCGGAGATATGGGTCATCAGTTCTAGAAGTTGTCATAACGCAGGTTTGTGTCATTTTTCCCAGACCACTGACCAAATTTCCACAAAAAAAAATTCCAGTTTTGTGAGATGACATGCTTTCATTCGACACCAAAATGAACAACTTCCGTGCTGTACTTGCTGAGATATTTGCGAAAATGTTTCACCGATCCTCAAGAACCATATTTTTGGTCACTTTTTCGACCATATCTCCAGAACCACTTGACGAATATTTCAGTGTGATCGGGGCAGCCATTTAGAACGCGACGGACAAACGGGCATTTTTTTCGCTGATTCGTCATCTCTAGACGATATCAAATGCATCCCCCTAACTCCCGCCTCTACCCCATGTTACAATAATACGTCTTGTAGTAAACGTATAGGACTTTCGTACTTCGCCAGGGTCCAATAATGTTTTAGGGAACACGTGTTTCAAGGTTTTAGGGAGAAATGGCCAAATCCTTGGCTATGACAACTTATGGAATTGTGACGGATGACTCATATCTCTAGAATTATGGTAGTGAGAAAGTTCCTTCCAAAGGTAAAGTTGTAGAGAATAAAATTTTAGAGAATACGTGTTTGAGGTGCAGGGGAGGACATTTGGGCCATCAAAATCAATGGTCTCAGACGTACTTCGGTAGGGCCTTCGACATTATCTTGGGTATTTTCTATAGATCTTTGAAATTCTTGTCGTCATAAAAGAACACAAAACATTGGATTGCTTGCTCATTTCTATATTTAGATACGTTCATCTATTCTGATACGTAAAGGGGGTCTTGACGGACCTCGATCCATGTCCCCCACCCCTACTCGCCTCGCTCGCTTTAAACGCAATAGACCCATTTCGAAGAACTAAGTTCTTCGTACGGATCTAATAGTATATTATGCACCGCTGTCCAGGATGGTTTATTTTGACGATTTGGATTATTTCCCACGCCTTCGGCTCGGGAAATAGTTTTATCTATCGAGAGCAATATATCGAGTTAAACAGTTTTGCCCTGGGGTAATAAGTACGAGATTAATGCTCTAGATAGATAAATATGGTATAATGATGTGTCAAGTTGTACTATCACTTTAAAAGTGAGATAGGATCGTTTTGAAAATCGTTTCTTTTCGTTTCTTTCCATACATTTTTCTGAAACGATCCGCGTTCTATCACTTTTATAAAAACACGATATGATTCAACTATCCCTTTTTCTTGCAAACATTCGTTTTGCGTTTTAGTCGAAGAAAAAATGGTATGAAATATTTACAATATACATTTTAAGCGTTAAGTCAAATTTGCGGATGTCGGATAATTTATACGCACTATGAAGAAAACACAAGGGCAATTTGTTACCTCCGACGGATTAGACAAATTTAAAAAATGAAGAACTAAAACAGATTGGCTGACTGATGGCCCGGACGATCCGACGGGTGTTTAATAAATGAAAATTAATTGCATTGCGTTCTATAAAAAGATTTTATAAAAAATGAAAATTTTGTCACGTCACTTACATTTGATAATCAAAAAATCACAAAAATTCAGTCATCGACAAATCAAATGGCCAGTATACGCCATAGCCCTCCACCTTCATGGCACACAAATGAACAGATGTCTTTTACAAAATTACAGTTTTCGATGCTTATCTGGGCGAATCATAGAGTTTTCATTTTCTTCCATGTCGCAATTGCCTACCTTTGTGAAAACTGATGATGTGACGACGCAGGTCTGATTTTTGCGTGAAAGATTTCTTGAATAAAAATCAAGTGTTGGGTCTTGCTACTAAAAAAAAGATTGGAATTTTTCTTCACTTAAGTGCAAACACCTCAAGCCCTCACCTGTATGGGCCACCTGATGGAGTTTTAAGTTGCCTTTTCGTGTGAAAGATTTCTTGCATTGGTCGCATATGTAATGTTTTTCTCCGGAAAAAGAGATTTCACTTTTTTCTACACTAAAGCCTGAGTACCTCTAACACTCACCTGTGTGGGTCCTCTGATGCGCTTCTAAGTTGCCTTTTTGTGTGAAAAATTTTTTACATTGGGGACAGGAGTAAGGACTTTCACCTGAAAAAGAGATTTGAATTTTTCTTCACTTAAGTGCAAACACCTCAAACCCTCACCTGTGTGGACCACCTGATGGAGTTTTAAGTAGGATTTTCGTGTGAAAGATTTCTTGCATTGGTCGCATGTGTAATGTTTTTCTCCTGAAAAAGAGATTTCACTTTTTTCTACACTAAAGCGTGAGTGCCTCTAATACTCACCTGTGTGAGTCCTCTGATGCATTCCTAAGTGGTCTTTTCGTGAGAAAAATTTTTTGCATTGGGGACAGGAGTAAGATCGTTCTCCTGAAAAAGAGATTTGAATTTTTCTTGACTTAAGTGCGAGAGTAACCCAAAGTGCTCACCTGTGTGAGCCCTCTGATGCCTTTCTAAACTGGATTTTCGTGTGAAAGATTTTTTGCATTCCGTACAAGGATACAACCTCTCACCTAAGAGAAAAGTTTCTCTTCATTCCGAACTTATTTGACAGTAAGCTACTCACCAGAGTGAATTTTCATGTGTCTCCCGAGGTTGGACTTAAATTTGTAAGATTTTTGACAAACGTCGCAAGTGAACGACCCCCTGCCTAAATTTTAATGTAAATTAATTACAAACACTACATGAAAAATAATTACAACTAACTCAAGTCTTGTTGTTGAGTGTCATGATTCGTGATTAGAGACTCGGCGTCAGAAGAATATCTGGTTTTGTTGATACCACACAAATTACGGTGCACATTTTCTACCTGAGGAAAGCCAAGAGCGGAATTTATGTTAAGTATGAGGCATGAGATTTAGTCGGATTTATTCTCGAATAACTCGCAATGCATCGGAACTAAAAATTAGGTACCTCTGAGTGGAGATCTTGTTCCATCAATTGGCGGTTGTGTTGCTCGTCGAAATTAGTCTGTGTAACTTCTTCTGTAGGACACCAAAGTCTTTCGTCGCCTGGTAAAACTGGAGCTTCATGCTCAGAGATGCTTCCAAGTTCTTCATGTTCTTGCAATAATCTGAGTTCAATGAAAGCAATTAACTTGGAAAGAATACAATAAGACAGAAACTTGAGGTTTATTACTTTTCGATCAAGCTGAGGTCTATTGTTGAATTATCGAACTGGCTCAGTATAGTCTGAAAAATAAATTTCATCCTGTTCGTAAAATTTTCAATTTTTGTATGAAATTCTGTCGAGGTTCATAACCTCCAAGCCAAAGTTATGAATAACCAAATTCTCAACACTTCTCTGGACGTGTTTTCATTAATTTCCAATCAACTCATACCTGTAGCTCGTCATCATCAATATCCATGTCCATATTGAAATCCATAAAAACAAGAAATTTCACTCAGTTGAATGTTGAAATGAAGCAGTCGGATGAAAGTTTAATCACAATACAGATAATGTGGAGACAAATAAAGTAATAAATCGAATTTAAGAGCGTGCACTGCATAACAGCCATCAGATGTCGTGGCGAACCATTCTCAACAGGCCCGAACTGGGCTTCGTCCGATCGGACGCAAGCTTTTTTGAACATCTCGTCTACAAAGGGTTATTTGCTTTAAAAACTTTGTCTGTGGCGCATTTGTATCGAACATTTTGTCTACGAAGGGCAATTCGCCTAAAAAATTTAGCTTGCGGCGCTATAATCGTCCCATCCACGCTTCAAGCATGTTAACACTGATGGTAAAACCGTGGCGTCATCTCAACTGTAAGAACCCTAAAAAAGTGTTTAGACCATTACGAAGAACGCATTGCTTCGAAAAGGGGTCTATTGCGTTTACCACGACGGCGACGTTTGTAACCAGTCGAATTTCAACCCGGAAGTAGGGGGGGGGAGCATCTGACATGGTCCTTAGATGACGAATCAACAATAAAAAAAATGTCCGTCCGTCCGTCCGTCCGTCAACACGATAACTCGAGTAAAACTAAACCGATTTTCAAAAACTTTTCGCCAAGTAAGATTTTCGTGAGTTGAAGGAATTTGAACTCCCGTTTTATTTGATGTTGGATACTTTGAAGACGCTAGCAACACAACCTTAGAAGTTAATAACTTACGAATCGCCTCAGTTCTCTAGACCAGAATACGATCTATGAAAGGTATTTGATAAATTTTGGTTTCGTGTTTAAGCACTTTTTCTCAAAATTTATGACAATTTATTTGTGCAGAAAAATTTGAAGAAAGAATTTTATAAAATTGGAAAACTTTAGGAGTCTTGAAATAGTACGCGAATGACTGTGTAGTGGCTCACACTACAGCGCCATAATCATATCACGCCAGATCATTGTATCGCTACGAACTGCATCATATCAGTTCACCTTCGACGCTCGACTAATACGTATCATTAATAATAAATATAATTATCAATCAGTACATTTGTATTTTATTTTGTTAGAAGCACAGCTTCTACAGACTGAGTTTTGATCTTCTCTCCCAAGAAGGCCTGCGTTTCCATATTAATGTACTTGTATGTTTAATGACATTCATAACGCATGTGGAACGAATTGGATTGTATTCACATAAAATGATGCCAATTTTAAGTTTTTCGCTGTAATTGTCATGTCGTAGAAGGATTTTGGGTTTCAAACGGTGTGTTATGCTTAATATAGTACTCCTTTATGTACCTTAGCCTCTATCCACCTACTCCTACATCCTGTCCTACCCGTGGTAACACCTGTTATAGTGTGCAACCCACATGAACGATCAGGTAACCAACACTGGTGAATTGGTGTGGGTCATTTAGCATAAGGATGAGGGGGACTGTCTTCGGGTGGCGGCTTAGCATGGTGGCGGATGATTTCAACATCAAGAGACAACGGCAGCATGCATAGTCCTAGTCAGATGGGCTACTATCACTCACCAACCCGCAATAGCAAGAGTTGTGGTTCAACGCTAGCAACCCCCAAAAAAAGATACTATGAAAAGAACGATCGATCAAAGAAGGCCCCCAGTTCCCGGAAGCATGTTACAATTTTCTGACTCTGGCAACGGTCGGAGACGGCTTGCATAGGGTGCGAAGAATCCCCGGGTTACGGAAAGTTGTCATACTGGAAATTGCTCCATACAACACAAAAACATTATCATTACCGGAAAAAATGAACTGCTTTACTTGCACTGTTTGGACCCGTACGAAGTACAAAGGTCCCATACGTTTACTACAAACAATTTTATTGTAATATGGGGTAGGTAAAGGTGGGAGTTGGGGGGATGCATCTATTATCGTCTAAATATGACAAATCAGCAATAAAAAAAATGTCCGTCCGTCTGTCCGTCCCCACTTTTTTTTCCAAACTTCTCAACCGATCAGCCTAAACTTTTTTCTCCCGAAAGATAGATTTTATTGTCTACAACTTTGTCCTTGGAAGCAGCTTTCTACCTCTCATAGTTCTGGGTCATCCTGCCCAATTATGGAAGTGGCCATATACCAGGATTGGACCATATCTCCACAAAACCCTAAAACACGTGTTCGCTTAAATTCAATTCTCTACAACTTTGCCTTTGACAGTAAATCTCCATATTGCATAGTTAAGGAAATATAGACGAAAAACTGTTTTCGTATA
>CM055403.1:121542223-121552389 GCA_029228625.1 Pseudolycoriella hygida
TGCCTTTGACAGTAAATCTCCATATTGCATAGTTAAGGAAATATAGACGAAAAACTGTTTTCGTATATGGCCAAGAATCTCAATTTCGTCCATTCCATTGGTCCGAGTGCCCAGACCCCTGCACCGATTCCCACAAAATTCCCACGTACGGACAGACGGACATTTTTTTTTATTGCTGATTCATCATCTCTAGACGATAATAGATGCATCCCCCCCTCCCACCTCGATCTACCCCATGTTACAATACATTTGTTTGTAGTAAACGTATAGGACCTTTGTACTTCGTACGTGTCCAATTATACTTTTCCGTTGCGACTTGCATAAAGACCATAAAACGCAAACCCGTAAACGTCGACCCGCACACCTCTAAACATGCATAACATTCTGATAAAAGAATTTTCTGCACTAAAAACTTTTCTGCTTTCTTGAAAAGGGTTCGGTGTCATTTGGTACCGTTGAAAATCATTGAACATCACAAAAAATCATTGCAAAAGTTTAAAAATCACTGAAAATCTTTGAAAATCTTTCTAAATCATAATTAGCTCCGGAAAATCATAGAATGATTTCAAAATCATGAAAGCATTAAAAAAATCATAAAATCACTTAAAAAATCATCCGCAAAAAAATCAGATTCACCTATTTTGGGAGTCGTTTCCCCCTCGGTTTTACCTGTGTTTGGCTTTAGCTTCCATTTAGTAAAATATAAATTCAATTTTTGAAGGTCCTTTGCCATCGAAAGTTTTGGCTTGAGCGGCTATGGCAATATCATCTGCGTATGTAAACCCTAGACTTGTTGTTTGGAAGATCACTTGTGTAGAAGCAATAGAGGATGCACGACAAGACAGATCCTTGAGGAAAACCATCGTGCAAAATTCGCTTACGGCTGGTTTTGTTGCAAATTTCACCTTGAAGGCATCTGTCACTCAACATGTTCAGAATGATCAGAATTAGCGTTTTCTTGCACCTGATTATCCGGCTTAGTTTCGTTAGGAGTCCCTTTTTCCAGACCGTGTCATATGCAGCGGTCAAATCCAGAAACACAACTCCCGTTTTAAGCCCTTTTTGGAAGCGAGTTAACTTCTTTTATTCATATGTATGAGCGAGACTTGTACCATTCAATTTTTATTTCAAAAAACTGATTTGCTCATATTTGGTGGCAGGCGTTATTAATGCCCACCCGTGCGTTATTAACGCCCTCACACCGGGCGCTAATAACGCCCGGGGTGTTATTAATCCCCGCACTCCGGGCGCTAATAACGCCCGGGGTGTTATTAACGCCCGCACGTCGGGCGTTAATGACGCCCAGCTGAATAATTGGATAAACGCTACAAAATGGCACTTTAATAAATAACTTTATTTATAGAGCATGTAACTAGAAGCAGTTGACTAAGAGGAAAATTTTCCTTATACAGAACGTCAATAGAAGGAGTTGAATAGAGGAAAATTTTAAAATGCGGTGAAGGTTTATTTTCTCACTTTTTGTGTAATAAGTTTTTTAAAAATGTTGATAATTACAGCATTATCCTTTGAGAGGTGTACAACGTGATATATATAGATGACATTTGTACAGCGATTTCTAACAGCTTCAAAAAAACCATGATGCAATTTCAAAGGCCGAAAATTTCAACTAGAAAATGCTGACTGTTGGCGACTTTCCAAAAAGTGGAAAATAAACATTGGCCGCACTTTACTTATACAGAATGTCCCTAGAAAGAGTTGACTAAGGGGAAAATTTTCCTTATACAGAATGTAACTAGAAGGAGTTGACTAGAGGAAAATCTTCCTTTTACAGAATGTCACTAGAAGGGGTTGAGTAAGAGGAACATTTTCCTTATACAGAATGTCACTAGAAAGAGTTGACTAAGGGGAAAATACAGAACGTCACTGGAAGGGATTGATTAAGAGAATCATACAGAATGCCACTAGATGGAAGAATTTTTTTCTCTGTTCTTTTATTTTTAAAAAAGTTGTCAATAAGAAATCAAAAAATTACATGAAAACTTTATGAAAGTCATTGAGCACTACGATTTTGAAATTTAAAAAATTGACTAAAAGGGATGAATAAAAATAATACAAAACGAGATGTGTACATTGAAATGTCCTAGCCGCTAGATTAGAATAAAAACTTTTATTTAGTTAGTTGGTTTTATAAATAAAATATTTCGCCGAGATTTTTGGACGGGGGGATCGTTCCCATGATTGAGGCTACATTTCCTCGTTGAATGACCACAACAATACGTTGAAGTAAGTAACTTGTGGCTCTTTTCTCATGTGTGACAAGTGATATGCTTCCAATTTTTTTCAGTAAAGTGTCCTAAACTTCTGAATTTAAATAGCTTCCAATTTATTCTTCAAGCTCAATAGTGAGCGTGTACCGAATTATATAGCTGGGCGTTATTAACACCCGGCGTGCGGGCCTTAATAACGCCCGGGCGTTATTAGCGCCCGGAGTGCGGGCGTTATTAACACCCCGGGCGTTATTAGCACTCGGAGTGCGGGCGTTAATAACACCCTGGGTTATTAGCGCCCCGGGCGTTATTTGCGGCGGTGAAATGTCACGTCATCCTCATATTTAAATATATTTATATTCCCAGCCGCTCTCCGGCAATATAAACATTTCCGGACAGTTACGTACCATTTCTGGACAGTTTCGTAAGTACTGCAAAACTGCAAGCCGACTATCAGAAATGACAAATTTTCGAAACCAAAGACGACCAAGAAAACTCGACGTATCGGTCGCGTACGTGACAAAACATTTCTAGTGATTTTTTTTCATCTGGTTCAGTTTTTCTCTTGTTACCGGGTTTTTGAAAACTGAATCGGGTCGGGTTTCAGTTTTTTCGGGTTACCGGGTTATTGGGTTTTTGAAAACTGAATCGGGTCAGGTCGGGTTTCAGTTTTTTCGGGCTACCAGGTTATCGGGTTTTTGAAAATAGAATAAAAAAAAAATAGCTCGGGTCGGGTCGGGTTTCAAAAAAAGGCCGACCCGCTCACCTCTATGTGGACTTGCGTCAGGGGCGCGTTGCTACCGCGCGCCCATGATAAGGACGTAATCAGAATTTAATATATTTTCTTACAACGTTTCAGTATTCGTACGTGTCCGCGTACTTTTTCTCTTTCTAGAATAAGTGACTTAACTTTTCCGTGAATCCTTACGCACAGGGCAAGTCTCAAATAGAAACTAATGAAAACTAAATTTGTAGGTCTTACATTCGTTGGAGTCAAAGACGGCGAAGAGGATTGGTCTGGTGTGCGAACATCAACTTATACACATTCGAGAACTGCACCAAGTTCCAGGACTACATTTCCTCGTTCAACATCAACACTAATCATTGGCTGAGTATGTGTTCAAACGTTTGAAGTTTTTGAACAATCGCCACATCAGCCATGGAGCAACGTTATTGTTTTTGGCCGTATGGCATGGATTCCATTCGGGGTAAGAGATTTCAAGGCGAAATAAGTAAAAGAAAGGGATTTCGAAAATTAGCTTAGGACAACGTTTTTTGATAGCTCACTTGTACCCGTATCGTTTGTAGCTAACGTGTCACATTTTTTTTCGCAATACGTAGACTTCCATGCCGACCTAGGGAGAGGCCTCGGACAAATATTTCCATACATAAAAATGTTTACCTCAATTTTCTCTACAACGAACGTAGTAAAAAACATTTGCCGAAGAGGGAGAACGAAGCGTCTATTGCGTTTACCACGACGTTTGTAGCCAGTCGAATTTCGCCCCGGGAGTAGAGGAGGAGTATCGATCATGGTCCTTAGATGGCGAGTTAGCAATAAAAAAATGTCTGTACGTCCGTCAACACGATCACTCGAGTAAACCTCAACTGATTTTCGAAAACTTATTGCAACGATCTCTATTTGGAAAACTGTGGCGCTCACTCCCAACGGTATCGAAATGTCTCGATTCCAAACCGGGATATACACCCCAGCTACCGTTCCTTCTTCGGTCTTCGATCCGTCTGTGTAGATTACCATACCGCCGTCGGTTCTGCCGTAATTGTCATAAGAAACAAGTATCTTTTATGCAAATTATTTGTTGACGTTTCTACAGCGAACCGAATATAAGAAGGGACAAGTCAAATTTTGAACAATGAAATTCCATTGTTTAAAATTCGACATGTCCGTTTTTATATACGGTTCGCTGTAATTGAGTTGTTTCTTATCAAAATTTGCGAAAAAATGCATAAGAAACATCTGAACATTTTTTTCCAACTGAACTCAAGCAGTCTAGCCTCTGTACGCGATTTACATTTTTCTGTACTGTGCTGAGTTTCGCTTTCGGAGCCTACACCATACATCCATAGCACCGGATTGGCCTCACTGTACCCCTGTGCAACCAGTGCATAACAGTCGGACGTAGGCCCCACTTCTTACCAAACACGTTTCGGCATTGCCAGAAGATTCTCCAAACTTTTCAGATCCTATCCATACTGTCAAGAGTGAGGCCCAGGTGTTTCACCTTAGTAGTCAAACTGAGTCTAGTCCCGAAAAGCTTCGGTCACTCCGGCAATATCAGCTTCTGCTTACTCGTGAAGAGTACAAGTTCGGTTTTGTCCGGATTAACGGACAGCCAGGTCTCTTCACACCACTTTTCGATTATACTAATCGCTGCCCTCATTATTGAGCCCAAGACAGACCCTTCGAAATACCCCGAGATAAGGACTGCGATGAGAAATTAATCGTGCGTAGTTCAAATTTTTGATATCCCTAGTCTCAGGTCGAATCTTAGCGTTGAAATTGCTACGAGAACGGGTCTTATATTATGTCTCGATGTTCAATAATGAATGAGTTACGTTTGCATTCACATTTTCACTTTCATTTTAATTACGTTCCAATTGATGTAGAAACAATTTTCTGAAAAAAGAAATTACGATTTACTTGTCTGTTGGTTGTGAATGTTGAGGGTTTCATCGCTTGTCATGTAGGTAAATATGTTAAAAGGCCGTAGAGATTAAGATGATGATGACCGCTTGCTCTTAGATTTTCATTTAAAGAAAATTGAGCAGAAAGTGAGTTGAGAGTGAGTTGAGAGTGAAAGGGAGTAGCTTCAAAAATGAAGTAAAAACATCTGGAATTCAATTTGAATCATCATCCCATAAATGTTCATTTGATTTCATTTCGTTTTACACGAGTTATAGCCAAAAAACCATTTTTACCACCCCCTGACATGCACTTACTTAGCACACCACAAGGAATTGAATGACACATTCATCGGGAAAAAGTAGGACATGTTGTCCCAAAATCGTTCGAAGTTTTCGCAAAATCACTCTTAATAGGAAAAACTTAAGGTCGACAGTGGGAATGCTCACCGGCCACAACACACTGAGATAACATCTAAAAATGGGACTCATCAGTGACCCGAAGTGCAACTTAAGGGTGAAGTGGTTTGGAGACTTCTGCCTTACCCTTGAAGAATTTCGTAAGATAACTAACATAGCCTCGTTCATCACAGTAAGCAACTGGCTCGACTAATCCATTCATGGGGGGATATTATAACACTGCACGGAAATTAGACTTGACCGACACCCTTCGTACCTACTGCTAAGTTTAAATTACCGATTTACTTTACCGAACAAAAACGTTTTTGATCGACTGAAAAATATGAAAAACAGAACTTTTTAGTCGGTTGATTCGATCGGTAAATTAGATTTTCGGTCGGTACTTACATTTTGGTTCGGTAATTTGTTTTTTCGATCGATACTTAAATAGTTCTGTCGATTAGTCACCGCCTGTATGGATGTTTTTTGGTCGATCAAATCAGTATGTACTTTGAATTTGTGAGTCGGTAGTTTAATTTTTATTCTAAGGGACCTACACATTTGAATAGCCATCCTAGCATCATTTCTCTGATGTCTATTGATTGGTATTTCAAATTTCAAGAGCAGAAAACGAACTAAGAGGCTTATGGGTTTACTACAACGTTTTTTACATTTCGAATTTGAACCTGTGAGTAAGGGGGAAACTTTTTTGGTTGCTTCTAGATGCCAAATGAGCAAAAAAAATTAATGTCCGTTCGTCTGTCTGTCACGACGCGACGATAACTTGAGTAAGTCTTCACCGATTTTCAAAAAAGTTTTTCCCCCTGAAAGATAACCAAAAAAAAGTCACGTTCGAACTTAGGCACTTTTGAACGTAGGGCAGCCGAGCTAGTGCCGCTTAAGTGGTTTTCAGTCAGTACATAACTCAACCGATTTTGATAAACTTTTTTTTGTTGGAAAGGTTGATAAGTGCTCAATATTTTTCAATTTCAGGTCACTGGACCTAGCTGGAGCCCTAAAAAGACAGGTCGACAAGGGCCCAATGTGTTTTTTTACATATAAATCGGGTAAATTACATCAGACTTTCACGATTTTTTTTTGTTGGAAAGGTTTTTCAAACACCTAAAAATGATAATACTGATTTAGGCTCCCAACAAAATGACCGACAGCCGCCATATTGGATTTTAGTAAAGTTGAAACATCTCGGTAAAACATATAGTTGTAGAGGTGGTGTCAAGGGGAAAGTCATTAGTTATGAAATAGGAGTACCCGCCGAAAAGTGGAGGAGTGACGCAAGTCTTTATAGACTTTATGCAGCTGTGCGCATATAGGCATTTACAAATTTCACTTCTGTCGGATCTTTTAACATTGCTTTACGGAATTTTAAAAAGAGTTAAAGTAAAGAAAAATTTAAGTTTGAAGCATTACTTTAAGAACTCTTTCATATGCATCGGTTGTTGATGTTGATTTATTTTGAAACGTTACGGTTTTGGTCGTACGGTATAGCGTATAGCGTTTATGTTTTTTCGTAGTTTCAGCTCAAAGTCTTACCTTATTTATCACGTCTTTTGTTTCTGAAATACCAACCGAAAAATTTTACTACATCGTAAGTTGAGTTGATAATACCGACTATAAAATAAAAATACCCGATTGGAAGTAACGACTGAAAACAGCAAATACCGACAGATACACAACATGACCGGCTATATAATTAAAACACTGACCGAAAATTAAAACTACCGAAAAGAGGTGATCGACAGATTATTCGAATTACCGACTACAAGTGATCGACCGTCAAATTACAATAGCGACGCTAAATTTGAACTTACCGAACCTTAAATCAAACAAACAAAAAGGAAAAATGCAGTAAAAAGACGTGCATTTTTACACATTCTCTAGCTGCCACGTCTGTCTACGCTACGGAAGAACATAAACGAAAATTCAGTGATAGCTTTCTAGCTTACTTTGAGAAAAGACAATACAAAGGACGTGAAACATCTCTGCGCATCTAGGCGATAAAAAATTTAGTTTTCCAACAGATTGATGCGAACATCCACGAGCATCATATGTGCCAAAGAGATGCACAAGGCCTCTATTTTGAATCACCTGATGTTTCTTGGTTCGGTTTTAGTTTCCGCTACAATGAAGGTCATTCGCATCACTAAGAGCAGCTAAATGCTTTTGTTTTGTGTAAATGTTTCTAATTTGATGCGCTCTGTTTTCATTGATCTTATGTCATTCCACTTGTCATTAGAAGCTGGCGCTTCGTTTAAATTTTACTTTGAATTTTTCATAAGGTTGAATCAAATAAATGTGCAGTCAAGAAGCCGTTATTTTGCCTCATTTGCAAAAAACGTTTCCACAATATGTCCACACTCAAGAAACACATGTTAACTCACTCTGGTAAGCAGAAGGTTACGGCCAAAGAAGTTCTCAACAAATAGTTACCTTTCTTTCAGACCAGAGGCCGTTTTCTTGTGATAATGCGCAAAGTAATAAAACTTTTAAACTGAGACACCATTTAGAAGGACACAGAAAGATACACACAGGTAAGAGGTTGGTATATTTCCACCAAATGAACGCCAGAAAGAAAATCTCTTTTTTAGGAGAGAAGACTCACATTTGTTTGATTTGTAACAGAGCTTTTGCTGCAAAATCGAATTTACAAAAGCATGAGTTGATCCACAAAGGTGAGTAGCTAGGTAGCACTTTACAATATGATCGAACGATTGAAAATCTCTTTTTAAGGAGAGAAGACTCACATTTGTCCGATTTGTAACAAAGCTTTCACTGAAAAAGGCAATTTACAAAAGCATGAGGTGATCCACAAAGGTGAGTAACTAGGTAGTATTTTACCGCATGATCGAACTAATGAAAATATATTTTTAAGGAGAGAAATCCTATACTTGTTAACCAAATTCTGCGTTTGCCTTCCTATTGCTTTCCTTTCTTTCTATCGTTAAATTTTCTCGGTGTTTAGCTCACTTCAAATTAAACGTATAATAAAATTCCGCTTTATCGTTTGGAGAAGTTGGGGGAGGGGGGGGGGAAGGAGGGGAAAAGTAAACTAGCTATTCTTATGTCCGTTTGTCCATTTTAAAAAGTATTGCTAGTGAAAAGTAGGTTGCGGCCAAAGAAATTCTCAACCAATAGATATTTTGCTTTTAGACGAGAGGCCGTTTGCTTGTGATCACGCGGAATGTAACAAGACGTTTAAACGTAGAGATTGTTTAGTAGTCCACAAAAGGACCCACACAGGTAAGAAGTTGGTATATTTCCACCGAATGAACGCAAGAATGAAAATCTCATTTTTAGAAGTGAAGTTATACACTTGTCCACAGTGCGAGAAATCGTTTGAAGTTTACCGTTCCTACTTACGTCATCTGCAGATCCACATAAGTGAGTAGCTACATCATTTGACCTTTGAAAGAATTCTAAAAATTTATAAACTTCATTCAGTTGAGAATCGAGAAATGGTACTCGCGATTAAAAAACTGGCTTCAAGAATGAATGAATAAAAGTCGTCAACGTCATTTGTTTTCCTGTAGCAGAATTCACAAATTCACAGATTTTCTTGTAAATTTCTAACTTTTTGATATCCAATGTAGTGACGTAAATGCAATTTGTTTTCCTTTATTAAAGAACAACAAAAGACAATATGGGGTTACAAGAGGGGTGGCAGGCGGCTCAAAAAAATTTTTGATGCGTGGAGGAAGCTGTGGGGTTCATTTTCGTTCATGGAAGAAGACGACCTCACTGCTCGGTTTGATCTGCCATTCTTAAAAATTTGTTTAGTTAATTCGTCAAAGAAATGTTTTAACTTCCAAAACTACTACTGATACCACAACAAAAACCCTTTCCAAAAGGGAAATGTGACGCAAGTCCTTGTACCTTCTCTCAAAATTACTGAAATTAATTGGGGTGACGCTTCAAGCTTCGAAACGCAAAACAATTCATTGATAAAAAAGTTATTCGCTTCGATTAAAACATATGAAAGGGACCCGTACGCATCAGAATAGATGTGGCAAAGAGTAAAGGTGTTGCAAAAAGACTAGGACGTGTGTAAGTAAATATTACCTTTGGAAACCTTGTTCATGTTAAAAAAGTCTTGGGTAGGTGGGAGTGAAAAAGAAAAAGGAAAGACCGTTATCATAAGCAGCTGCCCTTAGGTTTTTGTTAGGCTTCGTACTTTCATTTGAATATATTATCCTTGGCGTAATGGTTAAGACCAGGCTAAATATGTTAATTGTATACTTATGAAGATATGATTGATTTGTAGTTAAGCCATTCTTGTCAATAACAACTTAATAGCGTAATGGTTGCTACTGTGCGATTTACTTGCCAGAGCGTCAGTTCAAAACTCAACCGCAGACAGATTCAGTCAAAGACAAATGAAGTATTGAGTGTAGCTTACCGCAAGATGCATTGTTGGGATACTGGCATTCTACTCCTAATTTTGGTTTGACTACAAATTAAATGAAGAGGTTCCGGAGATATGGTCAAGGAAGTGACCAAAAACATGGTTTTTCGAAGTTCGGTGAAGCTTTTTTGCAAATATCTCAGCAAGTATAGCACGGAAATTCCCCATTTTGGTATCAAATGAAAGCATTTGATGTCACAAAACCGGAAATCGGTACAGGGGTCTGGGCACTGGGACCAATGGAATGGACGAAATTGAGATTCTTGGCCATATACGAAAACAGTTTTTCGTCTGTATTTCCTTAACAATATGGAGATTTACTGTCAAAGGCAAAGTTGTAGAGAATTGAATTTAAGCGAACACGTGTTTCTTGGTTTTGGGGAAATATGGCCCAATCCTGGTATATGGCCACTTCCATAATTGGGCAGGATGACCCAGATCTTCAGAACTATGAGAGTTAGAAAGTTGGTTCCAAA
>CM055403.1:121552409-121579678 GCA_029228625.1 Pseudolycoriella hygida
ATTTGAATGGTCTGAGACGTACTTCGGTAGGGCCTTTGACATTACCTTGGGTAATTTCTATGGATTTTTGAAATTCTTACAGTTATAAAAGAACAGAAAACGTTGGATTGTTTGCTTATTTGTATATTTAGGTACGTTCGAGTCACTTTGTCACATCTATTCTGATACGTACGGGTCTTTGGTTATGTTTTTGGCAATAACTTTAATATTTTGGCAGTAAATTTAATACTTTGACAGTAAATTTTATATTACGGCAGTAATATTTAATAAACAAGTGCGCTCCCTTTTACAAAATGTTACTGATGCTTACTCATTCTAGTTAAGTATCGCTAGAATCAAATCGCAAAAAAATTATGTTAACTGACTGATGCGAATTATGTTGCGCTTTAAAAAATGTTAGGTAAGCGACTGATCATCCCTTTTACGAAATGTTAGGTAAGCAACTGATTATCCCTTTTACGAAATGTTACATAAGAGACTGATGAATCCTTTTACGAAATGCTTCGAATGCGAATTATGTTGCGCTTTAAAAAATGTTAGGTAAGTGGCTGATGATCCTTTTTACGAAATGTTACGTAAGCGACTGATTATCCCTTTTACGAAATGTTACGTAAGCGACTGATGATCCTTTTTACGAAATACTACGAATGCGAATTATGTTGCGTTTTAAAAAATGTTAGGTAAGCGGCTGATGAACCCTTTTACGAAATGATACGTAAGCGACTGATGACCCCTTTTACGAAATGCTTCGAATGCGAATTATGTTGCGCTTTAAAAAATGTCAGGTAAGCAGCTTATGATCCTTTTACGAAATGATATGTAAGCAACTGATGATCCCTTTTACCAAATACTACGAATGCGAATTATGTTGCGCTTTAAAAAATGTTAGGTGAGTCCATAGCAACGTTGTTGAGTAATTATTTTTATTGAAACTACGTACAATCCTATAATACAATCAATTAAATGGCAACAACAATCTACTGTCAGAATATTAAACTTACTGTCAAAACATTAAATTTATTGTCGAAATATTAAATTTATTGCCAAAATATTAATTACAAAAACCTACTGCCCATAATTATTTCTAGTGGCGAAAATTATTTTTACTGCCACTCTATTAAATTTATTGCTTTTGGATTAAAATTTTACTGCCAAATTATTAAAATTACTTACCAGTTAAAAACTAGCCATTTTGGTTTTAGTATGCATCATAGATGGCACTAGGCTTGTCGCACAGCATAACACTGCACCACAAAGCATTCCGTTTCCGGTTACAAATTAGCGAAACTGGTAGTGATGATTGACATACCTCTCGCTATTAACCGAGTGTTCAAGAACACTCTAGGGACATCTCTGAGCCCTTCCGAACACTCAGTTCATAGCGAGAGGTATGTCAATCGATCCCATTGTATGCAACTTTATATGAAAAATGGAATATACTCTATTAGTGCGCGCTCTCATGAAACCTATGGGCCGTTTCTGCGTGCGATGATAAGAAAAAACGTAAGCTTCTTAGTAAGATTTAATACACTTCAGATACTCGCGAAATTGCCTAAAATCAATCGTCCACAATTGACACGCAATAGTATATTACAGCGGGGGTGCACAGTAATTCATTGCAATCGAAATCAATATTGTGAACTCGCGAACTCACTCGTGTGTTTTCAATCAACTCGCTCCGGAAATTGTTTTTTGACGCGTGCAGTTGCTTAAAACCACACGAGTGAGTTCGTGAATTCACAAAATTAATTCCGATATAATGCAATGAATTACTAAGCACCCCCCGAATAGCCTGGAATAGCCCCATCGAAATCAAACGAAGGTTTTCAGTGAATCATCGAAAAAATACAAAAATTTAGAAAGGAGTGAACGTAAGTGTAAATGTTTGAATTTTTATTTGCAATAATTTCTTGTATGAAGTGGAAAGCCCCGAGGGGCAAACGACTCCAGTGAATCGTGTCACAAGCCAAATGGAATCACAAATTCACCCGGGGAATCTAAGATTCGTTTAAGGAGTCATGAGAATCACGTAAACCACGTGAAACACGGGAATAACAGTGAATGGGAGGGCTTCGAAAAAGACGATAATAATAATGAAATGTTGGGGTAGTGGGCTTCAAGCATCGAGCTTCAGCTGGACTCCAAGGACAGAGGCACATTTTACTGAAGGGTCCACAAAGCTGAAAAAACACAGATTTATGCTTCGTGATCGCAGACTCGGAGGGTGTATCATTAACTATCACTAGCATTATCCTTTGAAAAACAAGAGCCAAAAAATTTTTGTTCCACAATTTATTTTCAAACTAAATTAAAATATCTTAGTAAACGTTCAGTTAAAAATCATCTTTTTAGAAGTCGTTTTCCATTTCAGCAATACTTTTTCTTAAATTACAATTCACAATATTACGCCGATTTGCAACCTAATTTATTTAATTCTTTAATAATTCATAAGAATCACTAGCTTACCAGAATTTTTTTTTAATTATCTACAATCCTGGAACATATTTGTTACCTGCCCCAGACGCGGATTTCGAGAGCCCCAGGGCGAATGAATAATTAGCGCCTCCTTTTTAGAACAATTATGAAATTGCATTTAAAAATTTAATTTTTCAGTGCAGGGCTAGACTGATGACCCCAAGGCTCATCGGGCTAAATTTTGATTTTGATTTGGGGCATGGTTTTTGATCAGGCCCACATTTTAAAGTCATGAAAAATCGAAAAACCTCCCCATATATTCTGCTTTGTTATCCGAAACCATTTGCGACTTCTAGGTCCTTCACAAAAATTACCGTTTTTTCGACTTTGGAAAGTTTTAGCGCCATTCACTCATAATAATTGTTAAAAATTCTATTTTCAAACAGAACATGCAGAACCTGGGCTTGGCGATATTGATTTGTTATACTTCATATTTGTACAGTCGTAAGATTGCGAGTAAGTACACGAAATCGCTAGAGACCAATGTTGGAAGGATTCGAAGCGTGCAGTATGTAGGGCCTATTTTAAGAAAAAACATATGCAGCGGACCCGTACGCATCAGAATGAATGTGGCAAACAGAAAAGTTGTTGCAAAAAGACTCGAACGTATTTCAGTAAGGCCCATAACTTGTGTGCAAAAATATAGTCTACATTTAGGCGCTCAAATTTTATATTTTCGCTGATATCCGTGGACAAAGATGCAGTTTCAAAAAAGTAAGTCAGCATTTCCCTTCCTAAATATGTTGCCTTTTAAGTGGAACTAAACTTATTTTTTGGGATTGAACCTTGTCTCAGAACGACGCGTTTTTGTGTAAATTTTTACGATTTTTTTCGCCGTTCTCAGAAGGGCATTAAAGGGCAACATGTTTAGGAAGGGAAATGCTATCAATCAGCTATCAAATTATCAGCGAAAATATAATATTTGAGCGCCTAAAGGTAGACTATATTTTAGCATACAAGTTATGGGCCTTAAGTCTTACGTGTATGAAATTACGTAGCCATTACATCGGATTGGAAATTGCCGAAAGGGCAATATTGAAAAACCCGTCCGAAGAAACGGTATTTAAACCTCTTTGAATCCCTAAAAAAATCTCAAATTTAAAAAAAATGCGCTAAGGCAGGTCTAACAACCTACCTAGAGCACTTAGGAGAGGCCTCTGACCCATACTTCCATGAACAAAAATTTTCGCATCTTTTTATCTGCACACTGCACATTAAAGGAATATTCACGAAATACCACTAAATATCTTGTAGGGTCACGTAGCGTGAATTGGGCCCACACTAAATGCTCTACAGCCCGAACCACATAACAGATTTTCACCAGTTTAATTTTAGTGGTTTTTTGATGTTCACGATTTTGTATACTAAAGCTATAATCCGGGTCTTCGCAAATTTCGTGGACAATTGAAATTGGAACAAATGTCTATACTACAAATTTTCTTCTAAAAATTCAAGGCTAGCAAATACTTAATGCTCATGCGTCCATGGGCAAAAATGATTCACTAAATTTCCCCTACAAATTATAAAAAAAAAATTTTGTTTTGTTTTTGGAAGGGTTCCGACCTCACAACGAGGGGGAAACAACTCTGCCAGATCCACTTATTTGCATTTGCTCTTTATTTGTTTCTTTTTGCCCTGAAGCTTGATTATTCGACAATTACTTTCCCTAACTTCCTAATTTACAAATATTTGTCATTTCATTTGATCATTTGCCCTTCATTTGATCATTTGCCCTTTCATTTGATCATTTGCTCCATTATTTTCGCATTTGCTCCATTATTTTCGCATTTCCTCCATTATTTTCGCATTTGGAAATATAATTTAGAGTAAGGGTGCCTAATGTGGAACGGGTGCCTAATGTGGAACAGCAGCAAATCTCAGACATTTGACAGTACAGTGGTCATTAACTCAACACAAAATACACCTACACCATAAGTAATATACCTAGGGATTACAAACCGGTTTTTACCGAACCGGTTAATCGATTAACCGATCAATTTTGACCGAAGAAAAAGCTCGGTTAACCGACCATCATTAACTGGTTTTGCGGTTATTTATTTTGCGCAAAAAATTTAAAAATATTGTTTGCCATTTTTTTAAATTTTACAGTTGCTTGTCAAATCAAGCCTATTTTCTGACCCAAACGGGAATATCTATATTAAAGGTGACCTTACCTGAAACCCGCTCAGACATTAAATAGAAAAGCCTGACGTCACCTGACTTGGGAGGTTGTCAGGTTACCTAATTTTTTTTAAATGTTCCATTTTACTCCGAAAAATAATTTAACTCAGGTCCCGCCTTTATTATGGCACGAGTAAAATTCTTTGGTTCACATACTGTGAACTAGAGGTCTGCATGGTTAACTGTTTCACTATTTATTTTCTGGTCATTCGAGTAACCATTAAATTTTGGTTTAATAGAATACTATAGAATAATGGTTACTTAAAGTACTATCTCAAAAATTGGTAATAGAAATAACCAAATATTTTTGGTTATTCATTTAACCACAAATATTATGGATATCAGTTTAACCATTTTTTCATGGTTATAAATTGAACCAAAAATTTATGGTAATATAAGTAACCAAAAATGTTCTGGTTACTTATACAACTAATTTATTTTTTAGTATGAAATAGTACTAAAAAAAATATGGTTTAAAATTTTACCATTTTTTTAAATGGCTACAAATAATACCAGATTTAGTTTTTGATAAAAAATGAGGCTAAGGACCATTTTTGCGTGTACGGTAGGGCTGTTTTTTTTTAGAAATTTTCGATTTCGTATGCTTTATCACTCTAAAAAGTTTCTGATACGTTAGTAACTATGGGGAAAAATAGTTAAAAAATTCTTTGAAAGGATTTAGTGGTTCCGCCCACGTAAAATTTGGAATTTTCCAGCATTTTTGGAATTTGTCGAGTTCCACTTCTCGTAGAATCGCATAAAACACCCTAAAACTGTTTTTCCCGAAAAGCCTCATCTATTACCTTTCTAACGACACCCCACACGTCTACTATGGTTGAAAATTCATTTTTTGGGAACCATTTGAGTATAGTCACTTTTTCCTACTCTCCAGCGGAGAGGTAGCTCGAATTCACCTTACTAAAATGGTTGCCATATGTGGATATTTCGAGCCGGCGGAACCTCTGAACCACTTTTGAAAATTTTTGTTGTTTTCTTACATATTAGAAACTTTTCAGGGAGAGTGAGCATAAGAATTCGAAAATTTTGAAAAAAAAAAACAGCACTAGTGTACGGCTTTCCCGAAATGAAAGAGTCAAACAATTATTGCAATATTAGCCTTTCATTTAAGACCAATCATATTACTATACATTCGTATAACACTCGCTATGAAGATTTGTAACGAAGAGTGCGACGCGTAGCGGAAAAAAATTGCATAATCAAGATGCACACATTATACATAGAAAGTGGCGACATGAGCGTATAGTGAGAAAAAATCGCATATGCAAGATGCACAAAATGTTCATAGAAAGGAGTGCCATCAATTGAGCGTGAAAATCGCAAATAAAGAAGAGCTGCGCTAGAGTAGGTTCTGTTGGTGATTTGCAAAGAAAAGTGCGGAAAAAAATCACACATACTTATGTCCGATTCGTCACATAGAAAGTAGCGACAAGAGTGTGTAGTGAGCAATAGCTGAGAATACTTAATATGAGTCCGATTTTATTCATATAAGTTAGTACCACATGTTAAACGTGAGTAGGCGATCACCCGAGTGTATTGGACCTACCGAATACACATTCTTTCACGTCTGATGAAATAAATGGATGGTCCCTATTTTCAGTTTAATTTTTCACCAGTGATATTTTTGGTTATAAATAAAACTAAATATTTTCTGGTTTTAAAATTAACTAAAAAAATATGGTTTAAGATATAACCATATTTTTCGTGGTTCTATTTATTACCATTTTTTTATTTAGTGTTATTGGTAACCATTTTCTTTTTGGTTTTATTTAATACTATATAAAAAATGGTTGATAATATTACCATAAATTATTTGGTATAATTTAAAACCAAAATTTTCTTTACAACAACCAATTATTTTTCGGTATTAAAGAGTACTAATTTTTAATTTGAAAAATTTGGTTATTTTTATAACCAAAATAAAGTGCTAGTATAATTTAAAACCATTTTCAACAATTCAAAAAATAGTGAAACAGTTAACCATGCAGACCTCTGCTGTGAACCCGAAATTCATCAGAAACCTTCCGCCGAAAACGGTGCTAGATTATTTGAATCGCATCAGAAGGGATAACCTCTAAGTTCTGTGGGCTGGGCATGCACAACAGGCCCATTAGCGGCTTAGGTGCAAGGATCTGCCAGTTGGCGTTCCTACCCACTAATATCCTATCCTATCCTATCATACTTTCCAAGTGCCTGGAAATGCGCTAAAGTTGTTCCAATCCCTAAGCCTGGTAAGGACCATGCATTAGCTAGTAGCTACAAGCCAATTAACTTATTGAACTCCCTCAGCAAGATTCTCGAAAAGCTTATGCTTCGTAGGTTACATGCACACGTTTCAGCCCATAACATACTCATTAATGAGTTGCGTTCAGTAAGTCATAAGGTGTAGTCTGCTTTACTGCTGTTATTAGTTATTTTTATATCCAAAACTGCTTACTAGCAGAATTAAAAATAAAGAACATTTATTTGCAAGTGTATGATCATTTTCATTTACGTGTACAAATTTAATTGAAAGTGTTACAATGCATTCAAATTTTGAGGTTGATGAACCGCCTGACAAAACAACTGATGATAATCGAGCAAATATGAACAATAAAAACGTTAGACCTCGAGATTCAGACGATGATCTTAATGATTATGAAAATGCTGAGAAAAAATTAAAAACGTTGACTGACGGAAAAGTGAAAATAAATGCAAAAGATTTACAGCAACAATCCTCTTTTTCTTTACTGAGGCAATCAATCCTAGATACAAATCCATTTGCCATTTTGGACCCTGATGCAGACCTGAATGATCTACCTGCGAGAGAAAATTTGTTAATCAATAAAAATCAATTTCGCATGAAGAGTCATGCTGTAAAAAGGACAGTAAAGCAGCGTGTCCCTCCAATCGTGATAACGAAGCCATTCAAAAACCCCAAAGATGCCATAGCGAATATTACAAAAATGATGAAACGAAACGTATGCTTCAAAATTCTGAGAGAAGGATATAGCGTCACTCTAGAGTCACTAGAGGACCATGGTGTAATGAAAGAGTTTTTATCTCAACAAAAGGTTCCATTCTACACCTACACAACTATGGAAAAGAAACCCGTGCGATTAGTCCTAAAGGGGGTTCACCATTCGTTCACCCCAGATGACATAGCTGCGGACCTATCCACAAAAAATATAAAAACGATCAGTATCCAGCCGATGTTGGCGAAAGGCAAAGTTAGCATGGATATGTTCATAGTTAACTTCGAGCAAGGCACCAAAATCACAGAATTGATGAAGTCAATCAAATACGTCTGCCACCAGTCTGTATCCTGGCAAAAATTCATAAAAAAAGACAAGGGAACCCAATGTCGTAAATGCCAACGTTTTGGACACGCAGCTACAAATTGTGGTTTGGAATATCGTTGTGTTAAATGTACGGAAAGACACGCCCCAGGTGATTGCCCACTGGAAGAAAACCAACCAGCCACTTGCGTTAATTGCAACGGAAGTCATCCAGCCAGTTATAAAAAATGTGCTGTCTACACCAAATATGCAGAAAGTCTTTCAAAATTTCAAAGGAAGTCAGGTAACATCAAAATACAAACGAAAAGAAATATTAATGTTGTGTCTTCTAGTAACGATTCTAAAGTCAAAAGTGACCTATCATACAGTCAAGCACTAAAACAGAGCAGTAAACCTAATACTAGAGTTACTCCTAACGATAATCTCAATTTTCTAAGAAATGAAATTAATAGCTTATTTAATTGTAGTATTTCTGATTTGCTACAAAAGATTCAAGCATTTGTACCCGAGTACAAAAAAGCAAGCGATTCAACGCTGAAGAAAATGTTGATTTTAGACTTTTTATCCCAATTCACATAGCAATTGCGACTGAAAGTTTAAGAGCAATAGCTTGGAATGTAAACTCAATACGCAGTAGGGTTAAGCAATTAAATGTTGTGTATTTGCTCCAAAAGCATAAACCTCACTTGCTACTAATTAGCGAGACCAAGCTTCTCGATACGAACAAAGTACAATTTCCTAATTATAAAATGTATAGAAATGATCCACTGACTTATGGTGGAGGGGGTACGGCCATTCTGATCAAAGAAAATATGAGGCATGAAGTGTTGAACACGCCCTCACTGAAGTCATGCGAAGCAACATGTTTGAATGTATCTTGGGTGGAGTTAAAACCTTGACTGTAGTCTCTTTCTATTGTCCAAAAGTGTTACTGAGAAATGATCTGCGGAAGCTCACAGCTCTGAATTCAAGTGTATTTATTGGAGGTGACTTTAATGCAAAGCATCGCTTTTGGCATAATTCAGATAACAATGCTAACGGAAATAATTTCTACAATTATGTTGTTGACGAGTGTCCTACGGAATTGATTTATCCCGATGAATACACCTGTTACAGGAGTAAAACAAATCCGAGCACCATTGATCTAGCAATGGTCAAGGGAATGGGTGTGACAAGTACGGATGTATTAGAAATGAATCCAGACCATTGTCCTGTAGAGTATATCTTGAAATTGAATTCTAAATATGTCCTTGTGCCACCCAAGCAGCAGTTTCACTATAAGGAAGCCAATTGGGATTTGTTCAGGACGATCATAAGTGACGAATTAGCATTGAATCCGTTCTCTGTCGCAGAGTCTATAGATTCAAGTGTTGATCGTCTCACGAAAGTAATAAGTCATGCCATGACTGAAGCCATTCCCATGAAGCACACTAGAGATAAAAATATTCTCTCGTCGAAGTTGAAAAAATGCATTGCGCTGAAGAAAAAACTGAGGAGGGCATAATTTCGAAATAAAATTAAGCGAGTCCAACTATGGGATGAAATTAGACGACTTGATGACGATATATCTAGAGAATTGAATCATGCTGATTCCAAGATGTTCCTAAACAGACTGAAACGCATAGTACCGAATCATCAGATGTACAAAAATATTAATAAACTATTGAGATCTGACCACTCCGTTATACCAGCACTCAAATTGTATGACGGTTCTGTAGTTATCAATCCTGTAGACAAAGCAAATGTCATAGCGAGCGAGTATGATAAAATCCTTAAGCAAAACCATGACATGGGTGACCCAGAATTCGATATGAAAGTGGAATCTGAAATATGTTCCTTTCTGACGATGCCAAGCGGCCACTACAATACTACTGACCCATATTTGACCAACTCCGAGGAAATTAGTCACTTTCTTAGAACCCTCAAAAATAAAAAATCAAATGGGCCCGACTCAATACCAAACATTGCTCTAAAAAAGCTTCCCTGCTTAGCGCATGACTTTTTGACGCAACTGATAAATAACATTTTCTTGAAGGGCTACTTTCCAAAAGTATGGAAAATGGCTCATGTTATACCAATACCCAAACCTGGTAAACCTGCGAACCAAGCTAGAAATTTGCGACCTATCAGCCTCCTTAATAACCTGAGTAAGATTCTAGGAAAGGTCCTTCATGCTAGAATACTAGATTACTGCATGAAGATGAATTTACTGCCTGATAATCAGTTCGGATTCAGAAATAAACACTCTACGGTACATGCTCTCATGAGACTATGTGAGGAATGCCTCCTGGGTTTCAGGGATAATAAAGTCACGGTGGCTGCTTTCTTAGACATAGAGAAAGCATTCGATACAATGTGGGTTGAAGGTTTGATCTACAAAATGATACGAATGAAATTCCCTGACTATCTCATAAGGATTACACTGTCCTATCTCCAGCACAGAGAATATAGAGTGAAATTGGAAAACCATCTGTCAAATCCTATCACAGTCAATGATGGAGTCCCACAAGGCTTGGACCTCTTCTGTTTATCATATTTATAGCTGATTTACCGATGCACACTAACACGACACTACCCGTATTTGCTGATGACACGAACGCCTTTTCTACTAGACTGTCGCCGAGTAGAGCTAAATCTAGAGTTAAATAGCGAGAAAATCCAATACAAGGAAAGCGTCCGGTACCTCGGTTACCATGTGCAATCAAATATGAAGTACAATGAGCATATCAAAAGAATGCTTCTTAAGGCACACTCTGGATTGCATAGACTCTATCCTATTATGAGGGTAAATAACGGTATATCACATGAGGTTAAAGTTAAAGCCTATGTAACTATTTTGAGACCAGTACTCACCTATGCCGTGGCTATATGGCACGCTCTGCCCAAGTATCCAATCAGAAAAATGAAGGTTTTTGAAAACAAATGCCTTCGCATGGCAATTAACTTCAAAAGGACAAGAAGTAACTTCAAGTATATATCTACTGATTCATTACATGAACTGACCAAAACTCCTAGATTGAATAAATATTTATATGATCTAGCAAAAAGGATGCTCAGCAGAGCTTATACGCATGAAAATGTGTTGATTAGTGGGCTGGGTAGCCGCGCAAATGAATCGATTTACAATGGTATATACAAATCTCCACACTCTTTACTGTGGAGTCGCGAATCCAAGCTATTATCTTTATAGACAGAGGAATTGCTTGACTTATCTGAATTAATTTGATTTTGATGATTGCGCCATTACGGCATTCTTTAATTCTTAGCCGATCGACCTAGCACGCTATGAATCGTGTTGCGTCTCCTTAGGTTAAGTTAGTTTAAGTTTTATTAGGTTTAAGTTTTAATTTTAAGTAAAAAAATTATGAATATTGATTGCTTTTTAAAAAATTTTTTACAATCTAAAGGGAAATTAGCACCTCCAATGAAATTCCAAATTCGACAAAAAAATGATAACAACTCTGAGTTATCAGGCGACTGCGCTTGACATAAAGAAATTTCGTCATATAAATTTGATAAAGTCTTTATAGGCTGTAAATTTATCTCAACATTTACAATATTTAATAATTTGTAACAAATTTTTACTATTTTGAAATAAATGCATCTAATCATACTCATTAATGAGCAATTCGGTTTTCGTACCGGTCACTCTACAGACCACCAGCTAGCTGTTCAGAGTCTGCAATCATATTAAGAAATCACTTCAGGGTACCCCCTTTACCTGATAAGAATCATTCAATCATTTATTATCGCTCCTTTTATGTTTCCACAAAAGATCATAAATCCAGTGTTTTTCGAATTCTACCGGGCATTCCTCAGGGCAGTGTCTTAAGCTCAACCCTCTGCAGATGATACTTGCTTATTCAAGTCAGCCAAATCTCCAAGCAAGATAACCAAGAGCCTGAATGCTGCCAGCAAGCAGCTTGCCGATTATTCCACTAAGTGGAAAATTAAACTCAACGACGCCAAAACGAATGCAACTTTCTTCACTAGAAGAACCGCACAGCACACAATATCTTCTGACGGTGTTACTATCCGCGATTCAGAAATAGCTTGGAAAAAGTCTGCGAAGTATTTTGGTGTTACCCTAGACAAAACTCTGATATTTAAACCACATATCGATAATATACAAAGCAAAGGGTCGTATTAAACGTCAGATAAAAAAAATGAAAATTTTAGTTAAAAAATTCAAAATTCCAGTTAAAAAAAACGAAATTGTAGCTTAAAATTAGAAATTTTTATTTAAAAATATTGAAAATGTCACTTGAATAATCCAAGCTTTTAGACAAAAAATACTAAAAGTCAGATAAAAATTACAAAATTTCAGTTCAAAGTTCGAAAACAAGATTTAAACTTTTCTGCTATCTGTAATTTTAGAGGTTTTACCTGACAAATTATTTATTTTAATATAAATATTTGAAATTTTTCATCTGTAACATGGACAATATTTAACTGAAAATTTGAAATAATTACCTGAAAACATGGACACTTTAATATTTTATCTGAAAATTCTATTTTTTTATGAAAAAAAAAAATATTTATCTGATTTTTGTCGTCTTAACCCGAGAAGGGTTAGATCTAGTTAAATTTTCGCTTTGAAGTTTACGGCATATATTTCGTCTCCTTCCGGTAGACATATTCATTGCCACTAAAATAATCACTTTTGTATCACAGTTTGTTTGGTACTGCTTTGCAGGTTTGTTTTGATTACAAAAGTAAAATCAGATTATTATACATAAGATCAAAGAAAGACGACAAACTGAAAAAAATATTTATTTTTAACTGAAATATTCATATTTCGGTAACTAAAAGTTTCTTTCTTTTATCTGACAATTTTGATTTTTTAACTGACATTTTACATTTTTTACGAAACAAAAACATTTATTTTATATCTGACGAAATTCAATATTTTAACTAAAACATTTATTTACTTATCTAAAATGATAATATTTTCGTCTGAAATCGTATTAAAAATTAACTAACATTTTGAATTTTTGTTCATACGGTTTAATATAATCCATTTTTGTTATGTATTAATTTTCATTGTCCTATTTTAAATATATGCTTTCTGATGTTGGGAATGTGTTCAGAGACCTAAATGAAGGATTTTTTTTCAGTTCAAAAATATTAAATTTTCTACAAGGAGATTAAACTAAGTTGAGTCGCAAAAAATTTCTACGATTTTAATTAATTAATTTAGAGACTATCATTGAAGGCTTAGGGCTCAGTACTAGCCCTGTCCAAAATCCTAAGTTGTCGAAAAGTTGTAGGCTTAGCCCGGAAAACAGTCTAAAAGAGCCAAACTTGCTTTAACATTCGCTTTCAAGATCGATCTCGAACATTAAATTTGTCTAAAGTGGACAAATCTGAAATTTACTCCATTTTCGACGATTTTTTTCAGTTTTTCGATTTGAGCACTCCCTAAATCGCCTTTTTGGGCCTTGGCCCCGTAGAAAATTTTTCTCAGGGGAACATTTGACACCGTTTTCCGGGCTAAGCCTACAACTTTTCGACAACTTAATTTTCCCATACATTTTTGAACAGGTCTACTCAGTACTCAATCTTCAACGTTTATCTTCTAAAAGTCAATTAGGACTGCTAGGGTTAAACATAATACAAACCTTTAATAGGGATTTTCTAGTGACATGACTCACGAATGTGAAGGCGAATCCATGGAAGCAATCCATCTAAATTCTACAATAAGCAAAATAATAAAAAAGCTGAGACTGACCACCAATCTTCTCATCATTATGTTTTATAGACCATTGAATATCTACAGATGTGAAGGTTTAGGTGGCATGGGTGCACCCTTCTCCACGCCGCCCTAACTCCCGCAAAGGGCATAGCGTCTGATGATAGTCCCCTAAATTCTACATCCAATAAAATTCTAGGCATCTTCTTTATTTTCCTCCTCTTCCTAAATTCCCTAACCAATCAATGAATAAAGTGGATAAAACATGACAGAATGACGTATAAAACCATCTAACCATTCGTAATCATCTCAAAAATGTCATTGAAATCTCTCCGTTCTTAAGCCTTTCGTTGGCGATGGTCTATCTCTAACCGTCGCGTCGCGTCGCCTATCAAAGCCTTAATTTGAGTTTAAATGAAAGTTGATTTGAAATAGAATTTTTCGACAGTGGTCAGTACAAAACTCTCAGTAGACAGTAGTTCGGATTAAAATCGATTACACTATTTTCTTTTTTCCATACAATTGAAGCTTTTATGATTTTATTCTTGCATTGAAATTTCAAACTCACCTCTGGAATTGGAGTGTTGCACTACTTTTCGTATTTATGAATACTTTATGCAATTTAGTTGAAAAAACTTAACTTTTTCATGCATTATATGAGTATTATAATGATATACTTCATATCACTAGTGATAAAAAGTAAGTTTTTAGTACTATTTTGAGTCGCAAAAGGTTATTTTTTTATCACAAGTGATAAAAAGTGAAACCAATATTCGTGTGAACAAAAATTCCTAAGTTTGCATTCAAAAATATTTCTTGCATTGAAAAAATTGCATAAAATCTTGTATTCATCTCGATGCGTTAGTTGATGTTAATGTAATAGATAAGAGAGAGACTATTTACACAATGTGCAAACAATATATAGAAGAGACTATTTGCACACTTAGACGAAGGTTCCCTTCATTCGTACTAATTCTAGTTAACCAAAAACTTTTTGTGACTGTCAAAGGAAGACTTCCTTAGCTGCGTTACCTATCTAGTTTTTATAGCACTTTTTAAACGGAAGGTTCCTATTTTTATTCGCCATCTCGTTCTTGTGACATTTTCTAAAAGGAAATATTCTCTATATAAGGATTTGTTGAGTGTTCAATATAACACTTTGCAATGAATGAAGAGCGTGAACGTATCGGTAAGTACTTCTAACTGAAGGAGGCTAACAAAACTAGGGAGCCTTTCCTTTTACGAAATTTCATAGTTTTGTTAGCCACCTAGTTTTTTTGACATTTTGTAAAAGTTTAAGTTTCTCAGCTTCGTTAACCACTTAGTTTTCGTGACATTTCCCAAAAGGAAAAATTTCCTTAGATTCGTTAGTCAACTAGTTTTTGCGACATTTCGTAAAAGGAAGTTTTCCAACTTTGTTAGCCACCGAGTTTTTGTGATATTTTGTAAAAGGAAAAGTTCCCCAGCTTCGTTAGCCAACTAGCTTTTCGTGGCGTTTCATTAAAGCGCAAATTTAATATAATCCCAAAGCAAATCCTTGAAACTTCTGGGGGCACTTTACCCGCTGATTAGTGGGAAGTCCAAATTAAGTACCGCTAACAAGATACGAATCTTTCGAACAATTATCCAGAGCACTCTACTTAGAGCTTGTCTAGTGTGGGGTAACTGTGCCAAGTACCACATAGGAAGACTCCAAATCATCCAGAACAAGTGCCTCAAGATAATATTCAATTTACCGCCATATTATAATACCCACGATCTACATAGACTCGCTTCTATACCTCCGATTACTGAATAAATAGCGAAGATCAGTTTCCGTTTCATAGCCAAAATGCTGTGCTCCCACAATCCTATTATCCGGAGCCTGCGCCAAACAAATTACTGCCTGTGATTTAGCAATAATGTAAGCAAACTAAACAGAAAAAAATTCATTGGAAGTTCTTTGAAAATTTTCTTTTGCCGCAAAATCGAATTATTAATTAACTGAAACTTACTTTCCAGTTTATCAATCAATATAAACCTCGATCATAGTTTGAAAAGCTGAAAAATGAACTAGCTGAACACTAATTATCGTATCAAATGTACTTTTGTTGATTATATGAACTTAAAACTAAGGTCGACCACAGCCCAGAAAATTCCTTTTGCTATGAGATGGAGTAGATTGAAGAGAACTTTTTGTCTATGTGAAGTACGATTTTTGGACCCGTATGAAGTACGAAGGTCCTATACGTTTTCTACAAATTCAGGGCTCCCACACATCCAATATTTAACAAATTGTCCGTCTCCACTTTTTTTTTCGAAACGGCTGCACCGATCACCCTGAACTTTTTTTTCGCTGAAAGGTACATATGTCCCATGATTCAAGTTCAAAGATGAGGAAACTCGATCGGGTACTTTCGGAAATATGGTCGAAAAGGTGTCCAAAAACATTGTTTTTGGGGGTAGGTGAGACTTTTTCTCAGATATTTCTAGAATTAAGGCAGTTAGAAAGCTACTTTCTGGGACAAAGCTGTAGAGAACTATATTTTAGCGAACCTGTGTTTCAGGGTTTCTAGAATTGGTAGATTAAGTCCACGAACGCACACCGGATGTAATTTTTTTAGGTCCACGATCAGACAAATTCAGATAGAAATAAAGAACGAGTTGGCTGACATAAAACGGAAAGAAAAAAATCCGGAGGCACAAAATCCGGAGGCGTCAAAATCCGGAGACGTCGAAATCAGGAGACTTCAAAATCACGAGGCGTCAAAACCCGGTGGCGTCAAAATTCAGAGGCATCAAAATCCTAATGATGTTGTTGCGTCTGGATTTTGTAGCCTCCGGATTTTTATTAATACTAAGTACACAAAACTGTATTTTGAATTTTTTACAAATTTAACATTCAAATTAAAATATATCACAGCGAATGAATGATTGTAATTCATTGCCGACGCGACGGTCTTAATTATATTTAATATTTGGGGGACTCTGCCCCATCACTCCCGCGTCCAGATTTTGTCCAGATTTTATTTTGATTTTTTATTTTCTTCTGTATTTTAACGCCACCGGATTTTGACGCCTCCGGATTTTGACGCATCCGGATTTTGACGCATCCGGATTTTGTAGCCTCCGGATTTTGTAGCCTCCGGATTTTTCATCCGGATTTTGACGCCTCTGGATTTTGTGCCTCCGTAACGGCACCGTTCGCGGCGATCACAAATTGTATGGCTGGAGTCAGCCAGGGCTCCAACGGTCGTCTTTCGTTGTTCTTTAAAATAAATGAAAACAAATTGCTTTTGCGTTCGATAAAAAGTTTTCAGAAAAAATCACGAAATTTTTAAGTCATTTACATTGGATACCAGAAAATTTCATATTTATTTACAAGAAATTCAGTCATCGAAATACCGAGTGGCGCTCGTCAGTTAAGGTGAATTCTACCACAGGACAACAAATTACTTTTAAATTGACGCTTTCGTGAAGTAATTCTTTCCACAGTGAATTACATTTTCTTAACTAAGAAAAGTTTTCAATTATTTTAAATTCCTCCAAAGGTCAATTGATGTTACAACTTACCTGATGTCTTACTAAGCTACGATGGTGTTTATAAGATTTCTGACACTGTGGACAAACGTAAGCTTTCTCTCCTAAAAAGAGATTTTCATTCTATCGATCGTCTGGTGTAGGGCGCTAGCTACTCACCTGTGTGGGTCAACATATGGCTTTGTAAATCGCTCTTTTGAGTAAAAGCTTTATTGCAAGTCGGACAAGTATGAGATTTCACTCCTAATGATGAGATTGTCATTCTTTCGATCATAATATGGTGAAGTACTTCAGGTATACTCGCCTGTGTGAACTCATATGCCTTTTTAATTGTTGTTTTTGAGCAAAAGATTTATCGCAAATCTGACAAGTGTGAGATTTCTCTCCTAAAAATAAGATTTTCATTCTTTCGATGAAAGTGAAGTACTTCAAGTATACCCACCTGTGCAGGTCATCATATGCTTTACTTAATTGCTATTTAGAGTAAAAGCTTTATTGCAAGTCGGACAAGTATGAGATTTCACTCCTGAAAATAAGATTTTCATTCTTCTGCTCTAATTTGCATAAGAAACTTAGTGTAAAAGAGACAAAAAATGTTGTATGGACTTTTGCATGGATTTTTTTTCTCTCTTTCGCACTAAGTTTCTTATGCAAATTACGGCAGTCTTCCGATCGTATGGTGAAGTACTTCAGGTATACTCACCTGTGTGGGTCAACATATGCGATTTTAAATGATGTTTTTGAGCAAAAGATTTATGGCAAATCTCACAAGTGTGAGATTTCTCCCCTAAAAATAAGATTTCCATTCCTTCGTTCATATGGTGAAGTACTTCAGGTATACTCACCTGTGTGGGTCAACATATGCGATTTTAAATGATGTTTTTGAGCAAAAGATTTATGGCAAATCTCACAAGTGTAAGATTTCTCTCCTAAAAATAAGATTTTCATTCTTCCGATCGTATGGTGAAGTACTTCAGGTATTACTCACCTGTGTGGGTCAACATATGCGATTTTAAATGATGTTTTTGAGCAAAAGATTTATGGCAAATCTTACAAGTGTGAGATTTCTCTCCTAAAAATAAGATTTTCATTCCTTCGTTCATATGGTGAAGTACTTCAGGTATACTCACCTGTGTGGGTCAACATATGTAGTTTTAATTGATGTTTTAGAGCAAAAGATTTATCGCAAATATCACAAGTGTGAGATTTCACCCCTAAAAATAAGATTTTCATTTTCGATCATATGGTGAAGTACTTCAGGTATACTCACCTGTGTGGGTCAACATATGCGATTTTAAATGATGTTTTTGAGCAAAAGATTTATGGCAAATCTCACAAGTGTAAGATTTCTCTCCTAAAAATAAGATTTTCATTCTTCCGATCGTATGGTGAAGTACTTCAGGTATTACTCACCTGTGTGGGTCAACATATGCGATTTTAAATGATGTTTTTGAGCAAAAGATTTATGGCAAATCTTACAAGTGTGAGATTTCTCTCCTAAAAATAAGATTTTCATTCCTTCGTTCATATGGTGAAGTACTTCAGGTATACTCACCTGTGTGGGTCAACATATGTAGTTTTAATTGATGTTTTAGAGCAAAAGATTTATCGCAAATATCACAAGTGTGAGATTTCACCCCTAAAAATAAGATTTTCATTCTTTCGATCATATGGTGAAGTACTTCAGGGAGGTGCGGAAAATGAATGAAGAAACAAGATTTTTCCTAAATTTTTAATGATTTCTTAGTTTGTTTAACAATTTATAAATTTTTGGGAATAATTGTTGGGAGGTGAGGGAAATGTTTGATTTAACTGGTTTTTCTACCAATTTCGCAGTATTCTTGAAATTTTCCATATTATTACTGTTACCTGTATAAACTCAAACGATTAAGTGCACTGTGTAGTGTTGAAATAGAAGTTTTATTTCCTATCCACAATAGCTGAAGTTCTGCTCAAAATTGCGGCGAAAGCGCTCCTTTTCCACTGAAAGGCAATAAGAAACGAGAGGTAATCTAAACTAGTGCGCCGGTCCACTTTTTTCGGCGGCGGCGCTTAAAATTTCTTAACCTGTCGGCGACGGCTTACATCGGCTGAGGATTTTTACCGGCGGCTGACTTTAGCGCGCGCCAATTTTTTTATCGGCGGCGGCGCATTTCGGCGCAAAAATCAGCGCTAGTAAATTTTCTGATTAAAAAAATTAAAAAATCATAGCGTTTAATTTTGTAAACGTAGTCGGGTGCGCGTTGTCCTTTCGCTCATATTTTGGAATAAAAGCGATTGGATTGCTGATTATTGTAGATTCGTAAAAGACAAAGTTATTTCACTATGCTCGCATGCTGAGAGCGGCCGAGATTGGTCAGAGGAGCTGCCGTTGTCTAAGACTTCTGTTGGCTCTATAAAACCAATTTTGCTTCAATTTCGTCGAAAAACATTTCGCTAGGGCAAGTCAACCCGCACGTATCAGAATATACATTGGCAAAGAATAACTGTTACAAACACCTATTTACATAAACACTAAAATTCTATAGAATATTAAGGAATGTCATACAATTTTATTAGATTAAAGTCATTGGAAATCGCCGAAATGGCAATTTGGAGAAATCCTCCCTGGCCGCACCGACATAAAGTACACGCTATTGGCTCTAATATTTCCTAACATCACTTTTGGGCACCCGACTGCCCGGCCAAAATAACAGTGTTCCACTTGTTGCAACTTTCTGAAGGCTGCGTACTTCGGATTTAAGATCCAGTAGGTTCACGCACTAGAGTCAAGATCAACTTAGTGCATGATCGAACCGTAATTGCTTGCTGGTTCGAAGTTTTTCAGAACAAACTACGACTTCAATTTGTGAGACATCACCGTCCTCGACATGTACATTGCTAAAATTGTCGAAAATAATTTTGGGCGATAATGTAGTTCACCAGCGCCACTTACATACATTTTCTATTTTTTATATTTTTCTCATATCAGCAAAGGTTCAAAGAATTCATGATTTATTTTTTGGAAATAATTGAAGCAACGGGGGCTCCTCTGAACAATACCAGACTTTCTCAGCATGAGCGACACGGGCTTTTTGGACAACTCGCACCTCACTATACAGTTCACTTATAAACTTGCAACTACGGCGAAACTGATAGCTGTTAGTAAAAAACAAACAAGAGTCATCTCTATTGTTCTTAATCAGCTGTCATTTTCCCCAGCTTCAAGTTCAAAAGTGAACCGTATCTAAACTTAAACACTCTACTTGAAGTTTTTCAATCATTTCCTATAGTTCAAAAGAAAGTGTAAATATTCATTGTTTTAGAGAAAAGATTACATGAACGAACATTTTGGTACCATCAAGTTTGCGCCGAAAAATAAAAGCGACGGCTGGCGGCGCGGCGGCGGGAAGTTTTTTTTATTTGGCGGCGGCGCGATCGGCTAGCCGATTTAGAATTTTTCGGCGGCGGCGATGGGATTTTTTCAAAATTTTCCGGCGGCGATCGGCGCGGATGGCGCCGCCGCACGGGTCTAGACGAAACTATCTGCTTTAAAATTTTGCGCAAAAAAGGAACGTTTTTACAAATAGAGGCTATGAAGGTCTTGTTAACCTGAAGAAACCAAACAGAAAACGTGACATATTCTATGCTGTTTTGTAAATATTTCCTTCGTATCTTCAAAACTAGTTTAGAACATCACGAGCTTCTAATGAAGATCCATTCAAAACCAACGTAATTATTCGATCGGGTAGTTTTAAAACTATTTTCTCTCAAGATTCAGCTGATTTAAAAAAAAACTGCGAAACGGCTAAAATTATACATCCAATACCACGGGTTCCTTAAAACTAATCGTTCAATAAATTTTACAAACAATATAAAAGCGAATACCAACTTCTCATGAATGAAGTTTTCAACAATTATTTCCAAAAATTTATAAATTGTAAAACAAACTAAGAAAACATTTAAAATTTAGGGAAAATCTTGTTTTTTCATTCATTTCCCGCACCTTCCAGGTATGATGTTGTCGATTGTTTTTTGGTTTAGTGCGGCGTTAACGAATTGAAAAAATAAAGTATACTCACCTGTATGGATCAACATATGCTTTACTAAATTGCTTTTTAGAGTAAAAGCTTTATCGCAAATATCACAAATGTAATATTTCTCTCCTAAATATAAGATTTTCATTCTTTCGATCATACGGTGAAGTACTTCAGGTATACTCACTTTTGTGGGTCAACATATGCCTTTTTAAATCGTTTTTTCGAGTAAAACCTTTATCGCAAGTCAGACAAGTATGAGATTTACCTCCTAATAATGATATTTTCATTCTTGCGTTCATTCGGTGGAAATATACCAACTTCTTACCTGTGTGGGTTTTACTGTGGGCTTCTAAACTTTCCCTATCTTTAAACTTTTTCTCACATTGTACAAAATCACAAGAAAACGTCCCCTCTTCTAAAAGAAAAGTGTCTATTTGTTGAAAACTGTTTTGGCCGCAGCCTACTACTTACCATAGTGAGTTTGCGTGTGTGCCTCGAGTGCGGGCATACTGTCGAACCAAGAAACATCAGGTGATTCGGAATGGAGGCATTGTGCTTCTCTTTGGCACATGCGATGCTCGAGGATGTTTGCATCAATATCTTGGAAAACTAAATTGCTTATCGCCTGAATGCGCAGAGATAATTCCCGTCCTTCGCATTGGCTTCGCTCAAAGTGAGCTAAAAAACTAGCACTGAACCATGTTCTTCCGTAGGCGTAGCAGCTTGTGAATGTGTAAAAAAGCACATTTTTTCACCGCATTTTTACTTTTTGTTTGAAACCCTTTTGAAGTTGAAAACCTCAAACATAACGCTGCACTTCATTTATTTTCAAATAATAAATATTCATACCAGTGGCAACACTCTGGCCATGTTAAAAACTAATCGAAATTAAGAACTCTGACTTGTTGATGCCGGCGAAGGACGATAAACACAAATTAGAAAACTAGAACACAAACAAGGCTCTTGAAACGACACAATGTTGTGACGAATTGCGTTTCGACGATTGTTCAACAGCCAACGACATATATATTGGTCCAATCTTGAAAACTAGTACTTTTTTCTTGATGAATCTCAAATCTTTGAAAACTTTTTTACTTGCATGTAGTCTCCAAAAAATCATGCCCGCAGCGGTAGCAGAGGGCGTGACGCAGTCCTCACACCGCAATAAAAGTTTATAAGCGAGGGGTGAACCACTCTTTTTCAGAAAGATTTTTTAGTGATTATCTGAGGATTATTTTGATTATTTGGTGATTATTTTGATTATTTGGTGATTATTTGGTGATTATCTGAAAGTGGTTCACCTCTCGTTTACAAGCTCAAACAACCTTTGGCAGAATGAGTCAAACATATGCGAGCTTTTGCCACTCCCCCTCCAAGCTTAAAAAATACATCGAATTTCCATGAAAAAATCGGTTGGAAATGAGCTGCGATATCGAGATTTGAAGATGACATTTTTCACTGTATTTTTAGTCCCGTACGAAGATAGGAAGTTCTTCGAAAAAGGGTCTATTGCGTTTACCTTGACGTTTGTTACCATTCGAATTTCGTCCCGGGAGCTGGTTTCTTTTTCGTTTCGGGGTCTAAGTAAGAGAAAAATGCAATAGTATATTATATCACTAGGAACAAAAGTTTTTAATTTCGACCCAGGTGGTGAAAGGTCAGAGGGCGGAGCGTAGCGGAGATAACTTTTTTTTTTCTATGTTAGGACTTGTGTTCCTGTTTAATTTTGAATTATTTTTTAATAGAATATGCTGTTATGCTGTTAGCTCGAACATTTTTATAATTTCTGGAGTAAGCAAATACAACTGGGCAAAAAGTACTTTTCGATCCAGGACCGAAAATGACAGCTGGGTTAAAAAGTAATTGTTCAAAAGTGGGCAGAACAAGCCTACTTTACGTTCTCAATCTTGTGAGGAAATGTGACGTTTTTTGTCCGTCTGCGCATAAAAGAAATTTTTGTTCGCCAGTCTGTCTGTCATCGCGATAACTCAAGGAAAACTTGACCGATTTCCAAAACCTTCTTTTCCCTGAAAGGTAATCGAAAAATCTTTTGTGGGATTGAATTGGCGTTGACTCTTGAGTATATGAAATTATGTCTGCACCGAATTTGGAAATTGCCGAAAGGGATTGACGAGCCCGTTCGAAGCAAAAACCCTCGCTAAACCCTAAACCCTAAATTAGAACTTTTGGAAATCAAGAAAAAAATGTAGTGAAAATTGGTTGACTGACACGGGCTGAAGGGTCTCTAGTGTAAGCCAAACTCTAGCTACTACACTACACAATGTACGTTGACATGGAACCTTGCATATGTTTAGACCCGTACGGAGAACGAAGCTCTTCGAAAATGGGTCTCACCCGATGTTTGTAACCACCCCAATTTCGACCAGGGAGTAGGGGGAGCCTCTATCATGGTCCTCACATGACGAATCAACAATAAAAAATTTTTTTTTTTCAAAGGTAACTTTTCTTTTCAAATTTATTTATCAACGGTTTAACAAACTTACTGATAATTATGTATTTACAAAGAGTTTAAAGAGCAATCGGGAAAAGATCTCTATGAAAATTGCAATAAATAAAAAAGAAAAGAAAAAATAAAGAACTAAAGTCGTGAGCAGATCATCAGAAATGAAAATTGTCGAATTAGAATCGAGAGTTCATAAATAAATTAAATTAAAAATAAGAAAGAAAAATAATTAAAGCAAAAGAAAGAAGAAAAAAATTAAATAAAACAAAACATGATTAAGAAATTCAGAAAAATGAAGATAAATGAGCAAATGCAGATTCGGTTGTCTAGACTCTGTATAGCGTGAACATATAATTTTTAGGCAGCGTCAACGAGCGAACTTTGGCCCGAAATACGTTTCTGGACATAAACCGATCGTATAGATGAGCGAAACTATTGAAGATGGTGCACATATTGTTTATCGGTTCAAACATGCCATAGTCGGTGCGGTGAAAGTTGATCTGCAGAAATTCATTATTTCGAAGAGTACGGGTCGGTTGGTGAAGGATTATTTGAACTGATTTCGGGTGCGTCAATACGGCCAGTGAGGATGTCAAGTATAACGTATGTGCTTAGATTGATGCGTCGGCTGCTCAGCGTTTCGATGCCAATCGTTTCGCAGCGACTTAAATATGGTGGTAGCACGAAGTTGCTGTCTCGTTTTACAGTCCTCTTCAATGCATACAGAACAAACTGTTTCTGGATTGATTCGATTTCTGCCTTCTGCGTCGTACAATGTGGTTGCCAGACGATGCAAGCGTATTCCAAATGAGATCTTACATGCGTATAGAAAATGCTCTTGAGTGCTTTGATCTTATGCTTAATGGTGATAGTGTCCCGAATATAGATGATGTAAATGTTCTTTATGATTATTTTTATAGCTGTTTAACTGAATTTACCAGGGTGAAAAAGTGTAGGATTAAAAGATATTATGTAGCCTGCATGTATATGAATGATCATTTGGAATATTATATCAATAAAAGGAAATCCTTGTGGAATAAGTTGAAAGTGGGGAGGAAGAAAAACAGTAAGTTAGTTTTTACATGGAAAAGGCAACTTGATGTCATGAACATAGAAATTTCGCGTTTGCAAACTTTCTATAAAGAGCAATATTACTCCAACCTGTTTCGCAAATGTGAAAATCCGAAAGTTGTAGAGTGTTAAAAGACAAAGTTATTTCACTATGTTCGCATGCTGAGAGCGGCCGAGATTGGTCAGAGGAGCTGCCGTTGTCTAAAACTTCTGTTGGCTGTATCAAATCCGATTTTGCTTCAATTTCGTCGAAAAACATATCGCTAGGGCAAGTCAACCCGCACGTATCAGAATAGACATTGGCAAAGAATAACTGTTACAAACACCTATTTAAATAAACACTAAAATTCTATAGAATATTAAGGAATGTCATACAATTTTATTAGATCAAAGTCATTGGAAATCGCCGAAATGGCAATTTGGGGAAACCCTCCCGTGCCGCACCGACCGATGAACCTAAGAGACTTCGTGCGGGTCTAAAAATATCATGAATTCTTTGAACATTTGCTTATATGAGAAAAATATAAAAACTAGAAAATGTATGTAGGTGACGCAGTTATTCAAGTTAAGGGCCATCAATGCAAAAGTAGGCACAACTTCGTCGATTCGAGTTCGATTTAGACGTTTGAGGACTCGTTTGAGTATGTAAACGGTCCAAAACTTTTGTTGGCTCCAATTTCATCGGGAAAAATGCTAAGAATTGTTTGAACCTTTGTTGATATGAGAAAAATATGAAAAATACTTATGCCTACTTTTGTATAGATGGCCCTTACCTTGAATAACAGCGCCACTGGGGAACTATATTATCGCCCAAAATTATTTTCGCCAATTTTAACAATGTACGATAAATTATTTTCGCGCGGATTGCCTGCTTGATTTTTATTTTCATATAAAAACTGTTCACTGTTCGCTTCGGTCGGACCGCAAACTTCACACTCGTACAGCTAAGCCAATGTAAGATTTATATTTCTTGGTGTTGTCAATGTTTTTGACGTTCCCAGCGTTTAAGAGCAATATCGCGAAAACTTCGAACAATATTCAGACTTTGCGGAACAAGGGTCGTCAGAATTGGTCGAGTTTTTTGTGACGATAAAGATTTTTCACTTTTGCAAAAAAATGTCTCGTCTTGGAGATAGAGCTCATCGAGTAAGGTCGTGCAAGGAAGTGCCGAAAATCGTTTTTTCGGTATAACTCGAACGAAGTTGATTCGAATAAAAAATTTTTTGGCACGATTTTAGGTCTTGAAGCGACAAAAATTTTGACTATATGCTTGACTAGTTAGGAGTTGATGGTCGGCCGTTATTAGCCGATATAGGCGAAAAAATAGGCAATTTTCGGAAGCCTCTGGCCAGTTGCAATAGAAAGATTCAGAGACATGTCATATACCATTAGAATGAGAATTATGTACTACTTAAATATGCAAAAACTTCCTTGGAAAAGTTCTATTACAGCGGACGGCACCCATTTTAATGAGAGTCTGACAAAAAATGACGAATTTTTATCACTTCTATATGGCTTTGATCTAGTAAAACTTGTCCGATTTTCAAAATCTCTTTTTCCCCCGAAATTTAACCGAAAAAATGAGTTCATGTTTGAAGATGAGCAAAATCGGTCGAAAAGCTCCGAAGTTGTGGTCAAAAAAGTGACCGAAAACATGGTTTTTTGGGGGTTGGTGAAAGTTTTTCGCATATACCTCTGCGAAAGAAACATAGTAATTGCTTTCTAAGGCTTTAAATGAAAGATATGGGCCGCCAGAAACTAGCAAAAAAAAATGGTGAAAATTCGTTAAGTGGTTTGGGCTGCAGGGTCCATGGCTACTCGAACGTTTACGATAGTTGCTGGTTTTTATCGTCAATTATAACGTCCTCCATAATATTTCGCAAGCATAACTGTAAAATCCAACTCAAAGCTATCACTTCGAAACAAGTATGGCTTTGTTTCAACAAACCAACTTTAAATTAAGCGATAGAGAGAACAAATTAAAATCCCTGTCATAGCAAAAATTTGACTTTTTTAGAAAAAAAATTAGAAAAATTTTGCTTTGTCGAAATGTTCGGCCCTGCGATAAATCCGATTTGAATTTTTTCAATCGCAGATATATTTTATTTTGCTATTTAGGACCTGTTCAAAATACAAGCCATTTAAAAATTTTGATTTATTATTTTTTTCTAGTCGAAGTACAGTAAGGTGAACCAAAAGTCGCACTTTTTCAGAAATTCTTCTGGCGCAGGCATATATCATGCTCGGAGCGGTAGCGGAGAGCGTGACGCAGTCCCCACACCCAAAAAAAACGTCTCCAAACCCAAAAACCTCCATACAAAAACCTTTGGGACAAGACACGATGTATAGGCGAAGTTTTGAGTTTTTTCCCCTCGCCCCCCTTCCCCTCCAAATTATTTTTAAAAAAAACTACGTCGCAGCAGCTTTCCAACAAGCCCTCACTCATCAAAATCGGTTGAAAATTGGCTGAGATATCGCCAATCAAAGATGACCAATTCCTATGGAAAGTGGTCAAATTACCTTCGTAATTAATAACAATTTTATTCCTGTGT
>CM055403.1:121586181-121613798 GCA_029228625.1 Pseudolycoriella hygida
TGCGAAGCTCCAACTATTACAGAACAAGTGCCTGAAGATCATCTACCGCTTGCCGCCGTACTACAAAACCGCTGACTTGCATGATCTCGCCTCTATACCAATGGTTCACCACCAAATTTCGAAGATCAACTTGAACTTCAAGTCAAAAATTTTAAGCTCAGTTAATCCCATCATCAGGAGACTGAACTGAACAACCTTTAACTGTGATATTAGTCCTTAGTTCTTAATTAAAAAATAAACTCATTTGAAGTTTTTTGAAAATTTTCTTCTGCCCATAAATCAAAAAACATTTCAAACAAGAATAAGATTCTAATAATGATGATAATATTATAGTTTGAAAAGCTAGAGTAAATAAGCTGAACACTAACCACTTGATCCACAGTACAATATTTGTAACAATTGATTTATTGAATAAAGAATATATATATATATATATATATATATATACTTTAAAAAAAAAAAAAAATAAAAATAAAGTGAATTTGCATGTTTGTTTGAGTGAATTTCGTAAAAATATCTAGCAAAACTATATCTTTGAATTAACGGTTTTATATACATATCCGCTATGCACCAAGTGAATCTGATGTAAACAAATAGTCACTTGTGAATTGACACTTGAAATTGCTTATCTTATTTAAGAGGGAACTCACCAAGTGATCCTGGACAGTTTTTTTTTTTTTTTTTGAGTGCGGAGTTTTCATATTCCGCAGTTCTACCCACTCATCATCGTTGTTTTGTGTTGATTTATTAATGTTAATTTTGGTTTTATCTGACTCGTCCATACAAAAATATCGTTGACAGTTCATTTACATTACACCACTATTATCACGCCGCTTCAACAGACCAAAGCCATCTATATCCACATAGCATTGACTGCTGATATTGGCACATATTTTGAGATATTTCAATATATTCAATCGTTTATTGAGCCATCTTCATCTATATAGCAGCGATTCTTATGTTATCTATTCTGCGGGAAGTTTAAATTGTTTGACTGCTGGTTCTTGTGTAATTTGGGAGAAAGTCGCGGATGTGATTCCCGCGACTTCGGATTTTGAAATCACACGTAATCAGTCAATCGCATCGAAACAGAATACAGTGCCAACAAATAGCTTGAATCTATCGTATTTGTTCGGAACACAGTGCAACCGCTGAAAAATCGTAATTGTAATTCACTGAGAATAAATGGCTAGCGTAACTAATATTGGAAAGTACTGCGGCAGGTGTGACGAGGAACTGCAAGCAAAAGACGAGTGTTTTGACTGTGATAGTTGTTCGTCTCGATTTCACTTGACGTGCTGTGACGTCTCCAAAGTCGAACTAAAATCGAGAAAAAACAGCAAATGCTTACGAATATATTGTATTGTATTGTATTACGGATTCAGCAACATTACAATCGATAGTTACGAAGCTAGATACGATTTGCGAAAAAATTGGCCCCGCCGACTCCGCTGATTCGCACGATGACATTCCTAAATTGTACTCAAGTGTTTTGAAGACAGGAAGGGTAAATCCAGTTGTTCTGGTAAAACCTAAAACGAAACAACAATGCACCAAAACGATGGAAATACTAACAAAAAACATCAGCAAAAATGATTTGCATGTCACCAACACTAGGAATGCGCGAGACGGTGGAATCGTCTTATGTTGTGCAACTGCTTCTGAGACATTGAAAGCGAAACAATTGATCAATGAAAAGCTAGGAGACGAATATGAAATAGTTCTACCGGATATAAAAAACCCAAGATTGCGAATTTCAGACATCGATGCCGATATTCCAAATGATTCAATTCTCGTGAAACTGAAAAATCACAACCAAGAAATCGCTGAAATGGATATGAAACTAATCACCGTGATTGACAGAAAACGCCAGAGTTCGAAGTCTAAAGACATCGTCGTTGAAGTAAAAAGTAAAGACTATAAACTGCTACGAAAAATTGGTGTGTTGAATCTGCCCTGGAGAAAATGTGCCGTTCATGAACATTTGCATCTGAAACGCTGTTTTAAATGCTGTGGCTTTTCTCATATTGCCAGAGACTGCAAACTTGATAAGAAATGCAGCAAATGTGCTGGAAACCACAAAATTTCGGAATGCAAAAACAAGAACCAATGTTGTGTCAACTGCAAATTTACCAATGATAAATGGAAGACGAAACTCGCTACCAATCACCATGCATGGAGTAAAGAATGTGCTGTTCTTCAACGTCGCCTCACTCACCTGCAGAAAAAAATCGAGTACAATGAGTCCTCATAGCAACAAACGAACAACATCAACGTTTTATGTACCAATATCAGAGGCCTACAGAACAACTTGACTGAATTGAAATATGTGATGAGGAAAAGGAAGCCCGATATATGTTTTGTCAACGAAACACACTTGACCGATGATTGCGACATTAGTGGTCTGAACATTCGAAGTTATGCTTTGTTCAATTGCTTCTCTCATTCCAAACACACAGGCGGCGTGAGTATATACATAAGTAAGCAAATTAAATTCTCTAAATTGCAGACATTGAAACAAAAAGTGTCGTGGTACATTTCATTTGAGATCCTATTGAATGAAATACCTACTCTAATTGCTGGAACATACTTCTCATCGTCGAATGAACATAAGAATCAAGTACTGGACACATTCGAGCAGTGGTGTGAAACATATAGCGACAAACAACTAATGGTGTGTGGTGACTTCAACATTGACATGTTGAAACATGATCCCCACATTAGGCGGCTGCAAAACTTGATCGACGACAACGGATTGAAACAGTTGACGGACAAGCCCACCAGAGTCGAAGGAGATTCAATATCAATGATTGATTTGTGTGTAACAAATATAAATGCGAACAAACTGAAGTGTGCTGTATTAGAAGAAGACCAAATCAGCGATCATCGAATGCTAGAAGTTGTTTTATATGGTAACAAGGCCAAATGCGGGTTGAAAACTCGTACAACAACATTGTGGTACAACTATGATACCATCACATTACAACGAACTGTAGAATCGTGGAGTGATTCATGGACATTTGTTGAAAATAAAACGGTGAATGAAAAAACAGACTGGCTGCTAGAGAACCTGCGCGGTAGTGTCACTCAATTCAAAAAAGTGAAGGAAACTAAGTCGATTCGAGATTTTTATGATCAAGAACTGGAAAATATGCGTGAAGAGAAAAATAGTTTGTACAAAATCGCGCAGTATTCCAAAGACTCGTCCGAATCGAATAAAGTATGGGAAGAGTACCGATCGTTCCGACGAAAATACAAGACCGCAATCCACATAAAAAAGTTTCAATACAACCAACGAAAACTGGACAAGGCGCATGGAGACCAAAAACAAACATGGAAAATTCTTCGATCGATACTCAACAAGGAAAACAATGAGATTGCTTATATCACTGACGGAAACAAAACGTATGAAGATGATGTCGACATTGCCAGAGAATTCAACAACTTCTACGTCAACAGCATTGTCGAGTTGAATGCTGCCATTCCAGATGTAGAATATGATGACAATTTGACAGAAAATCCGAGAATGTTCGCATTCCGTTCCGTCACAATATCAGAAATGAAAAGGACAATAAAAGTGATGAAGAATAACACAGACGAATTCTTCCGTACTCCTACTGTACTACTCGATGCCAGCTTCGTCATTGGAGCGCAGCTAGTGAATATCATCAACGAATCTTTCGCATCCGGTATCTTTCCGGATTCACTGAAACGATCAACACTGATTCCCATTCAAAAGAAGCCAGGAACGACAAAAATCGACGAACATCGCCCAATACATACGCTCCCATGCATGGAAAAATTAATTGAAAAATTGGCACAAAAACAACTAGTTGAATTCATTATAATCAACAAATTGCTAAAAGATTACCAATCGGGATTTAGAATTCAACACTCATGCGAAACGGCGCTCAATGATATTCTTTATGAATGGAAAGATGCGCTCAATCATTCAAAAATTATACTGGCGATATTTTTGGATTTAAAAAGGGCATTTGAAACCATCACACCGGCATTGCTGCTACGAAAGCTATACAAATTGGGCATTCGAGGAACAGCTTTAAAATGGTTTCAAAGCTACCTATCGGGAAGAACTCAAGTCGTCAAAATATGTGAAGTCATATCAGAAGAAATTAACAATAAGTTCGGCGTTCCACAAGGGTCCATTCTCGGACCAATCCTTTTTATAATGTACATCAACGATCTCGGAAATGAGTTGCACAATAGTAAAATCAAATTGTTTGCTGACGACACTCTTATGTACGTGATTGCCGACAACATTAAAGATGCTGTTTCGCAAGCGAACAACGACCTTGCCATTCTATTCAACAAGATCTGCCAAAATAAACTTAAGTTAAATGTTGACAAAACGAAAGTGATGGTGATAACGCACAAAACGATAAAAAAAGACGAAATACACATTTTAGTAAATGATATTGAACTGTCAGTAGTTGAAAAGTGGAAATATCTAGGTGTGATGATCATGTGAATTACGTTTGCAAAAAAGTTGGGATGAAGGTCTCAGTGCTTGCGCGACTTAGAAATGAGTTGAACTCCTACCAGAAGTTAAATCTTTACAAATCGTTGATCCAACCGCACTTCACATATTGTAGTAGTGTTCTGTTCCTATGCAATCGAGGCGATGTTCTAATATTGCAAAAAATGCAAAATAAGTGTATGAGGAACATTTTGAGAGCCAAGCGTAGAACAGAGTCGAACGAAATGCTAAAGATATTGGAGTTGATGAGTGTAAATGAATTGATCAATTTCAATACAATGACTTTCGTTCATAAGATTGTGATAGGAAAAGCGCCGCAGTATTTGACGAACAAAATTAGATTTAATTATGACGACCAGTCTAGACCTTTAAGGAACGCTTGTGATATTAAATTAACGGCAGCTTTAAAGTCGACTAGCCAAAATGCATTGTTCTATAAGGGAATACAAATGTATAACTCGTTGCCAAAGTCAATTACCGGAGAAATCTCATTGTGTAAATTTAATAAATTATTGAAAGACTATGTGATAAGCCAAAGGCATAATGAATTTTAGTATTAGTTGATAGAATGTAATAGCTATTTAAATGGAAAATATTCTAAATAAAATCATTCATTCATTCATTCATAGGCGAACTTTTGAGTTTTTTCCCACGCCCCCTCCCCCTCCAAAAAACTACGTCGCAGCAGCTTTCCAACGAGCCCACAATCATCAAAATCGGTTGAAAATTGGCTGAGATATCGAGGTTTGAAAATGACACTTTTGTATGGAGAAATAATTTTTCTATTGTTCTCATCATTATGGAAACTTTTTTTCTGATCTGTCGGTTTCTATCTATCTATCTATCTATCTATTAATAATTATCGATCTCGAGAACTAGACAGCCGATCTTTCTGAAATTTTCAGGAAACGTCAGTCTCGGCTCCAAATGAAAAATTTCATATGCCGCTTTTCCGGGAAAATTCTGGAAAAGCCGTGGCATGTGGGAAAGTGGTCAATTTTGAGGTTTTTTTAGGTAATGCTCGGAGTTTTCGAATTGTTTTTTCTGGGAAAAGTTATAGAGTTTGGTCAGGAGAATTTTTTCGGATCTTAAGAAAATGGCTGCCAGCAGTCAAACCGGCGCCATCTTGAATTTTGCCAAGCAATAAATTAGGGTTTTTTTGGTTTTCGAATTTTAGCTTCGGAATGACACAACTTAGAGAGATGGTTTCTTCTAGAAAGTTATAGAGTTTCATCAGGAGAATTTTTTGGGGTCATAAGAAAATGACTGCCAGCTGTCATAGCGGCGCCATCTTGGATTTTCGTTTATGCTTTTTCGGTTTTCGAATTTTAGCTCCGCAATGACACTACTTAGACAGAAGGTTTATTCTAGAAAGTTATAGAGTTTCATCAGGAGAATCTTTTGGGATCATAAGAAAATGGCTGCCAGCTGTCATAGCGGCGCCATCTTGGATTTTCGTTTATGATTTTTCGGTTTTCGAATTTTACCTCCGGAATGACACAACTTAGAGAGATGCTTTTTTGTAGAAAGTCATGCTTTTTCGCTTTTTGAATTTTAGCTCCGGAATGACACTACCTAGAGATATGGTTTCTTCTAGAAAGTTAACGAGTCTCATCACGAGAATTTTTTGGGATCATAAGAAAATGGCTGCCAGCTGTCATAGCGGCGCCATCTTGGATTTTCGTTCATGCTTTTCCGGAATGACACTACCTAGAGAGATGCTTTTTTGTAGAAAGTTATAGAGTTTCATCAGGAGAATTTTTTGGGGTCATAAGAAAATTACTGCCAGCTATCATAGCGACACCATCTTGGATTTTCGTTTATGCTTTTTCGCTTTTCGAATTTTAGCTCCGGAATGACACTACCTAGAGATATGGTTTATTCTAGAAAGTTAACGAGTTTCATCACGAGAATTTTTTGGGATCATAAGAAAATGGCTGCCAGCTGTCATAGCGACGCCATCTTGGATTTTCGTTTATGCTTTTTCGGTTTTCGAATTTTAGCTCCGGAATTACACTACTTAGAGAGATGGTTTCTTCTAGAAAGTTATAGAGTTTCATCAGGAGAATTTTTTGATATCATTAGAAAATGGCTGCCAACTGTCAAAGTGACGTCATCTTGGATTTTTTGGAAATTCTGTATAAGAATACTTAGACAGTTGGTCTCTTCAGGAAAGTTATATGAATCAGTGGGAAGAATTGGTGACACGAAGTGCTCCGAAGGTAGCCGAAGGTGACATGAAGTGTTCCGAAGGTTGCCGAAGGTGATACGAAGTGTTACGATGGTAGCCGAAGGTGTTGGAGAACAATTTTTTTCGGACAAAAATTTTTTTGGAGAAAAATTTTTTTTGAGGAAAATTTTTTTGGAGAAAAATTTTTTCCGGAGAAAATTTTTTTCGGAGAAAAATTTTTTTTTATTTTTTATTTGGCTGAAGTAGCCATTTTTCATTAGGGACTGCGTCACACTTTACCTTTTAAGAGGTTTTTGTTGCGATAATTTTGTATTGGAATATTTGAATTTTAAATTGGACCACAAAGGTTTTTCATTTGAGCAAAAACATTTTACGAAACGAATAAAAATTTAGAACTTTTATTTTTCATTGGAACTTTCAGTTTTACACATTGGAGCAAACCAAATTTTTTGGGGAACAAAACGGAAAACGTTGTGGAACGTTTCAATTTATATTGGAACATTTGTATTATTTATTGGAAAATCCCGTGTTCAATATTGGAACAAAAAGAATATTTTTTGGACCAAAACCAATAAACATTGTAACAAAAACACTTAGTTTTGGAACATTTGAGTTGTTACTGGAACATTTAAATGATGCTTTTTCTATAGGCCGTCGATTTTTCATTGTTCTCATTATTATCAACTTTTTTTCTGATCTGTCGTTTCTATCTATCTATTAACCTATTACTAATTATAAACCTCTAATGTCCGTCTGTTTATCTATGCGTCTATGTGTATATTTATCTATTTATTTAGTCGTCTATTTACAAGTCTGTCTGTCACGATCCCGTTATTTTTGCGTTTAATTGCGTTTACACTGGCGAAGAAAAAAAATACTTTTTGATATGTTGTCGGGGATGGTCTAAAACGTCAAGAAAACATGTTCCGGGGTGGGATATTGTTCTGAAATAAGGGAGTTATGGGTCAAGAAAGGGTGAAAATTGAAAATCGGCCAAAAGTTAGTGAAGATGTCGTGTTAGAGATTTGGTCGGGGAAGCAAAGTCTTAGTGTTTTTGATTGCCTACAAGTTTGTAGAAGAAAATTTTTTGATCCGACTTCATGCGGAGGGGCTAGGCAGCGAAAACTGTTAAAATTTTGGGGTTTCCTCACTTTGTTGTTAGGGAACTTTTGTTGTTGTACAAAGAAGAGATAATTTTTGAGTGCCAATCGATAGTGGAGGCTTAGGGCACCAAATTTTCTGCACAATCTTGGGTGAAAAGGTTTTATATTCCCGAGCTATAGGTCGTTCTTTGGCGATTTTGTCCAGAGCTGGAGCACTTATTAACCAATATCTTGGCCGGTAGCTGCCGGAATGAGGTGTCAAATGAAAGGTTTCGGCAGTGTGAAGGTAGCGGAATTGGGTTGAAGGAAATCGGTTGAGCGGTTCGGTGCCCAGGGTCGATCAAAGGAGGCAAAAATGGACAAAAATTCGCTCCGCTGCCCGAAAATTACTGAAAATTTAATTTTTGATATGTTGTCGGGTATGGTGAAAAACGTCGAGAAAACATGTTCCGGGGTGGGATATTATTCTGAAATAAGGGAGTTATGGGTAAAAAGCGGGTCATAATTGAAAATCGGCCAAAAGTCAGCCAAGATGTCGTCTCAGAGATTTGGTCGGGGAAGTGTCAGAGTAGAATACGTAGCAAGTGCAACGCTGAATACGGGGTAGGTGGAATACGGTGAACGTTGAATACGGGGTAGGTGGAATACGGTGAACGTTGAATATGGGGGAAGTGGAATACGGGGAACGTTGCATACGGTGAACGTGGAATACGGTGAACGTTGAATACGGGAGAAGTGGAATACGGTGGAAGTGGAAAACGGTGAATGTTGCATACGTTCCACGGAGAAAGTGGAATACGGGGGAAGTGGTATAAGGGGAACTTGGAATACGGAGAAAGTTGAATATGGTGAACTTTGCATACGGTGAACGTGGAATACGTGGAATACGGGGAATACGGTGGAAGTGGAAAACAGTGAACGTTGAATACGGGGGAAGTGGAATACGGGCGAGTGGAATACGGAGAAATAGAATTCGGGGAAAGTTGAATACGGTGAACTTGGAATAGGGGGAACTTGGAATGCGTTGAATACGGGGTAAGTGGAATACGGGGAACGTTGCATACGTTCCACGGAGGAAGTGGAATACGGGGGAAGTGGTATGCGGGGGAAGTGGAGTAATTTTGCGGCAAAGAAAGTATTTTGATTTATAGTAACTTTCTCGTCCACTTCGATTTTAGTATTATTAGCGGTAATATCAACGAAGTGATTTAATGACATGAAACACTACGCATCATTATTTAAAACGAAAAAAATATGCTTTGGCTCTCTGAATAGACAGCAAGCGAAAATGATAAAGCCTGCGTAACCCCTAGGGGCGGGGGTTCGACTAGTCTATCTATATCTTAATAATTTTCGATCTCGAGAACCGCTACAACGATTTTCATGAAATTTTCGAGGTACGTCAGTCTCTCTCAAAATGATAAAATTGATTGATAATAATTTTATTGTCTACTATTTGCGAGATGACATGGGAAAAGAGTACCTATGACTGATACATAATAGCTCTCGTTAAAATTCCATAAAAACGTTATAATATTTTGCTTACATTAATAATAAAAACATAGATGAAAAAGTAAATCCACAAAACGAACAAAAAACATTTTTAAATTAATACAAAAACTCAAATTGCCATAAAATAGCGTTGTCAAAGTAAAATATAGCGTTACCAAGACGCATTTCTTCTAAAATGTTATAGAGTTTGGTCAACAGAATTTTTAACCATCTTAAGAAAATGGCTGCCGGCTATTTGAGTGACGCCATCTTTGATTTTTTGCAATTTTCTAAATTAGAGTACCTAGACAGTTGGTTTCTTCGGGAAAGTTATAGATAAATTGGTGAATATAAATTAGAACAGCTAGGCAGTTGGTTTCTTCGGGAAAGTGTCAGAAATTCTGAGAAAGTTGTCAGCAAGTGTCACACATTCTCAGAAAGTTATCAGCAAGTTTCAAAAAGTTGTCAGCAGGTCTTCGAAAGTTGTCAGTAAGTCTTAAAAAGTTGTCAGCAAGTGTCAGACACTCTCTTAAAGTTGTCAACAAGTTTCAATGTTGTGAGAAAGTCTCTGAAAGTTGTCAGCAGGTGTCAGAAACTTGTCAGCAAGTGTCAGAAAGTTGTCACCAAGCGTCTGAAAGTTGTCAGCAAGTGTCAAAAAGTCTCGAAAACTTGTCAGCACGTGTCAGAAAGTTGTCAGTAAGTGTCAGTCAGTCTCAGAAAATTATCCCATACAGTTTCAGAAAGTTGTCAGCAAGTGTTAGAAAGTTGTCATCAAGCGTCTGAAAGTTGTCATCAAGTCAGAAAGTTGTCATCAAAAGTCAAAAAGTTGTCAGCAAAAATCAGAAAGTCTTAGACAGTACTTATCAAGTGTCAAAAAGTTGTCACCAATTGCCAGAAAGTCTCAGATCATTTTTTTCCATGGTAGCATAGGTCGCAGACCTCGCCTTACAAAACTTACAAAACTACTGATATCACAACAAAAAAACTTATTCGAAGGTAAAGTGTGACGCAGTCCGTAAATCCACTTCCAAAATTATTGATATCGTCAGAGGTGACGCTTTCGCTGATAAGACGCAAACATTTGTTTGAATAGAATGTTAGCTTGTGGTCAAAGTTTTATTCTTAAAAAAATTTGCTTCAACTTTTTTTAAAGCAACATTACGTTGTGTTAAAAGAATTGCGTCACAAATGCCAGACCAAACGACGAAATAATTTTTCTGTACTTTCAGTTTTTACACTGCAGAAATATTACTTTTCTCTCCTTTTGCGAAAATTGCTTTACATAAATTTAAATTTTTTCGCGTGAAAACTGAAAGTGGTGTTTAAGAATAAAATTTTGATCACAAGCTAACATTCTATTCAAACAAATGTTTGCGTCTTATCAGCGAAAGTTTCACCTCTACCGATATCAATAATTTTGTAAGTGGACTTACGGACTGCGTCAAACTTTACCTTCAAAGAAGTTTTTTTGTTGCGATAAATTTATTGAACTAATATAAATAAAATCCTTTTTGTTTCACAAATTTAGCTCACAATCACAATTATGAATGCTTCGTCATATGATGAAACCGGATCAGGACTTAACTTTACTTTACTAAGGACGTAAACCCTTTAATTCGCAAGGGGTTTCAAAACTGAACTGCATAGAAAAATGACTTTGTCGAAAAATTGAGGTTTTTTTTCTGAAGAGCAGGTACAATTTTACATGTGAAATTGAATCGACGTGACTAACCCTCATTTTGGCGTCAATTATTAAGGGGGAGTGCACCTGACTTCATAAATTATTGTAGAGTTAAATATTAAATTTGTTTGCTTATTGGTTTCTGTGAGCGCTTCAGCTGGTAACTAGTTGGTTGAGAATTTCATGTCTAAATCATGAATTGGCTAACTGTATTTACAATTGGCTTACATCATGTATGATAAACATTAATAATCAAAGTCAAGGGAGTGTCCACATCAATAAGATGTGACCAAGTTGTATTGGAAATTGCCGAGAGGGCAATATTGAAAAACCCGTCCAAAGAAACGGCGTAAAAGAGACCTTCCGAAAGTACAAAATTGACCCCCAAATAGACAAAAATGTTCATCTCAATTTTTTCTACAACATAGCAAAAAACCATTTTTTTGTCTAGGGCAGACCTTAGAACCGACCTAGGGCCATAAGGATATGCCTCGAGCAAACACTTACATAGACAAACATATTTCCCTCCATTTTCTCTACAACATAGTGAAAAATTATTTTTTTTGACTAGGGCAGACCTTAGGACAGACGTGAGGCCCACTTCAGCCCTAAGCACAGGCACCGGGCCCAAATTTGTTTTTGAATATAATTTGGTACTCGATTACCACTCAAATAGAAAAAGAATCAACAAAATCAGTTAGAATTTATCCAATTTATGTAAGCAAACACGTTGGGCCCTAGCAGAAACTTAGTTTAAGGGTCGTGACTGAGTCGAAGAGTTTCTAATCAAAAAATTTTCTTTCATCAAACGGGAGACAGTCCTACAGACCTTTCGATCAAAATAAATTTGAAAATCGGAAGAGATTTACTCGATTTATGTAGAAAAAAGACGTTTGGCCCGAGCAGAGACCCGTTTTTAGTGCCCTAGCTAAGTTCAAGGACTCAAATTCAAAAAAGTTTCTTCCATGAAGCTATGCCCAGCTCTTTCTCACAAAAAAAATTTTTGAACATTGGAAAAGGCTTACTCGAGTTATGAACAAAAGACCAAAAACCACTTAAACGGTCTTAGCTCGGCGGTCCTTGGGCCGACAGTGCCCAGATTCAGTTCTCGATATTTGGTCGTTTTTCGTGAATATTCCTTTAATGATAAAGGTTTTTTAAGAGCGATTTCTGTGCTAAATTCGCAGAGATAAGTCTGACAGTTTCACCGACCTTCCAAAAACCACGTTATTGACCACTTTTTCGACAGAAACTTCGAAAGCTTTCAACCGATTTTGCCCAATTCTGTAATCATTTTGTCAATTATCTTTCAGCAAAATAAAAGATTTTGAAAATCGGTGAAGTTGTACTCGACTTTTCGTGTACGTAGACAGACGGACAGGTTTTTTTTGCAGACTCGGCATCTTGTGTCCACGATCGATGCTCCCCTTCAAACCGATTGTTTACAAACGTTCTTCGTACGGGTCCAAAAATAATTGCAGTGATTGGGGCGGGAATATTTCTTGTAACTTGACCATTAACATTTGAAGCTTTACACGAAATCTTGCAGCCTTCTTGACCATGTTTTCTGTTCTCCCTATTCCCGACTACTTCACAAAAGCATTCACTGTTTATTGACTCGAAAAAAGAATTGATTTTCATTGTGCGGAAAATAACTTCTACTTCAGCGGTATTTAAAACGCAAGTCAAGGGAAATGGAGTACCTCAGAATGGAAGTTTTGTTCCACTGATTTGTGACCGAGTTGCTCGTCGCAAACGGTTGCAGGGACTTCTTCAGCTGATCTTGAATCCCAAGCCTCATCCTCAGATACATTTTCAAGTAGCTCCTCGTCGTCCAATCTGAAGTTAAAAAAATCTTTTGTCACGAATGCATTACGAATGAAACTTTAGGTTTATTACACTTCGAAGAAAGTTGGGTTAAAATCGTTTTCGTTGCTGATGTCGTTTTGATGCGCAATAAACTGGAATTTCGGAAAAACGAAAATCTTTTATAAAATTTTGAGTTTCATGTAAAATTCTGTAAAACTCCAACCGAAACGTCATTAATTATTCGTACCTCGAGCAAGTCGTCAATAGTAATGTCCATGTCGTAATCCTCTAAAGATAACAAGTTACCCTTTGAAGTCGTTGAATGCAAATTTCACAATACACAAAACGACACACAGTAGTAACCAAGCGAATGAGCGCGAAACCTAAAAGGCTAGTACATGTTCTCAACTTTAGTACATTTGTGGATCAGTTGACAAATGAAGGGGTCGAAAATGTCGCTTTTGAGATTGTTTTTCACCGTTCTCACAAGATAGAAGAATGTATACATACTACAACCTCAAATGCGCAACAAATTGTCATTAGACTAGAACGAAGTATTACGTTATACGTTGGGCGATTCCATTTTTGGACATAGTAGTACATTACGTAACAGGGAGCAGGGTGGTGAACAAGTCAGAGGGCGGAGCTAGGGATTGCAAATCGGATTTAACCGAACCGAAAACCAATTAACCGAACGATGTTGACTGAAAATAAAGTCCGCTTAGCCGATCATTTTTAGCCGGGTTTTCGGATATATTTTGCAAAGTACTCAATTACTTTCGAAAAGAGGTCTATTGCGTTTACCACGACGTTTGCAAAAAGTCGAATTTGGACCCGAGAGTTAGCTAATTTTTCGTTTCTTTAAATTTACGCATTTTGTGGCTTTGTATACATAAATAACAACAGTAAAGACCGACTTGGACATTAATACATTAAGGTGGAACGAGACACATATTTCATTCGTTATTTTTTAAAAAGTGGTTTCCAGTGTGTCGGTTCGCTCGCTTTGTGTGCCGAAATTGATTTTATTGCATTTCCTGATAGAATGGACCATCGAGATAAGCTTTTTCGCTGTTTTCAAGTTCATAAGCCGCCGTCGCGGCGCCAATTCAAGATGGCGGTTAAAACAAAAAATCGCTCCCAAAAATCCATTTTTCAACCTATTTTATCAAGTAAGGGCTCAAATTAATCCCTGATCTTTTCTCTAACGTCTTAAAAGTCTAACTCATAAGAAAACCTACAGATGGCGCTCATAGTAAGTATAGTGTCCGACCCCGTCATTTTACTTATTTCTCCCCCATTTTTCAACCGATTTTGATGTGTGGGGGCTTTCTGGAATCAGGAAGGATGCCACTAAAAGTTAGTATATGTTTCCCATAAAAAAACAAAATCGCGTCCATTTTGTGGGTCTAATATATATGTAGCCGGTTTCACTGTGCACGAAAAAGGCCGCCTCACTCTCACTTTACGTGCGGAAATTGATTTTATTACATTTTCCGATAGAATGGACCATATAGATAAGTCTTTTTGTTATATTCAAGCTCACAAGCCGCCGCCGCCGCGCCAATTCGAGATGGTGGTTAAAACTACAAAACGACCTCAAAAACCCATTTTCAGCCGATTTTATCGAGTAAGGGCTCAAATTAATCCTTGGTCTTTTCCCTAACGACTAAAAATAATAACTCAAGGAAAATATAGATGGCGCTCGTATACAGGATTATGTTCGATCCCGTCATTTTACCCATTTTTCAAACGATTTTGATGTGCGGGTGCTTTCTGGAATCAGGAAAGTTGCCACTATGCGTTTAGTAAATCTTTTCCATAAAAAACAAAGTGTCTGTTCGTCTTGGGACCGTCCGATACTTTCCTGCACCTAACAATATGACTCGCAAAAATAACTTATTTATTGACGGCCACTGTATAATGTATTCTACGTAACTTTTTTATGTCCGCTACAGTTGTTCAGTTGAATAGGAATAAACATCAAGAGACAATTAATGGCATGGTCGGTTTGTCTCACTTAGGTACATTAATTATTACATGCTATTTGATGCACATCAAGCCTTTTTTACAAATATTTGCGAAATCACGACAATTTCATGTTGCGTATCTCAAATACCCCTTGAGTCACACTCATGGGTGGTTTTTTAGGTTGCGTCCATAAAGTGCAACCAACTAAATCCCAAATACCGCACACCGCACTAAATTTTCATTCTTCGTCTGATTCTGCAGAAGGGCAGAGAGTTTCGAGTCTGGACATACCACCTTTTCATCGACTTCAAACAAGCATGCGGTCGGACCAAGCGAAAGGAGTTGTATGTTGCGATGAAAGAGCTGGGCTTCGAAACAAAATTGATTCGACTTGTGAAAGCGACATTGGATGTCACCAAATGTCGTGTAGAGGTGCAAAATGACATGTCTGATGTTTTTGCTGTAATGGAAGTGTTGAAGCAGAGCGATGCTCTGTCTTGCATCCTCTTCAATTTGACTTTGGAAATTCATTCATTCATTCATTTTTTTTATGCAAAGGTTATAAACCTTGTCCAATTCACATTGTGCATAAATTCGTTACATAGAAAAATAAAAAGACTACTTAACACTACAAATAATAAAAATGATAACTAAAACTACAACAAAAAACAAAGAAAAAAAGAAAAAAAAACAAATTTGCTGACCATTTACATTAATACAGTGACAGACCTGTTAAAAAGAAGTACTAAAAAAGAAAGCTTACAAAAAAAAAAAAAAAAACAAAACTTTATAGGCAACCAAGTAAATAAATACGATGTATACGACTTTTATCATAAACGGAAAATAATTGAAGCGATCCGCTCACCAAATGTGTGGACCTTGATTAACCGAAAGCAGTATCTTAAACCTTGCATCACACCAAACCCGACAAATTCGAAAAATAGAGCCGACGAAACAACTCTGCTGAGCCAGCATACCTAACGTCAACAGGCAATGCATTCCATTCCATGAATCCATCAGAGAACAGAAACCTTCTACACCTCGACCTGTCAAAACGCAGAAGTCTGAGCCTAGTGGTCACATCAACGCTAACCAACTCGTATATAGATATGACGGAACCTTTGTATGGACAAGTCTGTATATAAATGCTATAGTACGAAATTTGTGGTGATCTTCCCTCGAGCAACCAAGGAATTTATTGACAACGTCAGAGATGCCCCTTCTTTTAGGTCCATAAACATATCGAATGACAGATTTGAAGGCCTTATCAAGCAGAGAATGCGATGTGGCATCCATATCGTAAGAATGAATTTCGCAATAGTTGTCGAAATGAGGCATTAAAAGGGCCTTGGCCAACATTAGCCGCGTCCTGAGCGGTGTCATCCCCGAAAGAGGCCGCAGACTTCTAAGGCTAGCATATATCTTCTGAGTGACCTTATTCACATTATCATCCCACGAGAATTCAGAATTTATATCTAGACCTAGATTATTAACTTTGATAGAGAATGGGATTACGACACCGCCAAGGACAAGGGAAGGAACAACAACACCACGCTCAATGCCAAACTATAAAGCCTGAGACTTTCCTGCATTGAGAGGCAGAGAGAGACAGACCACTCACCCAATCTCGCCAGGTCTTCATTAATTTCTCTAAAACAAACATCCAAATCTGATGTCTCGAAAAACCTATAAAGTTGTGCGTCATCAGCATACAGGTGGGCACCATAAACTTAACAGAGCTAGGAAGATCATTTATGAAAAGAGAAAACAGAAGTGGTCCCTGTGGGACACCCCGAAAGAGGGGGAGAAAATTCGACAGTTTACCGTCAATACACACGGCCTGAAACCTGTCTGACAAAAAACTTGAGATGAGCTTAATCGAAGTCGAATCGAAGAAAAACTGTGAACGTAGCTTTAGCTTAGCACACATGACATCATGGCTGACAGAGTCAAATGCTTTAGATAAATCCAAAAGCAGAAGCACACCGATCATTTTCTTATGTAGGGCTGTTCTTATATCCTGCGTAATTTTTAAATGCGCAGTGGTGGTGCTGTGACGCAGTCTAAAACCTGACTGAACGCGAGACATTAGGCCCTCAGGAAACACGAAACTGTCGATCTGCTTTAATAGTAGTATCTCGAATATTTTAGAGAAAACGGGCAACACACTCACTGGCCTGCAGTCACCTACCCCATATTTATTACCCTTCTTGTGAACCGGGAACACTTTGGCCTTTTTCCTGGCAGAGGGAGAAGAAGAACTAGTGATGGCAAAGTTTACAATGTGAATCAGACAAGGAAGTATAGAGGCAATTGAGAGCTTAATAAATTTCAGCGGAACTCCGTCAAGTCCTACTGCATTAGACTTATCTGCATTACAGATTCCAATACTTCCAACTCATCAACAGTCCTAAAAGTAAAACGCCCAACATGCGGAAATTGCGATGAGGCGTGTCAACCAACAAGACACTGGCGAATGGAACGCTCTAAGTTCTGGGCTTTGCAGATGATTTGCATCTTGTCAGTCGTACACAGGCAGCAGCAGTAGACAGACACTTTCACTTTGAGAACCCAAGCGGAAAGGATGGGTTTGATAATCATCGAAAACCAAGTATATGAAGACCGAGCCAAATCCGGTAGCGAGGCGCAATAAGAATTGAAGAGTACAACTTAGACGTAGTTGATGAATTCATCATCATTCATCCAGATCGCGATAATACACCAGAAATACAAAGACGTATCATGGCGGCAAGCATATGCTATTACGGCCTAATTAAAATTGATATCGAAAAAAACGAAGTGCCATGCTTATAAAACGCTCATTCGCCCAGTTCTAATCTACGGATACGAATCTTGGACGATGAAGAAAAGTGACGAACAGCTGCTGCTTGTAATCGAGCGTAAAGTACTACGTACAGTCTTTGGAGCGATATGCGAAAGAGAAAGATGGCGCCAACGATACAATTTTGAAATAAACGCGATTTTGGCGAAACTGATATAGTGGCAGTGGTGAAAATTCAGGTGGTCGGGGCATTTAGCACGTATGGATAGAAACAGAGCCCCCTCAATGCTATTCCAAAACGATCCAGAAGGGCGAAGGAGAGTGGGTTGCCCGAAAATGCGAAGGATAGATGGCGTCGAATCAGATCTTCGGGCGCTGGGAATAAGAAGTTGACAAAGGTAGCCAAGTAGCCAAGGATAGGAGACGTTGGAACCAGATTCTCGATCGAAATATACTTTGACAATGATCACTTGTAATGGGGCAGAAACACGTGTTATCTAAAATTTTATTCTCTACAACTTTGCCTTTGAAAGCAACTTTCCACCTATTATAGTTCTAGAGATCTGGGTCATCCTGCCCAATTATGGAAGAGGCCATATACCAGTATTGGGCCATTAACACGTGTTCGCTTAAATTTAATTCTCTACAACTTTGCCTTTGACAGTGAATCTCCATATTGCATAGTTAAGGAAATATAGACGAAAAACTTTTTTCTCATAAGGCCAAGAATCTCAATTTCGTCCATTCCATTGGTCCCAGTGCCCAGACCCCTGTACCGATTCCCACAAAAATTTTTTCCCAGTTTTGTGACATCAAATACTTTCATTTGACATCAAAATGAGGAATTTCCTGAGATATTTGCGAAAAAGCTTCACCGACCTTCGAAAAACCATGTTTTAGGTCACTTCCTCGACTATATCTGCGGAACCACTTGATCGATTTTGCTCATCTTCGAACTTGAATCATGGGAGACATATATCTTTCAGGGATCGGTTCAGCCGTTTGGAAAAAAAGTGGAGACGGACAGACGGACATTTTTTTTATTGCTGATTCGTCATCTCTAGACGATAATAGATTCATCCCCAACTCCCACCTCGACCTACCCCATGTTACAATAAAATTGTAGTAAACGTATAGGAGGCCATTCATAAATTACGTGACGCTCTGGGGGGGAGGGTCGTGCCTAGCGTGACCGTTTGTGACAGGGGGAAGGGGGGGGGGGCACGACAGTAGCGTTACGTATCACAACATATTTCTTACAAAGATGTCGTAAAAAATTTAGTCGATTAAAAATTAGTAAATCGTATTTTCCGTTATGTGAAGTCCGAACTTTGACAGCATGGAGAAATGCCAATTTCCAACGCACTCTGTAGCACGGACCTAGGATGTGACATAAGTCTAATAGACGGCCAGAATTACCGAAGTTGCATTGCAAATGTATACTCGTACAAAGCAAAATACCTAATGTGATGTTGGTTGTGTTGGATGTATTGGTTGTTCACCAAAGTCAAGTTCTGGTCCTCTATTTGACTTATGTCACATGTCACATCCTATGTCCGTTCTAGAAAGTGTGTTGCAATTTTAGAAGTAATAAAAAATGTGAAAACAGTTGAGACGTTGTTCCAACAGTTGTACGAATCTATAGACCTCACAATGCACCTTATTTAGAAAAATCTGGTGTTTTTGATACTTTTAGAAAATTATTCTGTTAATCGTTCGTGCATTAAACACGGCACGTTTCATCAAACCAAATTTTGTAGATTGTTGTTCTGCACTTAGAATCTGTTCAAAATATTTGGAACCACTATTTTCGACGTTTTTTTCTCATTGGTTGCGTTACGTAACAACCTGGGGGGTGGGGGGTCGGGACCTTGCGTTACGCTAGCGTTACAGGGGGGAGGGGGGCTCTAAAAAATGCCAATTTTAGCGTTACGTAATTTATGAACGGCCCCTAGGACCTTTGTACGTCGTACGGGTCCAATAAATAAACATACACATATTGTTGATGGGATCATACTGGCCGTAGTCCGTCCTATGCCAGTCAATTTGTAAAAATTCGGCTTGTCTTCCTGTCCCTATGGGTCTGCTACGTTCTACAGGTACAATTTGCGATGAAATCATGGGAGCATAACGACCAGAAAGTAAGTCGAAAACAAACATCACGCAAGCATTTCTTCTGCGTTTCAATATAACGGGGCAGCTGAAAGTTACCCTCAAGTCTAACCGTTGGCCTCCAGGCATACATTACAAATTTCTTCTGTATTGACGCCATTTTGTCCCACAAAAGTGTCATGGTATGGATGGCATACTGCTCACGCTTCACGTTAACCCTTTTCAATGTTCCTCCTGAGAGCACGTATCTAAACATAATAGTGCACCGTTTCCAAGTAAAAGACATTACACTACATTTATCTAGGTTTAGCCTAAGACCGTTTTTTGTTGAGAGATTGTTCATTTTCAGTCGTATAATCAAGGGGCCGGCCGTCCCACTTGCCCCCACCGAAATCACACTACTGGTTACCCCCGCGCGATGTTTAAACTTTGAACCCCTTCTCCTAGCTTTAATTTCCCTATACCCGATTTTAACGTCACCGGATTCCTCGTCCGGATTTTGACGACACTTCTGGATTTTGTGGTTCCACATTGTGAATCTCGTCTCGAACATGTCCATGCAAACACTGACGATCTATTCTTCCACTACTTACGTTCGCGTAAAAATGTAGTGAACGTGTACAAACTACGCCGAAATTTTCGTGAAAAATTCGGATGCAGCACCTCAAAACCGATTTTCCAAAAAATAGCACAGTCTTTTACTCTGAGATTATGTTATCTGCCTAAGCAGACGTGACAGCCAAAGAAAAATGGTGGACGGCGGCCGATAGCCGATTTTGTATAAACATTTTTTCTCGAACCGAAATTTTGCACTGCAGTACCGTAAATTTTTTGATTCGAAAATGTTTGTAGAAGCAGACAGTAAATCTTCAGTAAATTGTTTCGAACTAGTGTACAGAATACTATTTTAATCGACAACAGCGACTAATTTTGAGAAATCGTTTTAGTGTGTAGGCTTGAGTGCAAAAGGTACATAACTAACTGACGTATTTGAAATTTCCATGTATGCAAACATTACCTTTTATACATTGATATGTTCTAGTTGAGCCTTTTTCTTTGTAAATAAAGAGCCTGTTTTTGACCAATGTCCTTCGGTTGAGTCAGAAGAAGCTGGTAGGGACAACAATAATTCGGCTACAGATCTCTTGAAGGGCATACTTTCCGCTTTTTTAAAATGTGACTCAAAAGCTTATTTTTTGGAAGTTAGCGCGCACACAGTTCTTACAAGGAAAAATAGAGACATGAAAAAATATTTGTTTATGAATACTGTAGACAAAAAAAATATTCTTATTTTCTCGTTGAAAAATTTTCCATTTGCATCTCGAGCCGAAAAATCGGCTTCGAGTCGGCTCGAAATTGGCTTGAAAGACTTTATCAACTGTGGCTAGGCTGCTCTAAAATTGACCGACTTCGGCTCGATCGATGGCTGTCATGTCTGTTCCTCAGCATGCAGAATGGCTATTGTCCAGGTATCGTGCTTAGGACTTTGTGGGTTGAGTGAGGATAATTTTTGCATTCATTCGAAAATATTTTATGAGCAAAACAAAGGCATTGACACGTTGCTTACATTTAATTATCAAATTGTTACGAAATACGAACTTTCAGTCATCAAATGACTCGTCAATACTAACTAGACTAACTCCATTGTTAGGAAGACACTTAGGTAAAACTTGCATTTCCACAACACCTTTTCATTTACACTTTTTGGTTTGTTTCTGGGAAAATCATAAAATTTACACGTTGAATATTTTCTTAATTTAGGGCGAGTTCCTTCACTACTCACCTGATGCCGTTTTAAGCTACTTTTTCGTACAAACAACTTCTTGCATTTCGCACACGAATACAGTCTTTTTCCTGAAATTGAGAGCATTTTGTGAGTCGTGAAATTTGCGTCGCCATATTTTCATGTACAATCATTTCTTAATTAAGTCCAAGATCTACTCACCTTTGTGAGTCGCCTGATGGCGACTTAAATTACTTCTTTGTCCAAACGACTTCTTGCATTCCGCACACGAATACGGCCTCTCTCCTAAAATTTAGATTTTCATTCTTTTCTTAATTAAAGGTAAGTTCTGCTCTTACTCACTTGTGTGGGTTCTCATATGTGTTTTCAAATTACAATTCTGACTGAACGACTTTTTACATTTGGCACAAGAATACGGCTTCTCTCCTAATATGAAGATTTTCTTTCTTATTTTAACACCGGGCTAGTTTTCCTACGATACTCACCTCTGTGCATCCTCATGTGGAGTTGGAAAGAATGTTTGTATGCAAACGACTTACTACATTCCGCACACGAATACGGCGTCTCTCCTAATGGAGATTTTCATTCTTATTTTAATTCAGGGCTAGTTTTTCTATTGCATAAAATTCCACATTTTCGGCTTATTGAACATGTGGAATTCGTGTTGAATAGATGAGAAAATGAAGAGTTTTATGTAAGAGAGACAGTATAACTCACCTGTGTGAATCGTCTGGTGGTGGTTGTTCAAATTACTTTTACGTTGAAACGACTTATGGCATTTCGGACAGGAATACGACCTTTTTCCTAAAACTAAGAATTTATTTTTCTTTGTTGAATTCATTGCTATCTCCTCTACCACTCACCTGTGTGGGTCGTGTCATGGAAATCGATATTTTTCCGTACGACATGCGATTTCTCGCATTCTTCATATGCATTCAGCCTCTCGCCTAAAAGTAAAGTTTCTATTCATTTGGAATTTTTCGACTGTATTGTAGCCTACTGACCGGAGTGAACTCTCATGTGTGACCTTATTTCAGACTTCATCGTAAATGATTTTTCGCAAATGTCGCAAATAAACGGGCTATTGTCTAAATTACAAAGTGTTCATGATAACGTATAGCGCTAGAAAATCAATTGCAACTAACTTTCTTGCTTACATTCATCATTCTTATGCAAAGCCGCAGCAGTAGAGGAACCTTCCGAACTGCTGACATCACTCAAATTACGATTCACATTCTCTTCTTGGTCCATTTCCTGAGAAAATTCGAAAATCAAGAGAAGAATTTTTATCTTTCTAACAGCACACGGCCTGTTCAGTTAAGAAATAGATAAATTCACAAGGCGATATTACAAAGTGCTCGCCGATTCCAGCGTTTCTAAGTAAATATGGCCTTCAGTCTTAAGTATATGAAATTACGTCCACATTAATTCGGATTAGAAATTGCCGAGAGGGCAATATTGAAAAACGTTTCCAAACCCTGTTACAACATCCAAAATTTTCATAAAAGAATTTCACAAGAAACATGAAAAAAAAAATTTCAAAGGAATTTTTTTGGCTACGGTCGATCTTAGGACTGATGGCCTCAGACACATAATTCTATGAGCAAAAATGTTCAATTCAATTTGGTCTACAACTGTCGTAGTAGAACAACATAGCAAAAACAATTTTTTGTGTGCTAGGGTTGACCTAAGGCCCGACCTATAGCTCTAATGACAGGCCCGACCCCAAAATTTGTCTTGAACACTGTTATAGTGTCACCAAAACCCCTTAAACGGCCCTAGCTCGGCCGACAGTGCTCAATCCCATAAAAGATTTTTTGAAAAACCCGTCCAAACAAATGGTGTAAAAAACCTTTCCGAAAGCACAAAATTGACCCCCAAATATAGAAAAATGTTTTACTCAATTTTCTCTACAACATAGAAAAAACCATTTTTTGGGCAATGCTCGACCCTAAGTAGAGGCCTCGGACACACAATTCCATAGCCAAATTATCTGACGAGATAGTCCATATAGTGTAGGGAAATTAAAAAAATGTATATGGAAGAGCTTGCAAAAATCAGGACAAAAGCAAACTTAGCGGGATTCGGTAGGTCTTACGTACCTGAATGACGTCCAAAAAGTCCCCTGGATATTTTGCGAGTGACTCGAGAAAATCGGAAAAATCCGAAAAAAGTAAGGTTAAGTGCAACGTTTTTTTCGTTGTTCAACGAAATTTAAATTCTTCAACTTTTTCCACAAAAATGTATTTTTCCCTTATTCTACACATCCCAACGTTTTAAACAATGTACCAAAATACAATGGGATATTATATTCGACCGATAAAATAATTCAACTTTACCGATAAAAAATAATAAAGGATCGATAACTTTTTACCGATAACTTCATTTCAGTCACTTCTCTTGGGAATTTTTATTTTTACAAAATGTTATCAGGTGTTTTGGACACTACCCCAAATATTCACGCTTTAATCATGCTTTGAATATACGTTTAAAAATTTATCAGTAAATAATTATCGGTCATTTATTATTTTTTATCGGTAAAGTTGAATTGTTTTATTGGTCGTTTATTACCATCCAAATACAATTTTAATTGTTTTTTAGCCGAGATATGAATTTTCAAAGTCAAAATTTCATGTAAAATTTGACCACTGCGAAAACTTTTTTTGGCTTTAAACAGTCATTCCCAAAATAGGTATCTCTAAATTTTGGATGTTAGTGGCTCAAAACATCTTTGGACTATGCTGAACACTTCCTTAGAAGTATGTTATAACTTTCCACCTCATAGGAAAATTTTCCTGGAATGTCGCAAATTTCTTTGCACGGTGAAAAATGTCAACGAGACCAAAATTTAAATGCAAATATTCGATGTTTTTATTAAACAAATTCGTTCTAAATTAATTATTAATTCAGCGAAACTGTTTCTCGTTGTCTAATTGATGTTAGGGTGACCAAAAAATTGGCTGAATTTGGCTATGGTGGCGCCACCATCGCTTTTTCAGTGAAAATTTGATTTTTTTTCGTAAAGTATCAAGGAAATCGGGTCGGTGTGAAGGACAAAGTTGTTTGTTGTTGTCTAGTGGTTGAGGTGATGCCCATAAATGCGGTCCCTATTGTCTGTTGTGGCATCACCAGCACTGCGAATACTTCTTCATGGAAGATGATTGAACCAGGTAAAAGTGTCCGTTTCTGGAGTTTAAACTCCATCCCCTCTCTATTCTATGGTTTTTGAGCCATCTGTAAATCTTACAAGGTTGTTCTTACTGGCTAGACGTCTAACTAGTCTAACCTACTTGCGAGAATCGCCTGAAAGCATCTGATGAAGTTATCCAATCTCAAAGCATGGTGGCATGGTCGCTATTAGAATTCTAATTTTTCCATGTCCACCTTGCAAGTGTGGACTCGAAAATCTATTCTACGCTGGAAGGGATGAGCTAGTTGGTTCGTTGGTTTTGGTTTCTATATTGAGCCATTACAGCAACCATTCATATTTTTCTATTTTCACCTTAAAAACTATCCGAAAGGAATCCGTAGCTGAGTGTGGACTTTTTCAGCGATTGTAGGTAACTGTCGATCTAATCTAATCTAACTGTCGATTCATTGAAGGACCTAGGCCATACTCGCTGTGCTACACATTGAGGGTAGTCATGACTCTAACCATCCGCTAGTTGTAGTTAAGGATAGGATATCGCTCTGTGATCTTTGGCTAAGTTCCTCTGGTGCGAAAGCACAGCCCCTTCCCGAAGTAAGGCTCTGAGGCGGTTCCGTGAAAAGAGAGCATGGAGAGTAAGTAAGGTGGTTTCAGTTGGTAGGTCATTGAAGCATGGAATCCAACACTACCTTTGTCCAGGAGGACCGGGTGTCTATGAAGATTTCCTCACCCTTATAAAAAAACCTGAGAGACTATTATCTCTCACCAGAGGAACAGCGACCCCAATTCTCACTATGCCTTGAGATTGGATAACTTCGAAGCCGGATTTCATCAGATGCTTTGAGGTAATTCTCGCAAGTAGCCTAGATAGTTAGATGACTAGCCAGTAAAAACGACCTTGTAAGATTTACAGATTTCTCGAAAACCATAGAAGAGAGATGGAGGATGGAGTTTAAGCAAACGGACACTTTTAACTGGTTGCCACAACAGACAATAGCGACCGCGTTTATTGGCATCTTCTCATCTACTAGACAACAACAAACAACTTTGTCCTTCACACCGACCCGATCTCCTTGATACTTTACGAAAAAAAAAATCAAATTTTCACTGAAAAAGCGATGGTGGCGTCACCATAGCCAGATTCAGTCAATTTTTTGGTCACCCTAACATCAATTAGACAACGAGAAACAGTTTCGCTGAATTAATAATTAATTTAAAACGAATTTGTTTAAAAAAAACATCGAATATTTTGCATTTAAATTTTGGTCTCATTGACATTTTTCACCGTGCAAGGAAATTTTCGACATTCCAGGAAAATTTTCCTATGACGTGGAAGTTTATAACATACTTCTTAGGAAATGTTCAGTATGGTCCAAAGATGTTTTTAAGCCACTAACATCCAAAATTTAGAGATACCTATTTTGGGAATGAACGTTTAAAGTCAAAACAAGTTTTCGCAGGGGTCAAATTTTACATGGAATTTTGACTTTGAAAATTCATATCTCGGGTAAAAAACAACCAAAATTTTGTTTTGACACATTGTTGAAAACGCTGGGATGTTTAGAATAAAGGAAAAATACATTTTTGTGAAAAAATAAAAATTTTGTTGAACAACGAAAAAAACATTTCGCGTAACCTCACTTTTTTCGAGTTTTTCCGATTTTCTCGAGTCACTCGCAAAATATCCAGGGGGCTTTTTGGACGTCATTCAGTTAACTAAAGCCTTGTTTGCTTTTGTCCTAATTTTTGCAAGGTCGAAAGTTAATTGCCCCAAGCTAATAGCCAAAAATGTTTCCCTCAATTTCCTCTGCAAAAAGTTTTTTTGGCTAGTGCCCACTTGAGCCCTAACCACAGGCAAACGTTTCTTTCATAAACTGTCGGTCATGCATAGATCTTTCAAACAAAAACAAAATTTTGAAAATCGGAAAAAATTTACTCGAGTTATGTACAAAAAACACATAGAGCCCTAGCAGAGACTCGTTTTTAGTGCCCTAGCTAAGTCCAAGGACTCAAATTAAAAAAAGTTTCTTCCATGAAGCTATGCCCAGCTCTTCCTCGCAAAAAAAATTTATGAACATTGGAAAAGGCTTACTCGAGTTATGAACAAAAGACCAAAAACCACTTAAACGGTCTCAGCTCGGCGGTCCTTGGGCCGACAGTGCCCAGATTCAGTTCTCGATATTTGGTCGTTTTTGGTGAATATTCCTCTAATGATAAAGGCTTTTCAAGATCGATTTCTGTGCTAAATTCGCAGAGATAAGTCTGACAGTTTCACCGACCTTCCAAAAACCACGTTATTGACCACTTTTTCGACAGAAACTTCGAAAGTTTTCAACCGATTTTGCCCAATTCTGTAATCATTTTGTCAATTATCTTTCAGCAAAATAAAAGATTTTGAAAATCGGTGAAGTTGTACTCGACTTTTCGTGTACGTAGACAGACGGACAGGTTTTTTTTGCAGATTCGGCATCTGGTGTCCATTATCGATGCTCCCCCTCAAACAGACTGTTTACAAACGTTCTTCGTACGGGTCCAAAAATAATTGCAGTGATTGGGGCGGGAATATTTCTTGTAACTTGACCATTAACATTTGAAGCTTTACACGAAATCTTGCAGCCTTCTTGACCATGTTTTCTGTTCTCCCCATTCCCGACTACTTCACAAAAGCATTCACTGTTTATTGACTCGAAGAAAGAATTGATTTTCATTGTGCGGAAAATAACTTCTACTTCAGCGGTATTTAAAACGCAAGTCAAGGGAAATGGAGTACCTCAGAATGGAAGTTTTGTTCCACTGATTTGTGACCGAGTTGCTCGTCGCAAACGGTTGCAGGGACTTCTTCAGCTGATCTTGAATCCCAAGCCTCATCCTGAGATACATTTTCAAGTAGCTCCTCGTCGTCCAATCTGAAGTTAAAAAATCTTTTGTCACGAATGCATTACGAATGAAACTTTAGGTTTATTACACTTCGAAGAAAGTTGGGTTAAAATCGTTTTCGTTGCTGATGTCGTTTTGATGCGCAATAAACTGGAATTTCGGAAAAACGAAAATCTTTTATAAAATTTTGAGTTTCATGTAAAATTCTGT
>CM055403.1:121614298-121626271 GCA_029228625.1 Pseudolycoriella hygida
ACCAAAGAAAGCGTGAAGATGTTGAGTTTTATATGGAAATTTAGAACGTTTTGAACACTTTTTCTATGTGAAAGTGGGGGGGGGGGGGGGGTAAAAAATGCCATAACACAGTGTGTGACGTCATTGAATGAAGCCCCACAAATATTTGATTTTGGTCTAAATCTGACGTTCATAAAGGAAACGTAAAGGTAAGTGAAAATTTTCAGATTTTTTTTTTTCAAATTTATTTCAACGTTGCTTTAGTTGGTAGTGTCCCATGTTTCCTCGGAATCAAAATCAAAGTAAGAGTCACGTATGTGGTAGACCTCTTTTTGAAAGTAATTGAAAGTACTCAATTATATCGGAAAACCCGGCTAAAAATGGTCGGCTAAGCGGACTTTATTTTCAGTCAAAACCGTTCGGTAACCGGTTTTCGGTTCGGTTAAATCCGATTTGTAATCCCTAGTCCCGCCCTCTGACTTGTTCGTGTATGGTGACTTCTCCATTGTATGGCGTTTTTTGAGTTTGTGGACTTCTTTTTTGGGGTGTGGGGACTGCATGACCAAGTTTCAGAGGACTCTACACACATAAATGCCTAAATTTCGACTGGTTACAAACTGCGTGATGTGCACATAAATATAATTACATCAACTAGAATAATACTTTAGAAAAACGTCAAAACTTCGAATGGCACTTCCAATAGGTTGGACATAAAGCTGTACTAAGGACTGACTAGAAACGCATCTAGAAAATCCAAAACAAAGTAGTTTCTTCGGTGGATGAGATAAACCTACGGCTTTCTGTTTCACAGATACACTGAACTTTGAAAATGGTTTTTAGTGAAAGAAAATCGCTCTTCACTTATTTCGCAATTCATCGTGGAGTTTCCCGCGCGCGTCCTATCGACAGTATGTTTCGTCACTTTTTTGCCTGCAGCGATCGAATTACTGAAGTCTTGAATGTTTTTCGCAGTGTTTCCTGTTTTCCGTAGAATTTCTTTCACTCGATTGGCCAGCACTTTGCTACATTTGGTGGATTGATGTATTTAACGACGAAATCAATGTTTTTGTCTTTTAATGATTTTATGTTATTTTTGGCGTAATGAGCAAATGCCAAATCTGGGCAGAAGATAGTTGGAGATCTCAGCTGTCTCAGATATTAGCCTTTTTTCTTGATTCAATCTTCGATTTGGATTTGCTTGTTAACGATTCCAGAAATTACGAAAATTTTACTTCGAGAACCGTTCGGAAAGTGACGACATATACTCTATACTGAACAAGAGCTCAGGAATGACGTGCACAGAAAACTTCGCGATGAACTCAAAAATAAGGAGCCGTGAGACTCGGAGTAACTGCAGGAGAACGTGGAAGTGTCCGTAAGTGTCCGTCAGGGCGAAGATTTTCTCTCAATAGCACTCCTCTTTGCTGCGTTTAGATTGAAATAAACCTCCTCAGTAACACAAGACATTTCCACAGATGATTTAACGCAAAATAAGAAACGCCCCGCGAGACAACTCGTCCACTATCAAAGAAAGGAATTTGAAGACTTTAACGTTAACGAAATAAGAATCACAACTTTCCCAGCTTATATCGATCGGAAATCCTGAACACCGAGGCAACTTTGACTGCGTCGTTAATCAAGCATTGGGCACTAAAAGCTCGATGTAAAAAAATCTCTGATGCAATGACTTTCCACTACATTTCCATTAACTAAATGTTCAGTTTGTCTTTTGCACGTGCAATTAGAAAAGTGTAAACCAGGAAATACAAAAAGGTTTAACTGATGCTCCATGCTGGCAAAAATATGTCCTGAATTTTTAATTTTCAGGCATTCCAATGGATGGTGCATTGAAAACAATGAGTAGATGTAACAGCATTGCATTTTGTACTGTTTGCTTACTGATATACTGAATGAGTAGAAAGTTGAAGACAGATTGACATATTCAATTTTTCGAATGTGTTTTGTAGATTTTCGACACCAAGAACTTTGGTCATTTCAACACACTCAACATTTTTTAGACCCATTTTCTGAAGAACATTCGTTTGGCACGACGTTTGTAACCAGTCGATTTGAGGGTGGGGGGGGGCGATATTGGTCCTCAGATACCCTAGATTTGTCCATCTGACCGCTCCGTCAGTCAACACGACAGATCGAGTAAAACTAAACCGATTTTCAAAAACTTTTTTCCCTGAAAGGTAATATAAATATCTTTTATGGGATTGAATCTGGGCACTGTCGGCCGAGCTAAGGCCGTTTAAGGGGTTTTGGTGACACTATAACAGTGTTCAAGACAAAATAGGTCAACCCTAGCACACAAAAAAATTGTTTTTGCTATGTTGTTCTACTACGACAGTTGTAGACCAAATTGAATTTAACATTTTTGCTCATAGAATTATGTGTCTGAGGCCATCAGTCCTAAGATCGACCGTAGCCAAAAAAATTTCTTTGAAATTTTTTTTTCATGCTTCTTGTGAAATTCTTTTATGAAAATTTTGGATTTTGTGACAGGGTTTGGAAAGGTTTTTCAATATTGCCCTCTCGGCAATTTCTAATCCGAATTAATGTGGACGTAATTTCATATTTACTTAGAAACGTTGGAATCTTTCTGCAACATCTATTCTGATTCTGAACTGAAGTGAAGGAAATTGCAAATTGAGTTCCATTAAATCAAATAACTAAAAAAATCGGCGACCACTTTGTAATATCGCCTTGTGAATTTATCTATTTCTTGATTGAACAGGCCGTGTACTGTTAGAAAGATAAAAATTCTTCTGTTGATTTTCGAATTTTCTCAGGAACTGGACCGAGAAGAGAATGTGAATCGTAATTTGAGTGATGTCATAAGAATGATGAATGTAAGCAAGAAAGTTAGTTACAATTAATTTTCTAGCGCTATGCGCTAACATGAACACTTTGTAATTTAGGCAATAGCCCGTTTATTTGCGACATTTGCGAAAAATCATTTACGATGAAGTATGAAATAAGGTCACACATGAGAGTTCACTCCGGTCAGTAGGCTGCACTACAGTCGAAAAATTCCAAATGAATAGAAACTTTACTTTTAGGCGAGAGGTTGAATGCATATGAAGAATGCGAGAAATCGTATCTCGTACGGAAAAATATCGATTTCCATGACACGACCCACACAGGTGAGTGGTAGAGGAGATAGCAATGAATTCAACAAAGAAAAAGAAATTCTTAGTTTTAGGAAAAAGGTCGTATTCCTGTCCGAAATGCCATAAGTCGTTTCAACGTAAAAGTAATTTGAACAACCACCACCAGACGATTCACACAGGTGAGTAATACTGTCTCTCTTACATAAAACTCTTCATTTTCTCATCTATTCAACACGAATTCCACATGTTCAATAAGCCGAAAATGTGGAATTTTATGCGATAGAAAAACTAGCCCTGAATTAAAATAAGAATGAAAATCTCCATTAGGAGAGACGCCGTATTCGTGTGCGGAATGTAGTAAGTCGTTTGCATACAAACATTCTTTCCAACTCCACATGAGGATGCACGGAGGTGAGTATCGTAGGAAAACTAGCCCGGTGTTAAAATAAGAAAGAAAATCTTCATATTAGGAGAGAAGCCGTATTCTTGCGCCAAATGTAAAAAGTCCTTCAGTCAGAATTGTAATTTGAAAACACATATGAGGACCCACACAAGTGAGTAGGAGCAGAACTTACCTTTAATTGAGAAAAGAATGAAATCTAAATTTTAGGAGAGAAGCCGTATTCGTGTGCGGAATGCAAGAAGTCGTTCAGACGAAAACTTCATTTAAAAACCCACATGACAACCCACACTGGTGAGTATTATCAGGTCCGTAGCTAAAGGGGCAGTTAAACTACAGTACTTTAGAATGAACGAACAGAATGGTTTTTTTCTTTTTTTCTTTCAACGTATCCTTGCTGATAAAAAACTTTCGACAGCTTAGAGCTTCTCTTGTATTCCATTGAAATATTCCAATTTTTCAATGGAATTCAAAACAAGTTCGAAGGCTACCGAAGAGCTTTAAAGCACAACTTTGACGCAATACATTGTTTTGGCTTAACACGGCAGTTGAATAGTTGAAAGTCGTATATTTCAACAAACTACGCAGCCTGGGAAAAAATGAAAAGTGGCGTTTTCTTGTAATTATTTGAAATTGGCTTTGTCTCGGATCGGCAAATTTCACGCGAAAGTATTCTTTCGCTTCGTATTTTTGTTTTCTATTAATTCGTTCGCCTGCGTCGCGTAGCTATAGCTCTCGTAATTTGTGAAAATGTTGACCACATTACCTTTTTTAAAGATGCCCCTAAGCCCCCTTCGCCTTCGCCTCCCGTTTGCAGATTTTATCTTTTCCATACTGCCCTGAATTTATACGAGTTTCGTAACAATTTGATAATTAAATGTAAGCAACGTGTCAATGCCTTTGTTTTGCTCATAAAATATTTTCGAATGAATGCAAAAATTATCCTCACTCAACCCACAAAGTCCTAAGCACGATACCTGGACAATAGCCATTCTGCATGCTGAGGAACAGACATGACAGCCATCGATCGAGCCGAAGTCGGTCAATTTTAGAGCAGCCTAGCCACAGTTGATAAAGTCTTTCAAGCCAATTTCGAGCCGACTCGAAGCCGATTTTTCGGCTCGAGATGCAAATGGAAAATTTTTCAACGAGAAAATAAGAATATTTTTTTTGTCTACAGTATTCATAAACAAATATTTTTTCATGTCTCTATTTTTCCTTGTAAGAACTGTGTGCGCGCTAACTTCCAAAAAATAAGCTTTTGAGTCACATTTTAAAAAAGCGGAAAGTATGCCCTTCAAGAGATCTGTAGCCGAATTATTGTTGTCCCTACCAGCTTCTTCTGACTCAACCGAAGGACATTGGTCAAAAACAGGCTCTTTATTTACAAAGAAAAAGGCTCAACTAGAACATATCAATGTATAAAAGGTAATGTTTGCATACATGGAAATTTCAAATACGTCAGTTAGTTATGTACCTTTTGCACTCAAGCCTACACACTAAAACGATTTCTCAAAATTAGTCGCTGTTGTCGATTAAAATAGTATTCTGTACACTAGTTCGAAACAATTTACTGAAGATTTACTGTCTGCTTCTACAAACATTTTCGAATCAAAAAATTTACGGTACTGCAGTGCAAAATTTCGGTTCGAGAAAAAATGTTTATACAAAATCGGCTATCGGCCGCCGTCCACCATTTTTCTTTGGCTGTCACGTCTGCTTAGGCAGATAACATAATCTCAGAGTAAAAGACTGTGCTATTTTTTGGAAAATCGGTTTTGAGGTGCTGCATCCGAATTTTTCACGAAAATTTCGGCGTAGTTTGTACACGTTCACTACATTTTTACGCGAACGTAAGTAGTGGAAGAATAGATCGTCAGTGTTTGCATGGACATGTTCGAGACGAGATTCACAATGTGGAACCACAAAATCCAGAAGTGTCGTCAAAATCCGGACGAGGAATCCGGTGACGTTAAAATCGGGTATAGGGAAATTAAAGCTAGGAGAAGGGGTTCAAAGTTTAAACATCGCGCGGGGGTAACCAGTAGTGTGATTTCGGTGGGGGCAAGTGGGACGGCCGGCCCCTTGATTATACGACTGAAAATGAACAATCTCTCAACAAAAAACGGTCTTAGGCTAAACCTAGATAAATGTAGTGTAATGTCTTTTACTTGGAAACGGTGCACTATTATGTTTAGATACGTGCTCTCAGGAGGAACATTGAAAAGGGTTAACGTGAAGCGTGAGCAGTATGCCATCCATACCATGACACTTTTGTGGGACAAAATGGCGTCAATACAGAAGAAATTTGTAATGTATGCCTGGAGGCCAACGGTTAGACTTGAGGGTAACTTTCAGCTGCCCCGTTATATTGAAACGCAGAAGAAATGCTTGCGTGATGTTTGTTTTCGACTTACTTTCTGGTCGTTATGCTCCCATGATTTCATCGCAAATTGTACCTGTAGAACGTAGCAGACCCATAGGGACAGGAAGACAAGCCGAATTTTTACAAATTGACTGGCATAGGACGGACTACGGCCAGTATGATCCCATCAACAATATGTGTATGTTTATTTATTGGACCCGTACGACGTACAAAGGTCCTAGGGGCCGTTCATAAATTACGTAACGCTAAAATTGGCATTTTTTAGAGCCCCCCTCCCCCTGTAACGCTAGCGTAACGCAAGGTCCCGGCCCCCCCGCCTTTGTATACATTCGCAATGCAACTTCGGTAATTCTGGTCGTCTATTGGACATCCAAGGTCCGTGCTACAGAATGCGTTGGAAATTGGCGATTCTCCATTCTGTCAAAGTTCGGACTTCACATAACTGAAAATGCGATTTACTAATTTTTAATCGACTAAATTTTTTACGATATCTTTGTAAGAAATATGTTGTGATACATAACGCTACTGTCGTGCCCCCCTCCCTCCCCCCTGCCACAAACTAACTAACTAACTAACTAACCCACTAACTAACTAACTAACCCACTAACTAACTAACTAACGTGGGATGTTTGCATTAACTTTGGCTTCTATGAAACAGTCCTTTTTGTATAAATTGGCTAATTGGATCATTTTCTAAAGGTCGTATCTTCGGATCCACCGAACCGATTTTAATGAGTGAAAAGACATTTCGCCTTAGAATTTTATGTAGAATCAAGGAAAAATATTTTCCGTGGGGAACGTCACAAGGGGGGAAGTCAAAACTTAGCTGTATATACGGTTCCGAATGATACGATTCAATTGTGTCGCTACATTTTTAGACACGTACGAAGAACGAAGTTCTTCGAAAAGGGGTCTTATGCGTTTACCACGACGTTTGTAACCAGTCGAATTTCGATCCGGGAGTAGGGGGGAGCATCGATCATGGTCCTTAGATGACGAATAAGCAATAAAAAAAATGTACGTCCGTCCGTCTGTCAACACGATAACTCGAGTAAAACTCAACCGATTTTCAAAAACTTTTTCTTTTATGGTAATCTTTTATGGGATTGAATCTGGGCACTGTCGGCCCAGGGGCCGCCGAGCTAGGGCCGTTTAAGTGGTTTTCGGTCTTTTATGTATAACTTGTGTAGATCTTTTCCGATTTTCATAATTTTTTTTTGTTTGAAGGAACTGGGCATAGTCGACAATTTATGGAAGAAACTTTTTTCAATTTGAGTCCTTGGACTTAGCTAGGGCACTAAACACGAGTGTCTGCTAGGGCTCTACGGGCACCGTTTCGTCGCAAGGCTCAAGGGGTATTTGAGAATAAGCCCCCTAACGTGACCAGACTGTTTACTTGACTTGGCTTACGTTCTACTGTATCGATGACACGCATTAGGATAATTCTCTTCTCCGCTTGCCATTGACTGAGGAGAGAACCTTAGGGTCACATTAGTGTGACGAAACAGTGCCTCAGCTCGAGTGAAAAAGTCCAAATTTTCCTTTACGGAATCCCTTCATAGGTTCTGCATAAAAACCGTCAGAGAATCGGCCTTTACGTACAACTGTGCGAATTTCCATCGGTACTATCATTCACAGAACAAACTCCTCCTCAACTATAAAATATCGTGATGGCATAAAATAGACGAAATTTCGATAGCGTATCTCTCAGTGTAATTAAAGAAAAATGTGTCCACACTGAATATGTAAATTTTAGCGATGCTAAATGGACCGAAAACTCCTTGATCGCTCAATCAACACTACCTTTACTTCTTAGTTTATTCGTTCTAACTTCGGCGCACCGTGCGGTGTGCGGTATTTGGGATTTAGTTGGTTGCACTTTTTGGACGCAACCTAAAAAACCACCCATGAGTGTGACTCAAGGGGTATTTGAGATACGCAACATGAAATTGTCGTGATTTCGCAAATATTTGTAAAAAAGGCTTGATGTGCATCAAATAGCATGTAATAATTAATGTACCTAAGTGAGACAAACCGACCATGCCATTAATTGTCTCTTGATGTTTATTCCTATTCAACTGAACAACTGTAGCGGACATAACAAAGTTACGTAGAATACATTATACAGTGGCCGTCAATAAAGAAGTTATTTTTGCGAGTCATATTGTTAGGTGCAGGAAAGTATCGGACGGTCCCAAGACGAACAGACACTTTGTTTTTTATGGAAAAGATTTACTAACGCATAGTGGCAACTTTCCTGATTCCAGAAAGCACCCGCACATCAAAATCGTTTGAAAAATGGGTAAAATGACGGGATCGAACATAATCCTGTATACGAGCGCCATCTATATTTTCCTTGAGTTATTATTTTTAGTCGTTAGGGAAAAGACCAAGGATTAATTTGAGCCCTTACTCGATAAAATCGGCTGAAAATGGGTTTTTGGGGTCGTCTTGTAGTTTTAACCACCATCTCGAATTGGCGCGGCGGCGGCGGCTTGTGAGCTTGAATATAACAAAAAGACTTATCTATATGGTCCATTCTATCGGAAAATGTAATAAAATCAATTTCCGCACGTTAAGTGAGAGTGGGGCGGCCTTTTTCGTGCACAGTGAAACCGGCTACATATATATTAGACCCACAAAATGGACGCCATTTTGTTTTTTTGATGGGAAACATATACTAACTTATAGTGGCATCATTCCTGATTCCAGAAAGCCCCCACACATCAAAATCAGTTGAAAAATGGAGGAGAAATAAGTAAAATGACGAGGTCGGACATTATACTGACTATGAGCGCCATCTATAGGTTTTCTGATGAGTTAGTATTTTTAGACGTTAGAGAAAAGATCAAGGATTAATTTGAGCCCTTACTTGATAAAATCGGTTTGAAAAATGGATTTTTAGGAGCGATTTTCAGTTTTAGCCGCTATCTTGAATTGGCGCCGCGACGGTGGCTTATGAATTTGAAAACATCGAGAAAGGTTATCTCGAGGGTCCATTCTATCAGGAAATGCAATAAAATCAATTTCGGCACGCAAAGCGAGCGAACCGACACAGTGGAACCCACTATTTAAAAAATAACGAACAACGTACACACACCGAGTTCTGGCGCCCCTTCGTCAAGCACCACATCGATTGAACATCAATCTATTAACAACAATATTGTCATTAGGGGAGTTGAAGTCAAAGACAGCACTCCTTCTGTTGAATTAACGGCGATTTACGAAGGCATCAGGACACATCTTGGCATTTCTGACGTTGATGAGCTGTCGCCTGTAAGCGTCAGTGTGATTCCACCAAATCCGGCTAAACCAGCATCATCGTTCAGACCAATAAAAGTGGTTCTTCAGTCCGTTGATGCGAAAGTGAAGTTCCTTCAGATCAGGAGAGTAAAGAAAGACATAGTCCAATCCGATATCGGTATTTCAAGTAACTCCAAGCGACCGATTCTAATCACTGAGCAGCTGACGCGTCAGAATCAAGAACTCTTGTTTCAAGCACGTTCACTGCGTGAGCAAGGCAACTTTAAATTTGTTTGGTCCAAGAACGGAGAGGTATTCGCTCGATTTAGACCAAATACCAAAGTCATTAATATCAGTGATTCTGCGCAAGTAAATAGTCTAAGAACTGAATTGAAACTTATACCATTACAAAACTATGGACGACCACGACCCAGAATCTCTCAACAGTCTGCTGAATCTGACGCGAGAATTTGATGGTTCTGTTATACCTGTCAATGTGGGTGATTTAAACTCCAAGCACTGGAATATTAATCATCTGGCAAATAAAATGCAAATTGTGGAGCAATATATCGCCGCTTATCCTGGAATTTTACACGTCATTGCAATTTCAGAAACATGGCTCAATGAACTAAACAAATCTACGTTCAATATACAGAATTATCAGGAAATACACAGCGTAAGAACTAACTCAAATGGTGGTGGAATATCAATATTTCTGTATAATTCTATATGTAAAACAACTCCAAGAGTTTTAGTTGACCAAGTCACAACCGATCTGAACCACTTCCTAGTTTTAGAAGTACCGACAGTTAACACCACTATTGCAATTCCTTATCGGCGACCAGTTTACACAATTGCTTTCATTGATCGATTTTTGGATGAGTTGGAACGATTCTGTCTTAACAGGCCTCACACACTGATCATGGGCGACTTTAATTTGAACCAATTGAATGAGAGCTACCGTCGCAGACTAAATGATCTATTTGAAATGAGAGGCTTTGCACTTATGAATGAAATCTCCCAGAGAGGCATAACGAGGCCCTGTTCTGGAACAATCATTGACTTGTGTGCCACAAATATTCTACAGCTAGAACATAAACTGTCACTGGTTCATAATAATGCTTCTGATCACAGTATTCTGTTTGCCTCGGTTCAAAAAAGATTACAACGTTCACATAGTGCCACTGTGAAAACAACTTTCAATTTAAATAAAGCAGTTCAGATGGTTGAGGAGCTTTGCAATGCTGGGAACGTTGCTTGCGGAAATGATCTAAATATAGCACTACAAAACATCACATCAAATTGTACATCCACAATATCAATTAGATCAAATGAACGCATTGTCAAGACTCACGTTAATCGAGAACTCGTGCTAGCCATCAGAGAACGTGACAGACTGCTGGCTTTGATAAATACCATCCCCAGCAATGAGATTATTCGACAAAAATATATTGAGAAAAGAACCTTCGTGAACATTCTGAATGAACGTTTAAAATCCAATTTTGAGACGGAAAGATTGGAAGCTGCTGCTGGAAATGCCCGCAAGACTTGGAAACTTTATAAAGAAATCTTATTCAATCCAGTCCGTAAACCCAATCCAACAATGACAATCAATGGTGTGCCTGTTGATGACACAGCATATTCATGCAATAAAGTCAATGAGCACTTCTGCACTGCTGGCGAAAAAATTGCGGTGTCTATCATTGCTGTTCATGGCTATGATACGCAAGACATCGACGATCTGTATACGGAACATTCATCCAATAAGTGGTCCTTTGAGCATGTTAATGCCGACGCTGTTGCTGACGCGATAAACACCCTACCAAACAAGTCTTCTACAGGTGCTGACAAAGTTCCAATTTCGCTATTGAAGTCATCAGTTGTGTCTGTTGCACTGGTCATTGCTTCTTGCTTTAACTTCATGATCGACTATTCCGATTTTCCGTCCGAATTGCTGAAAGGCAAATTAACGTTAATCCACAAGTCAGGTAATTTTGACATTGATAATTTTCGGGGGTTAACTCTGCTGCCATCGCTGTCAAAAGTATGCGAGGAACTTTTACTTCGCCAACTTTACTCGTATTTGGAAAGGTTAAATCTGTTCGTTGGAAATCAGTTTGGTTTTCTAAAAAACAGTAGCTGTCAAAGTGCTGCACTTCAATTAGTGGATCTTATAAAGTCCAACTTTCGAAAAAAGCATGTTGCTGTCTTGTTCATTGACCTGAGGAAGGCCTTTGATACAGTGGATCCTAAACGCCTGGTTTGCAAACTCAAACGGCTTGGATTATCGAATTCTGCTGCGAAGCTCATGTTGAACTACCTTGAAAATCGCCAAACAGCAATGACATCTGGATCACACACAAGCATCTTCAAAAACATTAAAATTGGTGTTCCACAAGGTTCAAAGCTGGGTCCGCTGCACTTCATTATCTACATAAACGATATACTTAAACTGAACTTGATTGGTCAGCTTGTGTTGTATGCTGATGACGCGGCCCTATTTTATGCACTTGACTCCCCGGTTGATCTACAGAATGCTATGCAGCATGATATTGATATGTTACATGAATGGTTATGCAGAAACGTCCTCTCACTGAATGCTGCTAAAACATGTTTCGTTACATTTGGAAAGGCAAGAAATATTGCTGATTTTAAGATCAGAGTGGACGGCACTGACATCAGTCGTGTGACAAAGTACAAGTATTTGGGACTTATAATCGATGATGAATTAAGCTTTAGTGCACATGTGGACCACGTGAAAAAACAAATCACTCCCTTCATTTCCCTAATGTGGCGAAAAGGAAAGTATATCCCAGTGATCAAGCGTAAACAACTCTATTTTGCATATG
>CM055403.1:121626771-121707973 GCA_029228625.1 Pseudolycoriella hygida
CCCTCCTTCCGTAGAGTGCACCGTCACTTGAGAACAATCGCATATCCAGCTGCAGATCATGTTTCAGGGCAGTTATACAGACTTCTTCAGCTGAAAATAGTCAAGAAAAAGTGTCAAAAATTGACCTTTCTTACAAAAGTTGTTCCACGCCGGTGCAACAGCCTTAAACCGGGGAAGTCTTTGCATGGTCTTACAGTAGGAGTGGTATACTAGAACACCCCATACTCAGTTTTTAGGTTCATCGCTGCTTCAAGCAGCAAAGCGTTCCCGAAGTTTTCACCAAAAATGACTAATAACTCAGGAGTGGGGGAAGGCTTCAAGGAATCCAATGATGAAAGACCTTTGTAGGTGGAACGAGACACATATTTTCATTCGTTATTTTTTAAACTCAAAATTCTGAAAAGGGTTCTTTTTCAAAATATGTCCGCTCGTACTTGTCTTCAATCTTCCTCTTCAGCACAAACATTCAAGCAATGGGCAATTGCCATCGTCAATGTTTAAGAGGTTTTCGTGTTTACGTCTGTGAATATGAATTGCTTCATAGGTGGTGGTACATCGATGCGTAAGTTGTGGAGGAAAAAATCATCAAATCGACAAGTGCCCGCACAAAGAAAAAGGATCAAGGTGTTTCAATTGCAACGAGTTTGGTCACATTTCAAAGCGTTGCAGGACGAGAAACGAATCTACAAGTGTACACAGTAACACCACGGAGAAGATGGAAAGTGGTAAACTGGCAAAGGAAAGCGGAGACACGCTCCACTGGGGATTACATTTGTCTTACTGGCAATTTCAAGCGTTCCATGGACGAATGGAATTACGAGGATGCATTTGTACGCAAGCAGAAGAATCATTCATAAATAGATCGAGTTTTCTGAAATTGGAATACAAGCCAGAACCCAATAAGGTGACAAAGGTGGCAAAGTTAGGTGGTAACGAAGTCGACGTCATCGCATCGTATACACTACACATTGTGATAGAGAAGTTAGGTTATTACATTCCGGTGCACGTAGTTTGTGATGGACTCATTCCAGACGATTTATTATTGGGAATTAATTTCTTGAGACAAGTGGATGTTACGATCAAGGCAGGAGAAATCAAAATTTCACGAACCAGGCCGAACAGCTCCGAAAGTAATGAAACGAGCAGCGACGAAGCAAACACCGTGGTGGCAGTCGGTGGACGCAAATCATCGAACCAGTGAATATCTGAGGGCAGATATTTTTTTGAGGGGGGCCGTGTAGGTACAGGGTACCGGATAATAGGCAAAGTGAATGGAATTATATTTAATGAGTTTTACATTTGCGAATTGAAAGGATTTCTATTGATTTGGATTTTTTAGATTTAGTCATAGGCGAACCATGAAGAAGAACGCAACGCGTGTAATCGCATAAACAAATTGAATTGAATAAACTATCGTTCGTTTTCATGTTGTAAAGTTCATTGTTTTATTTGGATAAGTTTATGGTTCCTTCTATGATCCCACATGGTACTCTATTTTGCAGAGCTGGCTTTGCGGGTGAAACCAGCCTCAGGTCACTTATGTTGATTTTATGGTAGGCGCTAAAAATATGTTTTCCGACTGCCGTGAGGGATGTGTTCATAAAAAACTCTTCTTCGCGCAGACCGACAAAAAACGTCAGATTTTATCACCGTATTTAGATTTTCGATCAAACAAAATTTGAAAATCGGAAGAGATTTATTCGAGTTAAGAACAAAAAACATGTAGAGCGCTAGCAAAGACTCGTTTTTGGTGCCCTAGCTATATGTTAGGGCCCAATCTGAAAAAAGTTTCTTTTACCAATAGTAGGGTTTTCATAGACCTGTCGATTAAAAAAACAATTATGAAAATCGGAAAGGATTTACTCGAGATATGTACAAAAAACACGCATGGCCCTAGCAGAGACTCGATTTTAGTGCCCTTGCGAAGTCCAAGGACTCAAATTCAAAAAACTTTCTTCCATAAATTGTTTGCTATGCCCAGGTCTTTCAAACAAAAAAAATTTTGAAAACACTTAAACGGCCCTAGCTCGGTGCCCAGATTAAATCCCATAAAAGATTTTTCGATTACCTTTCAGGGAAAACAAAAGTTTTGAAAATCGGCTGAGTTTTACCCGAGTTATCGTGTTGACAGACGGACGGACGGACATTTTTTTTATTGTTGATTCGTCATCTAAGGACCATGATCGGTGCTCCCCCGCTACTCCCGGGTCGAAATTCGACTGGTTACAAACGTCGTGGTAAACGGATAAGGAGCTGTCCCTAAATTACGTAACACATTTTTGGCCACTAACCCCCCCCCCCCTCTCCGTCGTTGTCACACACTGTAACAATTACTCGACCCCCCCCCCCCCTTGTTACGTAACAAAATTGAGGAATTTATTTTTTTTTTAAACACAAGCAAATATGACGTTCAACGTGGTATCTTATGATTTGTCAAAAGTAGAGAAAGATAACTAGAAACAATAGCATTGCGTCACCAAGTGAAAAGCACATAACAGATGATTAAAAAAACGTTTCTCGTATGCGATTTTGAACAAATTTAATTAAAAATATCAGTTTTTGGTTGTAAAAGTGTATTTTACGTAACATTTCTACAAACCCCCCCCCCCCTTACCCCTCTCCCCTAAAGCTTTTCCGATTGTCTTACTTTTTTTTGTTTGAAAGACGAAGGCATGACCAACAGTTTATAAAAGAAACTTTTGCGTGTGCTTAGGGCTCAAATAGGTCTCATGTCGGACCTAAGGCCGGCCCTAACCAAAAACAATTTTTGTGCTATGTTGCAGAGCAAATTGAGGAAAACAGTTTTGTCTGTGGAATTGTGTGTCCGAGGCCTCTACTCAGGGACCTAGGTCGGTCGCGTCTAGCCCAAATGGTTTTTTTATATGTTGTAGAGAAAGTTGAGGAGAACATTTTTCTCTATTAGGGGGTCAATTTTGTACTTTCGGAAAGGTTTTTTTAAGCCGTTTCTTCTGACGGGTTTTTCAATATTGCCCTTTCGGCAATTCAATGTCGACGTAATTTCATACACTTAAGAGTTAAGTCAACATTTACTTTGATACGTTCGAGTCTTTTTGTAACATCTTTTCTGTTTGCCTCATCTATTCTGATGCGTACGGGTCGCTTGTATGTCATTTTTTTCGAATTTCGTCTCAGATAACTATGTATATCCAATGCAAATGCTCTTATTTTCTGTCTACGGCTCCGGCACAAACTACACCGAGCGTCATATCCATTCGATTACTCAATAAATGTCCATTGCTGAATGTCAAACGATCAGTCTACATCAGTATTTAGAAGCAAAAATGTGCGTGCAAAATAGATACAGCGATTGCATACTATGCAGGCTATGTATTCGAACAGAAGAGATCCAGAAGGTGAACGTAAAGACATTTAATTAGACGATCAACCTTTATTGGGGCTCAATGGAAGGGTGCAGAGTTTTCATTTAGAAGAAAAACACTTATTTCTTTGTTATAATTAGGTTTATTGAATCATTTCTTGCTTTACTTAGCGGCTTAAAATCTGTGTTATTTACCGTTCATTCATTTTACTTAGCTCTTATATAACGAGCTAATCGACTTCATAAACTAAGTTATAATAAGAGAAACCTTAAGATACCTTAGTTGCAGTGAGACCAAAAAAAAAAATGACGACATTGATGACCCTTGAACTGAGACATCTTAAGGTAAACATAACGTCATTGCATACTCACGAAGTGATCTTAGAGAGAAGTTTGAAGCATTGTACACGAATAATAATTAATCGAAATGATAAATGAAAATAAAGGAATGAAGGAAAAATGAAAAAAACACTCAATTCATGAAAAATGAACCATTAAGATGCACCAGTTTTCAACGAAAACGATAATTTTGGACGTGAATTATTTTTGCCTAAAATCATTTTCTGTTCTTCTTTCACGCGACGCTCGTGATCTTTACGCATTTTCTGTCGTTCTTCATCCATTTTTCTTTGTTCCTCAATAATAGCGAGACGCTCTTCAGCCTGAAAATTAACGGAAAATTTTCGTTAGCAGCAAAAAAATGTTGTAATGGAAAACGTAACTTTATTGGTGATGTTCAAGAATGGAAGGGGAAGGAGTATATACGTATTTATACGTAAATACATATTTCTAACGCGCCGCGACTCTCAAAACTTTACGCGTTTAGAAATGATAAGCGTTTTACGTGAAAAATATCTGTAAAATTTAGAGAATTTTTGCTCTTCCCAAAATTCTCAATTCACATGAGCCTTCCATCGGGAGCTGTAGTGCTATTTTCTCCTGTGCCCCCATTGCCCCCGTAGCTTCGGCCCTGTGACTAATACCGAACAAACGTGTAAATGAATAGGAAACATTCAGAGACCCATAGTCTTTCATGTCTGAGATCCTCCTTCACTTGGATGGCTGTTTTGTTGGAAAAAAGTCCAATATTCAGAACTATAAAAAAATAAAATTAAAAAAACGATTTTTAACTTGATGCTAGAGGTGAGCGGGTCGGGCTTTACCCGAAACCCGACCGCCCGAAAGAAGTTCGGGCCGAGTTCTATTACCCGAGAAAAGTTCGGGTGGAGTTCTGTTACCCGAAAAAATTTCGGTTCGAGTTCTATTACCCGAAAGAATTTCGGGTTGAATTGTTTTTAAAAGAAGTCATTTAGCTAGTTCAATTTTCCTGGCGCCGCTAGCGCTACCGCTAGCACTAGTTTATAGCGCTAGCTCTAATAATTACTTCAGAAGAAATTCAAACAAAAGTAGAAAGAAGAGTATGTAGTGTGGTCTCGGCGGCAGCGCAACTCAATTTTATTTTCGGCGGCGGCGGCCAACATTTTTGAAACCTTCTCGGCTGACGGCGGCGTTAAAAAAATTAAATTTTTCACTTTTTTCAATTTTTTAATTTCATTTTTTGTATAAATATTGACATTGATCTTCCAACTTCTATAATTTCTTTATTGTTGAACTATTCGGTTTGGATATGGTGCATCATTTTTAGATTTTTTTACAAACCGGTTTCGGTTTTTTATGTACCCGAATCTTTAACCCGATAAAAAGTACGCCCGAAACCCGCCCGCCCGGGATTTTCAAGACCCGAAAGCCCGAACCCGAAACCAGTGAAAATTGATTCGAGTTCGGATCGGGTTTTTTCCAATTTTCGGGCAGCCCGCTCACCTCTACTTGATGCGGCAAAACATTTCTGGGTTTTTGATTGGCCACTTTTGTAGTGGCTACACTTTCCTTTCCCAGAACATTCTTGCCGCAGAGAGTTAGGCACCCTTGAAAGTCGAGCACACTTTGGGCTCTAGCTCCTTAACAACAATCGGTAACTGTTCGATGTCTCGGCCCAAATCTTACCACTATTATGGCCGTTACTCATAACCAAATACAAAGCAAATGGTCACGTATTACTCCAAGTTGTTGACAAAAAGCTGTGTATACCATGTGCTAAAAGGCCTCTAAGTCAGACAATATCGATCTTAAAAAAATACGTATTTCACGACTTGAAACCACTACACGATTCTAGGCATGTATCACTTGCCCTGATCTGAAATACGTGGTAATTAAAGTTCCCGAAATTGGTCGAAGTTTCGGCGATATCGCTTGTAAGCTTAAAAGCGTTACGCTAAAAATCAATAACGAAAAACTTCGAAACAGTTAAGAGGGCTCTTAACGCGCTCACTCGTCTACGCTACAAAGGGCTCTTTGGAGGCTATTCATTTTCCCTTATTCCTTCTTTCGTAATGGGAAAGTGGTATAAATTCTTCTCTGGGGCAGCATTTGGTTTTTAAAACTTATGTTTTCTGTCATCATTTTACACATACGCCGTGAACAAGACTTTTGCACTTAAATTACATTCTGAGTTTTTAAAATGGCCCAAACTTTCGACACTCACCAGGAAACATAATGTCTCTAGCGTCGTGGGAGGATGACCCTATGCCATTTACACTCCTCATCCTTCCATTCATGAATAGGTAAGAAAAACTATTCAACATCATACTCACCAATTTCTTTTGGGCTTCCTCGATTTTTTTATTGTTTTCGGCAAGAATTGTTTCGAGTTCCTCTCGTTTCTTATGTTCTTCTTCCTATAAATGAGATTTTAGTTATTTTCTAAGATTGAGACAATTGACGGGGCAGATTATTGATCTCAAATCATTTGCCGTATAGAAATTGTAATGTTGCAAATTGTTGTTTCTCAGAAATTATTTTCGAACTAATGAATCAAAATTTGTGCAAACAATTTCCAACATTGACAAACTTCCAACCAAAACTTTTAATAAACAAAATCAATCCGAATCAATACTGAAAATCAATCAACGGATTCAGTACCATTCAGACGAATTAAATTTTGTTCATAATTGTAAACGTTAAAACAAAAAAAAATTTTAAATTAATAATACCTGCTCCGGCGATGCATTGTTTACTATTTATAATAAAATAGAGGAGGAGATCCATCATCGGCAAACGGTGTGCCTATTTTCATTTTGCTTATCAATGAGAACAGCATATTTTTAAGTTCTTCAAATTGTCGAATTGATAAAAAAATTTTTGGTCTTTGATTTTCTGTATCCAAAATATAAAGCATTTTTGTTTGTTCGTATCATCAAAAAAGTTAGTCAGAATTTACAATCATTAAAATGCTTCAATTAATTTTCTATAATATTCATTGCCTGTCTAAATTGCCAAGAGAATCCACAATCTTTGTCAATTTTTTTTTAAATCTTGCCCAATCTGATCGGTAGTAGTCGCATTGTTGAGATTCCTTTCAAGTGTAATTAAGTTTACATCAGACACGTATATATTAACTTGTGAGAAGTATAAGATGCGTGGAGTATTCTAAAACGTTTCCAGTAGACGTAAAACTAAATTCAGAACCGGAATTACACGAAGCCCGCGCGAGGTGTCTTAGAACATCCTACGCTTTCCCAATCTTTAAGTCGAAGATGTTCTAAACATCGAAAAATTTTAGAACGAAATTTCGACGGGGAACGGATGATATACCACACGCAATTCGTATACTTATGTGGTGCGACAATATAGACGTAAGCAAAGTCAAACTTTCTGAGGTCAATTTTGTGCGTGACCTTACGTAACTGGTACGGGGATGAAGCTTACTGCTTATGGAGTTGCCCATGTTACCCTTTCCTTTCTAGGCACGAGAACCTCCTAATAACTGTAATTCTAAATCGGTTTGGATTGAATTAAATTTTTTTAATGCATAGCGAGCGGTATTGTTGTGTTACATTGACGGTTCATCGCCAATGTATACATAAAATAAATGCCACGAAATTGCACGAAACTGTGTAAACTGCACGAAACCACTTATAAGCTGCACGAAACCATGTAAATCTAGTTACTGTGTAAGGTATGAAACGCTCTCATCGTACTAAACGAAAAACATGGCCGCTTTGTTGTTGTCAAAGCGAACCTGTGGAAAATATGTGAAATTTTTTGGTGTGTTTTCAACATACCGCTCGCTTATGCATTAAAATTTTGAACTGAATTGGCTATGATATGCAGTTGTAACACATCTGCGATTACGACACCTCGCCTTTGGCTCGGATATCGCAAACTTTCGCAGATGTGTTACAACTGAATTACATAGCCAATGCAGTTAATAACTATTGATTAGCTCGCTGGTATTTTCGATTTATTTCTATCGGATAATCTTCTCGCAAATTAAATGTAAAGAAAATTGTTGTTGAAACACCCGGGTGATAGCAAATTCTTTTAATGTCAACGTTCACTTTTTAAATCGAAGCTCAATTCACGCGTAATCAATGTGATGTGATGTCAGGGGCCTTATTTTCAATATAAGAGAAAATTTAAGTCGACAGAAATTTCCACACGAGACGTCGTGATTCTGAGAAATTCGATTTTCAATTCGTGACTTTTGACGTTTCTTGTGAGAATTTCTTGTAAATGTCAAATTTTATGTGACAATTTCTCACAAAATGCTCTCGTGGTATTTCGTTAGGGAGAAATATTTCTCATTGGAAAAAATCTCAATGTCACAAAATATTGAAAATAGGGCCCCAGGGACGTGACAGTTTCTTGTTTTTAGGCCCGTACGAAGAACGAACTTCTTCGATAAGGGGTCTTATGCGTTTACCACGACGTTTGTAACCAGTCGACCCGGGTGTAGGGGGAGAGCTCCGACCTTAGATGACGAATCAGCAATAAAAAAAATGTCCGTCCGTCCGTCTGTCAACACGATAACTCGAGTAAAACTCAACCGATTTTCAAAAACTTTTTTTCCCTGAAAGGTAATCGAAAAATCTTTTATGGGATTGAATCTGAGCCCAAGGGCCGCCGAGCTAGGGCCGCTTAAGTGGTTTTTGGTCTTTTGTACATAACTCGAGTAAATCTATTCCGATTTCCATAAATTTTTTTTTGTTTCAAAGACCTGGGCATAGCCGACAATTTATGGAAGAACGTTTTTTGAATTTTAGTCCTTGGACTTAGCTAGGGCACTAAAAACGAGTCTCTGCTAGGGCTCTACGTGTTTTTTGTACATAACTCGAGTAAATATTTTCCGATTTTCAAATTTTTTTTTGTTTGAAAAATCTGGGCATGACCGACAGTTTGTGGAAGAAAAATTTTTCTTTTTGAGTCTTTGGACTTAACTAGGGCACTACAGACGAGTCTTTGATAGGGCCCTACGTGTTTTTTGTACGTAACTCGAGTAAATCTCTTTCGATTTTCAAAAACGTTTTTGTTTGAAAGATCTCGGCACGGCCGACAATTTATGGAAGAACTTTTGCCTGTGCTTAGGGCTCAAGTGGGCCTCATGTCAGTCCTAAAGTCGGCCCTAACCAAAAAACATGTTTTTTGCTATGTTGCAGAGCAAATTGAGGGAAGCATTTTTGTCAATGGAAGTATGTGTCCGAGGCCTCTAAGGTCGGCCCTAGCCCAAAAAATGGTTTTTTGCTATGTTGTAGTGTTGTAGAGGTCATTTTTGTGTGTTCGGAGAATTTTTTTACCCGTTTCTTCGGACGGGTTTTTCAATGTTGCCCTATCGGCAATTTCCAATACAACTTAATGTGAATGCAATATTTACTTAAATACGTTCCAGTCTTTTCGTAACATCAACTCTGTTTGTCGCAGCTATTCTGATACGAACGGGTTCCTTCATATGTTTATCTTTGCAAGTAATATTCAACATGAAGTTAGTTGCGGTTGCGACCGAGGCTAACTTCATTCTGAGAAAATCAGCTTATTTTTGAACTTTGCAATGAATTCAGATGGTCCTGGTAAATTTATGAATGAAATCGGGTGATTTTGTTTGCAATGAAATTAGCTTCGGTCACAACTGCAACTAACTGAAAAAGCCGTGGCATGTGGAAAAGTGGTCAATTTTGAGGGTTTTTTAGGTAATGCTCGGAGTTTTCGAATTTTAGCTCCAGAGTGACAATAGCTAGAGAATTGGTTTCTTCGGGAAAGTTATAGAGTTTGGTCAGGAGAATTTTTTTGGATCTTAAGAAAATGCTGGCAGTCAAACCTGCGCCATCTTGAATTTTCCCAAGCAATAAAATAGGTTTTTTTTGGTTTTCGAATTTTAGCTTCGGAATAACAATACTTAGAGAGTTGGTGTCTTCTACAAAGTTATAAAGTTTGATCAGGAGAATTTTTTGGGATTTTCAGAAATCTGCCAAAGTGGAAGCCATCTTGGATTTTTGTTAGGTATAAATTATGCTTCTTTGGGTTTTCGAATTTTAGCTCCGGAATGACAATACTTAGAGAGTTGGTCTCTTCGGGAAAATTACAGAGTTTGATCAGAAGAACTTTTTTGTATCTTAGGAAAATGGCTGCCAGCGGCGCCATCTTGGATTTTCGTTTATGGAGTGTTCCGAAGGTGACATGAAGTGTTCCGAAGGCAGCCGAAGGTGACACGAAGTGTTCCGAAGGCAGCCGAAGGTGACACGAAGTGTTCCGAAGGCAGCCGAAGGTGACACGAAGTGTTCCGAAGGCAGCCGAAGGTGACACGAAGTGTTCCGAAGGCAGCCGAAGGTGACACGAAGTGTTCCGAAGGTAGCCGAAGGTGACACGAAGTGTTCCCAAGATAGCCGAAGGTGACACGAAGTGTTCCGAAGGCAGGCGAAGGTATCACAAAGTATTCCAATGGTAGCCGAAGGTGATACGAAGTGTTACGATGGTAGCCGAATTTCTTGGAGAACAATTTTTTTCGGAAAGAAAATTTTTTAAGGAAACATTTTTTTGGAGAAAAATTTTTATTCTGAGAAAGATTTTTTTGGAGAAATTTTTTTTTGAAGAAAAACTTTTTTTTTGGAGAAAAAAACGTTTTCCTTGGAGAAACATTTTATGGAAAAATTTTGTTTGGAGAAAACTGCTATTTTTGTGGAGAAACTTTTTTCGGAGACTATTTTTTTTCGGATAAATTTTTTTTAAGAAAATTTCTTTCTCTGAAAAATTTTTTCAAAAAATATAAATTTTTTTAACAACTGAAAACTTTCAAAACGACTGATATCACAACAAAAACCTCTCATGTAAAATGATGTAGTTTACTTGTTAGGCACTTAAGAAAATACTTAAAAGGTAGAGTGCGACGCAGTCCGTAAGTCCGCTTCCAAAATAAAGATATCGCTTGTGGTGACGCTATCGCTGATAATACGCAGAAATTTGTTTGAATGGAATCTTGTGTTCAAAGTTTTGATTTTCTAAAAAAATTGCAGCGCTTTTTTAAAACAAACTTACGTTGTGTTACAAAAATTGCGTCACAAATGCCGGACCCAATGACGAAATAATTTTTCTGAACTTTCAGTTTTTGCGCTGCAAAAAGTTAAATTTTTGCCTGTAAAAACTAAAGTATTGAAAAATGATTCCGCTGGTGGGTGCGGTATTTATGACGCAATTTTTTTAACACAATGTAATTTTTTTAATTAACGCTGCAATTTTTTCAGGAAATTAAAACTTTGAACACAAGATTCCATTCAAACAAACTTTTGCGTATTTTACGAAGTTTTTGTTTGCGATTAATTGTAAAAATCAAAGGAAAAACTGTCACGCCCTCGTTCTTAATTTTTAAAACAAAACATTTGGATAGAAACCTCAAAATTGGAGCTAACGTTATTGTGAATAACATCCATATGAAGTTAGCTGCAGTTTAGAAATATAGAACAATAATGACACTTGTTACGTGTGAAGTTGGCGTTGATATGAAAAGTGACCGCTGACATTTCAACAACGAATGCGTCGATACACCTCATAATTCTAATCAAAGAATTGTGGCGAAATCTTAAACAACATCAATGGCCTTTCTAGAGACTTTCCCTCTTGAATCAATGGGCATGATATATATGAATAAAACATTGGATTAAGATCGGAAAGTACGAAACGAAAACAAAAAATTAAAAAATCAATCAACTTTAACGAATACGAAAATGACATTCACGTTGCTTGACCGCATCTTTCACTGTTTCTCGCAACTTGTCCCGAAGCACCGTCCTCATAGGTGACTAAAGCGTACCAAGCCATAACATTGGAAGCTTAATTTTGTGAATTCTTCATAAAGTAACAAACCCTTTGGGTAGCATAAAAGGGTTGAAATCGACGGTGAGAAAGAAATGTACAAGAAAAGGATAGGAAAAATGTTTGTTGTGGTGAATGACAAATTCAAAGTCGAACACTATGTACAAGTACAGAGACAGGTAACATATAACAAGCATGCATTTTGAAAAATCGTCACTTTTATAAATCACTTCGCGTCAGTCACGCTATCTGAAGACTATTGAAGGAATTAAAGCAGAATTAAAAGGAAAATTACTTGCGTTGAAAAGAATTCTTTTTGAACATGGCGAATAGAACTTCAAACTTTAAAAGTCTCGATATTAAAGAAATCTACATAATATTCGAGTATGACGCCCTAGATGAGTACGCAGTCTCTGCAATCAGTAGCGACTACTGCAATACTCTAAGCTTCGATATAAGAGATTAATCTTGAGTTCAATGAAAACCTTCGGTTGTATCAGGTAATGCGGAGAAAATGAAATTACCTGGAGAAAAGAAAAATTATCTGCTACAGGTGAAAAGCGTTAACCATTTTTTTTCCTGTCAACGTTACATAAAATGAGAGAAAACTGAAAAGTTTCATGATTTCGTTGCATTTTTCTAACGTTTTTGGTCTAGTCGCTCTTACCTTTTTATCACAGTATGGTCTCAAAGTGTGTGAACGACAGTAAGAGTTATTTACTGTCTTCCTGGAAAATTTGTTGTTGAGACGTGTGGGAAGTTTGCATCCCACACGTAGAAACAAAAAGTTTTCCAGGAAGACAGTGCACAATTTTTCATGCTTGTGCCCGGAAAATCCAAAAAATTGGTTTTGAACGAGACGGTAATGACTCATTTTCCATCCGCAAGCATGAAAATAGTTTTGCTTAACAAATTTCTACATGCGCAGCGCACTGACCGAAAACCGTTCATTTCATTGATTTTCATGACTTTTGTACGTCATTTACATGAAAATTATAACAATTCACTCGGGGAAAACTTAAAATTCGTGTTGTCGTGTGGGCATTGACGGATAACTCCTACGAAAACTTTAATTTTCATCGTTTCTTCCCTAGTGACTTAAATAACTACCTCATTCTGTTGCATTGGAAATGAAGTTAGTTGCGAGAAATCCAAAAATGTAAGAAGAATAAAATTGTGCAAAAGTGCTAACTAAGATATCTCTCTAAAACTTAAGCTAAGATCCTAAAATTTGAACAAATTATTTTTTATTAACTTTCGTTTGTCGAAGAGTAACATGTATGTACAATCACAAAAAAATGTATATTTAAGAGCTGCTGCAAACACACAGCTCGATAATCTGAAAATTTGAAATTATTTTGCACATTCACACCATTCAACACTAAATACAGTTACACTCAGTCACACAAAAATGTGAATCTGAATTTAATGATAAAAACTTTAAAATTCGAAGCAAAAAAAAAGAGAATAATGAATAAAATTGGTTTAATTCATTTTTGGGTTAAATAATTCATAATTTGTTAAAAATAAAAATTTGTAATTTGTATTTTATACCGAAACAAGTAGATAAGTAGAAGGACAAATAGTGAAAACAAAAAAGTATCGGTCGAATCGAAACGAACAACCGACAGATAGCAGCACCTACCTCACGTTTGCGTTCTTCTTCACGTGCTAATTCACGCCGCTTTTCCAACTCGATCATCATTTCGTGTTCCATTTGCCGTTTAGCTGCTTCAACTCGCTTGGATACTTCCAACTCAATCTCATCTTTCCTTTTCTCGAGTTCTTCTTCAACTCGCCGCTTGACCAGCATCTCTATGCGTTTGGCTGCTTCTTCTTCAATAATCTACAAATTAAAAAACACGGGTCAAGAAAATTGTTTTTTCAAAGTTGTGAAAAGGTGTCGTAACTCAAAGGTGTAGTAGACAAAGGAGTTTGAAGGGAAGCCTTACCTCCTTCACACTTTAAAGTCCCTAAAATATTACGAATGAAAGAAAAGTGAAGAAAAAAGGCTCGAACAGGAAGCGGTGTTTGAAATAAGGATTATAGACCAGAATTCACTGTGTCGCAAAAAAATCATTTGAATTTAGCAGTCCAGGCTCGCGACAAAAAATACAAAATTTGAAAATATGTCAAGCAGCATGCACTTCATCATGAAATAATCGTATACTTTGACTCAAGCCGACGCCGCACAACAAGCTTTGAAAAGGTACCGTTGACGATTTAGGTTCGTATAAGGTTTGAGTAGGGTTATAGTTTTCAATATGTGCATTGCATGTCAGCTTTTTCCCTTGACTGAAAGTCAAAGGGTCTTATGAAAATAAATACCTCTGATGAAAATGTATGAAATACTATTCGCGATTCTCTTTAACAATAGATGGCACTATGCAAGTATGCTCGAACTGTCAGATTTTTTTGTTCTCTGACAGCTGAAGATGATTTGATTTAGTTTGCTTTTTCACAACTATATGTGAATGTGATGTCGCTCTCTTCATTTAGAATCACGAAACGGTCTGAAACCCAAAGTGATCCACTGGTTATACGAATCGATAATCAGACCTATAATTTCGTACGGATGCTTTGTATGGCATCATAGAGCGAAAATCAAGACCACGCTGGCTGACCTAGTACATGTTCAAAGGATGCTGCTGTTGGGAATGACAGGAGCGATGAAAAGTTCTTCAACGAAAGCTCTTGAAATGATGCTGTCAATTTTACCAATAGATCTTTTTCTGGAGCGTGAAGCTTTGACAGCGTCGCGTCGTTAAGACTAAAGAATGGAGAGTGTTGGCATGGTTCAGATCATGGCCACGCTAAGATTTTAATTGAAAAAGCCGAAGAAATTCCGGAGGTAATGCTGAAAACAGATCATTGCACTCCACGATATTTTTTTGAAAAAAATTTTTTGGTATCCACTCCTAGTAGAGAGGAATGGGAACGAGAGAACGATTTGGTCATGCCAGATGAAGTGACCTTGTTCACTGATGGATCTAAGACTGAGAAGAGCGCGGGGACTGGAATTTTCTCAAAATTCGCCTCCTTGCGAAAGTCCCATCCCTTAGGAAAGTACGCTACGATCACGCAGGCAGAAAATTTGGGATCATAGACGCATGTAACACCATGATGGACATGAACGTTAAAGATAAGAGGATAACAATATGCACTGACAGTCAAGCTTGTCTCAAAGGTCTTAATGCCCATTGCTTCACGTCAAGACTAATGATAGAATGCTTAAATAGGGTAAGCGAATTGTCTTTGTCGAACACAGTGAAACTAATGTGGGTTCCAGGACACCGAGATGTAACTGGGAACGTAATAGCAGATGAACTGGCCCGAGAAGGAAATGCAAGCTACTTCTGGGGACCAGAACCGGCCTTTGGACTTTCACACAGATTACAGAGGACCATTATTAAGGAAAACTACTCTAAAATGCAACACGAAAAGTGGAACAAACTTCACAATTGTAAATACTCGAGGATATTCATGACCTCTCTATCAAACAGAAGAACTAAATATCTACCAGCTGTTCCAAGACAGCTCTCAGAAATATAATTGGAATCATTACGGGGCATGTTAGATTTCGAAAACACTTGCACAACATGGGATTCTCGAACACAACAACTTGCAGAAAATGCGAGGAAGCACAAGAGACACCTGCCCCTCTCTAATGCAGCGAAGACTCAACTTCTTTGGATGGCCAGTCCTCAGCACGGATCAAATCAGAGAGGTTAAGATTAGCAAGATACAAGAATTCTCTAAGAAATTTATAGAAAAGGGTTGTTTATAGAGAATAATACTGTGTAGTGAATGAAATTAAAATTTACTTATTGTGTATAAGTTTATATGGCAGAGAGTTTTTGGTTGTAAAAGGGGCCTTATTTATACCTAAGTTTATTGTAAAATTATACTTGGAACCAATTAATCTAATATAATCTAATAATTTGTTCATAGTGATGTTTCAGCTGGTCATGCAAGGAAACATAGAAAAATTGTAGTTGCAGGTCAACAAATTTGGCAACAGTGAAAAGAGACACAAAGCCTAATAGTGCGCATACGCAATAGCTCATTATTGCCAAAATTGTAAGGTTACATGCCCTCATTCACAGCAACCGTGGGCCATAGTTGTATTACCTTCCAATTAACCGGTTGGAAACTGCAGGAAAAATAAAACCGGATACAGGAAAAAAATAACCTCTGGAAAAAACAGCCTCAACCACCCGGAGGAAGTAAAACTAGACGTGGGCGCCGATTTTAAAACTGTCGGCGGCAGCGAGTCGAGTGTTGAGAAGGCAGCGGCGGCGCACCGAAAGAAAATTAGGGTCGGCGGCGGCGGCGTTTTCGGCGTGCCCAAAATTTTTGTACTCATCTTTAAAACATATTTAAACCGAAACTAAACTAGTTAATATTTAATGTTCAGAGTTTAAAAATAGTTATAATAGTGTGAGCTATAAGCTTTTAACGGTTTGAATAAGATGAGCCTGAGGAAGTGCGTCACGGAATAGCCGAGAGCTAAAACGAAGCAGGCTCTATGGTCCCCGAATTTAGTTTTGAACCCTCAGCCTTTATTCCGCAATCACTTTACAAAAATTACTGAAGAGCTGGGTGGGATTTTTTAGATTTATCACGTTGGGATATTTAGCTCTCGAATTATGTTTGTCAACTATACATAACTTTCCCCAGCACTCTCAATGCGTCCGCATCGGCGCTGCAAACTTTTCACACAAAAACGTCTTCAACACATACAAAGTAATTCACACACAGTATCGACAGAAAAGGAATGCGTTCCATTCCGCAAAGGAGCCTATTGGTAATTTCGCGGTAACGAAATGCACTCACTAACTGGTGGCAAAACAAACCGTCTAACATTTGAGTGCGAAGAAACAGCATATGTAGTCTCTTAGCAATCATATTTTAGATGGTTTGTTCTGCTACCAAATAGTGAGTGCCTTTTGGAGGGGGGGGGGGGCTGAGAGATAAGAACGTAAAAGAAGCGCTTCATAGCTGTCGGAGTGAGAAGTGGGCCAGTGAGTCACACACCAGGGATCGCAGTCGTATTAGGCATGGTAAATGCGATTACTTGTTAATGTGCAACTGGCAAGGGTTTGGCCCCGAAAACTGGCGTCAATGTCCTTTGTGAAGGAGGTATTGACTGTTTAACTTAAGCAGAAGAGCCAATGTCGATGTGTGCTATTTCTACTTTGAGACTCTGTCAAAAATTCTATTGAAAAACAAGACTCATTGACCGAATGACACTGTCTATTAAAACGAAAATTGTCTTTTTGAAATAAACAGTCAATAGGGTTTGGAATAACTAAATTAAAGAAGTCAAAAGAATACATTTTGACGGCGTAAGCAAAAAATCGGCGGTACACACGTCTAAGTAAAACCCATGGTTAATAAATTATTTAAAATTAATGGAAAGTATCATTGCACGGCGCCGCCGAGCTTTAAAAAAATGTGTAGGCATTTAAAAATTATAGAAGAATGTCGTTGATAGCCAGTTATTTTCTCTACAAGAGCAGTAAACCCTTGCAAAAAATCTACTGTGCGCCGCAACGTATAAGTCCCTTGCGAGGTCTAAGGGGCAGAGGGCCTTCATGGCGTAAGTAAAGCACGGGGGTGATTTAATTAAATTTTTTATGTTATTTTATTCGTAAAATTTGTTTGATGTTATTTTGTCAAAGATCCTCAGATCTCTAGAGCAGTATAGCTGATGACAACAACAATATTGCCCCAAAAATCTCTTCAGCTGTTCCACCTTTTAAAATTTCGGATTTTTGAGAACGGAATGACTAAGTGCACTTCAGTGCAAATAGTATTTTAATAGACTATTTTCACTTTCGTGCAAATAGTGTTTTAATAGACTATTTGCACTTCAGTGCAAATAGTGTTCTAATAGAATAACTTAATTGTTTACTGATAGATTTTTGTCATGTGACGAATTAGCTTTTTTTTCAGCAAAATGTGACATGAAGAACTAGCTTTATCCTTCTACAAAATGTGAAGTGAAGAAGTAGCTTTTTCTTCTACAAAATGTGACGTGAAGCACTAGCTTTTCCTTCTACAAAATGCGACATTAAGAAGTAGCTTTTTCCTCTACAAAATGTGACGTGAAGCACTAGCTTTTCCTTCTACAAAATGTCACGTGAAGAACTAGTTTTTCCTCCTGCGAAATGTCACGTAAAGAACTAGCTTTTCCTTCTACAAAATGTCACGTGAAGAGCTAGGTTTTTCTTCTACAAAATGTCACGTGAAGAACTAGCTTTTCCTTCTACAAAATGTCACGTAAAGAACTAGCTTTTCCTTCTACAAAATGTCACGTGAAGAGCTAGCTTTTCTTCTGCAAAATGTGACGTCAACAACTAGATTTTTCTTCTACAAAATGTCATGTGACGAATTAGCTTTTTCTTCAGCAATATGTGACATGAAGAAGTAGCTTTTCCTTCTACAAAATGTGACGTGAAGAAGTAGCTTTTGCTTCTACAAAATGTGACGTGAAGAACTAACTTTTCCTTCTACAAAATGTTACGTGAAGAAGTAGCTTTTTCTTCTACAAAATGTGACGCGAAGCACTAGCTTTTCCTTCTACAAAATGTCACGTGAAGAACTAGCTTTTCCTTCTACAAAATGTCACGTGAAGAACTAGCATTTCCTCCTACGAAATGTCACGTAAAGAACTATCTTTTCCTTCTACAAAATGTCATGTGACGAATTAGCTTTTTCTTCAGCAAAATGTGACATGAAGAACTAGCTTTTCCTTCTACAAAATGTGACGTGAAGAAGTAGCTTTTTCTTCTACAAAATGTTACTTAAAGAACTAGCTTCTCCTTCTTTAAAATGTCACGCTAGCATTTTCTTCTGCAAAATGTCACGTGAAGAACTAGCTTTGCTTCTACAAAATGTCACGTGAAGAACTAGCTTTTCCTTCTAGAAAATGTCACGAGAAGAGCTAGCTTTTCCTTCTAGAAAATTTCACGTGAAGAACTTGCTTTTCGATGTACAAAATGTAACGTGAAGCACTAGCTTTTCCTTCTACAAAATGTGACGTGAAGAACTAGCTTTTCCTTCTACAAAATGTGACGTGAAGCACTAGCTTTCCCTTCTACAAAATGTCACGTGAAAAAAGCTTTTCCTTTTGAAAAATTGTCACGTGAAGAAGTAGCTTTTCCTTCAAGAAAATGTCACGTGAAGAACTAGCTTTTAGTGATTGAGGAACTAGCTTTTCCTTCTACAAAATGTCACGTGAAATTCCGGGAAACGAATGCCACCATCGAATAATGTATGTTAATATGATTTAAGTTTTGAGAAAAACAACAACATTGCTTATAATAGAAACTTTCATATTCAATGATGTCGATATTTTCTTCATTGTCCTTTTCTCGGCACCCAAAACCAAATTTCCATCAGGGGCCGTCCATAAAGGACGTCCGCATTTTTAACGACTTTTTCGACATCCCCCTCCCCCCTGTCCCGCTTTGTCCGTTTAGCCATACCCTCCCCACTTTCCCCAAGGACATCCGAATTTGGCGAAAAATTCACGAAATTGACGGATTTTTTTTCGTGAATATCGTCAACTCTTCGTGAGATTCGTGAAATTGTTTCACGAAAATAGGCTTTGCCACTCACAGTGCGGATTAGTCGGATATTACAATGTTTCCCAAAGCAAAAGTTTCATCCGGGATCTCTACGCACCTTCCAAATTTAGATCATCCTGAAGATGATACTCAGCGTCTTCCATTTCGTTAGCGTTTACATTCGTCTCTATACAACAAACAAATTAATGCTCGTGTGCTCATCTACACGCTGACAGCAAAACAATAGATCAAAACATATTTGACGGTCGGTTGACCTTTGCCGACTATACTCTAGTAATTGCGAAATATTTTGAAGATAACTGAAGTGCAAATAGTCTATTAGAACACTATTTGCACTGCAGTGCATTTAGCACACGCCTTTTGAGAACTCGGTTTATCTGGATTCGATATTTTGGAATCCGGTGTTTCGTGGTTTGGTATTTTGGGGTACTTTCGTACTACGGACGTCAAAGCCGCGCGGAGAAATCCTTCAAAATCCGTGTTTTTATTGCGGCGTCGGCGTATGTCAAAGTATACAAAATTTCAACTTATGCACTCATCATGAAATTTCATATATTTTGACATATACACTAACGCTTCGATTTGAGAAGATCTTGCAAACTTAAAAATTCTCACTTTTTTGGTGAAATTTCTTTTGGGAAATCCATTTGCACCTTTTTTAAAATTTAGCAAGTCGCCCACATTTTCAGAGGATGCATATTTCCAGCTGCAAATTAGGAAATATGTATTCGTAACAGTTTTTAAAAATCGTGTACTTCGCGGACGTGTACGATTATAAATCCTACGTCCGTCATAAGGCATAAAGATGAATGTAAGTGCCTCAGGGACAATACTGAATAATTCGTCCGATTTCTGCGATTTCTCCTATTTAGAACCTTAAACGAAAATCCAACTAACTCATTGGTCCAAATTAGAATTATAAATACGGTAGACGCAAGGCTCCGAATACTTCGTACGGGTGTAAACAGCACCAATTAAGAAAAAGACATCGTCATATGAGAAATTTTATTACTTCTATCCATATTTTTAAACTGACAAAACTTTAGCAACAATAAACTTTAAATCGTAGAATTTAATTTTTGGCGACATTCAAGTGCAAGTGAACGTTGCTAAACCAAATTCAGAAAGTTTCTGAGTCAATCTGATTTTCTCAGAGTCTTTCAATTTTTGTTGAACGTCCAAATTATAAAGTACTTTCAAAGCAACACCAGAGTTGAAAACGTCACCATTTCGATATGCGTCTAAAACGCATTTTAACACCTTTGGTCCATTGCGTAGCGACGAAATCTTTTCGGTCAAATCTCTTTCGGATTCGTTTCTGTGTTTCTCAACGATTTCATTGCAATCGAGTTTTGTTGTGTCAATTTGGTGTGGATTCAACTCGACGTTTTTTAAATCTAAAATGTTATTTTCTGCCACATACTTTGCCAGACAATAATCTTGTTGTAGGACCGCCAACGTTTCGTTTTTATTTCCCAAATAATCGTTGAAAATGATAACGAAATGTTCATCATTTGTATCACAGTGAAACATGACACTCGCCAAGTCCTTGGTAAGTTCTTTTCTAGTTGATTCCAATTCCGCTTTATCATTGCTCTCCTGAATTACACTAATTTTAATCAACAAATCCAAAGTTTCTTTGCGATCGAATTCTTTGATCAAACAGTCGGAATGATTGGGAATTTCTTTCTCGATTCGATCGGTGAATGTTTTCCGCACTACCATTTTGGTCAATGGCATGACAAACAGACAGTTCGGTGAAGGTGTTTCCACCGATTTGAAGCTATTATCCAATTTTCCTTTTCTTTGCAAATATTGTATCAAGCAAGCTTCACCCTCGTTATATCCACCATCCGCGGCAGACACGTAAAATATCAGCGCGTAAATTACCACACAATAAGCGGCTAACTTCATGTCGTCGATTTGATTTAAAACAACACTCGAAGCAAACGATCTCAAAACTAGATGAATACTAACGTCCGATACAGAGATACAACTTTCTTAAATACGTAATCAGATTTGATGAATTGAAATCATTTGACCATTAAATTTTTTTTCACAATTTTTAGAAAATGCTTGCACGGTAGCTTAACTATACGAAATGTATTCAATTTGTCGTTGAAGAGATCGTTCAATTTGTGTAGTACATAATTACATTTAACAATTTGCGATCGGTCGCATTCAAAACACTTTGCATTATTGAGCTTAACTGTTGCGATTTATTTGAATTTTATTTTTGTAACTAGATTAGAAGATCACCACTACGAGAATATTTCCGCCTCCGATGCATTGTATTTGATTTAGAAAGTCGTTTCGCTTCTGCAAATTGATAAGCCTTTATTTCACAGGGTCGAATTAAAGTGCTCCAATTTGCAGATCAAGCAAAGATGACATAAGTTTAGCTTATTGTATTGCTAGTCGATTTTAGCTTAACCCAAGTTTGTGTTGTAGAGCTTGGAAATCGACATGAAATGATTCTAAAACTTGTTATCTAATTCTCAAAAATCACAGAGGTTTTTGTTATCAATTGTGTAGGGTAGACATTTCAGGTGATGAACACACCCGACACGATGAACACCTGTTCTTGTAGTGCGTTCACTTTTTATTTCTTAGATGGGTTTACAAAGTGTTTTTTATTTTTGCTGTTATTTTTAAGGTTCCGTCAAAGTCTCAAACTTTGACCGATTTTTTACCGTTTTTCATACATTTTTTCAAATTTTCAACATTTTGTGAAAAATCAAAATCGCAACGAAATGTCAATTTCTAACGAGGGGCCGATAATCGTGTATATTGGCATATTGGCATCTCTAAAATTGGCATTTTTAGACACCCTCCCCCTGTAACGCTAGCGTAACGCAAGGTCAGTTTTTTTTGCACAATTTTCAGAGATTTCCAAGGATTTTCTTGCAATTCAAAGGAGTTATTGAGGATTTCAAATGAATTTGAGGATTTTCTTAACAATTGATTTTCTTTTGAGTACAATAGGATTTTCTTCATTTTTTTGCCACTCGATTTCTAAGACTAAGACTAAGCATAATCTTCTTACTAAATTTTAATGATGCTTCTAAGGCGACGTACTCAAACGTCAGAAATGGGCTGGAAAATATTTACTGAGGTGTCGAAAAAGCGAACATTTTGTCCTTCTTTTTTGACACCTAAATATAATTCTATGCGCCATTTTAGTCGGATGAGTGTAACATCTCACTACTTTCATTGAAATCGTTACGTAAAAAAATAAATGTAATTTGGATTTTAGAGAAAGTTTTGAAAATTGCAAAAACGGTTCAAAATCGGTCATGCGGTCATGGGGGAAATTTTAATTTAAATTTTATTTTAGTCCCTGAAGATGGGTCTGTAAGAGACCGAATGCTGGGCAATAAAACTAACTTTGAAGGAACATCGATCTATTTTCATGTCAATGACGTAAGTTATTGGTAAAACATAAGCTAAGACCCTTACGTTACTATGTCGAAAAGTGTGCCCTGTGAAATCGATCTAGGACAATGCCATGACCATGAGCGAAATGTTCTTCTCAAGTTATGCTACAACATATCAATAATTAACTTTTAGGTCCTCGGTCGACCTTGTGCATGTGCATTAACCTGAGCTTTGAGCAAAAATTTTTACCACCTATAGTGTACGACAAAGTTGATTGAATTCTGTCTACTCTGTCGACAATAAATATTTATCTCCCGTTTGCTGAGATCCACTGAGATCCATTTGACACTCCAATGATCAGTTTCTGAGCTATATATCTGACACTTCTTCGACAACATCCAGAACTGCTTGGCTGATTTTAGTCATTTTTGAAATGAAACGGGCATTCATGTCGGCAGAAGTCGGTCTATTCCAACTGTCAAAATGACATATTGAACGTCAAACATTTAGACAAATAAACCACTGAAATTTTCTTGACATTATCTTTCATTCTGACATTAGCTTGACAGCTATCAAAAAACGTGCACAGACAAATAGACAGACAACCACAGCATTCCCATAAACTAGCTACCGCTACTTAATAAGTATATTTTTCTTTCGTATTAGATTCTTTTTTGATCTCATTAATGACCTTCACGACACAAACATGTTGGACCTTTTCACTCACTGCCCGTTTGCTCTATTGCATACCTTGAACAGGTGCTCGGAATTGGTCGGATTATGGTTTGGCTGACAGTAGTGAAGCCTTTGGATCGAATGTGATAGAATTGTTGAAAGAAGTTAAGTTAGACTCGTCAGAGGTCCGGAAGCCATATGAGGAAATTGTAATAAAGGCTGCGCGTATAATTAAGAGTGAATTTGCCAAAACTTCGCACGTCTTGTATGAAAAACGAATCCAACGTGTCACGTAATTTCGATCTCTATAGAAGACTTTTGTAGAACAGCTTTTTTTAAAAAACATTATTTTGTAGTTTTGAACTCTCTCAAAAATGGTCTGCACAGAAGTAAAAAAAATCGCTTTTGATAACAAGACCGAATCGATTCCAGGCTGTGACAACACTCCTGAGAAGTGCACGTAGTTGGCTACAGAAGTCAAAAACGTCGGAAAAATGGTCATTTTCAAAGAGTGGTGGAAGGGACGGTATACATTTTTTTTCTCAAACCCAAAGCGGATGGCTGGAGTCAGAGGCCTCAGTTTTGAAATGAATCCCTAAGTAGAAGTTTGTGACGAGTAGAAAAAAAATGGGGTTGATTTAAGTAAAAATTTTGAAAAAATTGAAAATCCGTAACTTTTTGTATCTTTAACTTTACGTACCTCCACAAATGGAATAAAAAACTTAACTCAAATGAGAAGGTAGTTCCTATATTGTGTGAAAGACAGAAATTATAAAAGAAGAAGAACGTTTGGAAGTGGAAATTCCAAATTGTTCACGGAAAACTCATATTCGGGGTACCGTTTTTGGTTCGAAGTGTAGCAAACTCGTCTAGAAAATTCACTAGTTACCCTACTAGACGCGGATCATGACCGTGCGAAGTTTTGGCAAATTTACTCTTAATAACCATATTTAGGACTGATGATAGTTTGACGAAAAATCCTCCTCCTCCTCCTCCTGTTACAGCCTTTCTATATCCACTGCTGGATGTAGGCCTCCCCTTTCTTTTTCCATTCGTTCCGATCCATTGCCACTTGCTGCCATGCTGTTCCTGCTAATCTCTTAATGTCATTGGTCCATCGTTCCGGCGGGCGTCCCGTTGGTCGCGTTTTCGGTGGTCTCCAATTCATAATGTCCAGCGGTCATCAGTCATCCTCGCTATATGCCCTGCCCAATTCCATTTGAGCGTCGATATTCGTACCATGACATCGACGATTTTTGTTTGCTCTCTAATCCATTTATTCGTCATTTTATCTCTTAGGGATATTCCCAACAGACTTCGCTCCATCGCTCGTTGTGAAACTCTTAATTTGTTCGTTGACGCCTTTGTTAAAGTCATAGTTTCTGCACCGTAGGTAAGGACTGGGAGTACACAAGCATCAAAAACTTTTCTCTTCAGGCTGTTATTCATGTTGCTTTTGAATATTAGCCTTAACTTCCCAAATGCTGCCCATCCTAAGCCGATTCATCTCCTTATTTCCGCCGTTTGATTGTCCAGACCCAGTTTTAGTTTATGACCAAGATAAACATAGCTCTCGACCCTCTCAATAACGTTATTTTCAATTTTTGTTTCCCCATCGTCATCGATATTCGTCATTACTTTTTGTCTTAGGCATATTCATCTTTAGACCAACATTTCTTGATTGCACATTCAGTTGATCCAACATTGTTTGTAATTGATCTAAATCGGCTGCAATTAATACTATGTCGTCAGCAAATTGGAGATGGTTTAAGAACTTTCCGTTGATGTTGATGCCCGACTCACTCCAATCCAATTTTTTGAACACGCTCTCTAAGACTGAAGTGAACAATTTAGGCGAACTTGTGTCTCCTTGACGTAACCCTCTTCCAACCCTGAAATTGGTAGTATTTTCATGAAGCTTGACACACGATATCGCGTTCTCATAAATATATCGGATCATCTTTGTATATCGTGAATCGATTCTACATTCGTTAAGAGCATCCAGTATTTTCCATGTTTCAATTGAATCGAACGCCTTTTCGTAGTCAACGAATGCCTATGCTACCCCGATTTTGTATTCGTTGCATTTTTCAATTAATATTCTCATCACGTGTAAGTGGTCGTTCGTACTGAAACCAGATCTAAAAGCTGCTTGTTCAACTGGTTGATAAAAGTCTAACTTTTTGGTAATTTGTTTTGTGATGATTTTCATGAAGAGTTTGTATAAATACGACAATAGACTGATAGGTCGGTAATTTTCTAATTTCGTTATATCTCCTTTCTTATGTATTAATGTGATCACAGCGTTCTCCCATGCTCTCGGTATTTTGCCCACCTCTAAACATTTGTTAAACAATGCCGTCAACGCTTCTAATACTGCAGAGCCTCCTTCTTTCAAAGCTTCTACTGGAACACCATCATCTCCAGTAGATTTGTTATTCTTCATCTCGTCTAATGCAGTCTTCGTTTCGTCGACCGTTATGTCAGGTAAATCTTCAGATCCAACGTTCATTATAACTGGTCTCACTTCAATTGATCGTGTTTTGGTCGAACTGACGTGAACAAATCTTCGTAAAATTCTTTGGCGACTTCCAATATCTTACTCCGATCTGATTGTATAAAGGGGAACAGATACCACAATATTTTGTTGGGACACTTTTAGAGAATGAATTCCATATTTCCATACAAAAACAGTTCAAAGGTCGACTTTGCAGTACATTAGACTTCAAAACAGATGTATGGTGTTTCGGCTGTGTCAAACAGACTAAAAATGTGAGTAAATTTGGTCACCATTTGACATTCGTCATGAATTTGTACTCATCTGTCACCCTTAACTAATGCATGTCATGAGTATAAATGGATTCTGTACATTAAATGCGCGAAAAGTGAACAAGTCGTGTGAATCTTTTTATTAAATCACACTAAATGTACATTATCTAAAATTATGAAAAACACCTTGCTAGTGTGGATTTTTCTACACATTAAATGTACACTAAATGGAAAACACTTCGCAACATTGCACTATTTTCTTGTACTGTACATCTGTGCTGTTTTTAGAAGTTAACATATAGTTCAGAAGGATGCCTGTCATAATCCGGACATACAAAGTCCGGACAAAAAAATTCGTACGTTAAAAAAAACCGGACGCCTTATAATCAGGACGCCTCAAAATCCGGTGGTAGCAACAGGTGACAACTTAACAACAAAAGATTCTTTACAATTGGCTTGGCTATGTTGTCACCTGTTGCTAATACGTAGAGAGAGACGTCTTAAATTGTCAAAGAAAGAACGAGACAGGTATAATGATTTCTGTGACAAATTTTATAAAGAAGTTTTACACCCGTATTCGAAGGCTTCAATATATGGCAGGATAAACAATTTGAAATTGACCGAATTACCGGATTGAACGGATAACGTCCAGATTTTGCAGTGTGTTACATAATAAAGGGGTGTTATACAGGGACTATTTTAGCGAATTTCGCGAAATTTATCAAAAAAAATCGCGAAAAATTCACGAAAATTCGCGAAAAACTTACGAAGATTCGCGAAAATAGTCCCTGGTGTTACAAGAAGTTTATGTGCAACTACATTCATCTTGAATGCCTGAAACGAGGTTGATCAACAAGTCTATTTTAAAGCGTAGGGGGCTCTGCCCCTCTGCAGGCGGCCATAACCTTATAAATGGCACCATGGGGCTCTGCCCCTTAGTCCACGCAATGGGGGTTATATCCAACAAAAGCGCTTGAAGTAATGTTAAATCTCCAACCATTGTGCATCCTAATTGAAACAGAATCAATTAAAGTCCTTGACAGACCAGCTAACCAGGGAAACCGTGAGCTATTCAGGAAAACAAGTCACTCCAATATCTGGCATGACATTATGGTAACCATGCCTTCTCTGCTAATGTCCTCATACAAAATAACCGCAATATTCAAGATTGATAGGAAATTCAAAGTCACATTAGCAGACAGAGCAGACTGGTCCAATGGCAACTTGCCTCTTACAAGAGGCATCATAATATACGCGGATATATTAGTAATAAATGACTCAGGAGGGGCGGCAGTCTACTGCAATGTGCAAGCGGAAATTTCGCTACCTTTAGGTACATATGCCATAATTTTTCGTGCTGAAGTAAGAGCGATAATTGCAGGCTATCACCTAATACAAAACAACAACAACCGTACAGAAGATTACATTGCAATATGCTCGGACACTGAAGCCGCCCTAATAGCCTTATCCGCGTGTGCAAATAGTGTGTATCCGCGGTATTGAGGATACTGGGCAGTTTTTTTAGTAAAAAACATGGATACCTGGGAAATCGACTCGAGTTGGAAGAAAAAAAAAGAAAAATTGGGCAGTCACTTGAAATTTGGCAATGAGTTGAAATTATGAAACAAATTAAGATTAGGCAGTGACTTGAAAGTGGGCAATGAGTTGAAATTGGGCAGTGACTTGAAATTAGAAAATGAGTCAAAATTGGGCAGGGACTTGAAAGTGGGCAATGAGTTGAGATTGGGCAGTGACTTGAAATTAGAAAATGAGTCGAAATTGGGCAGTGACTTGAAAGTGGACAATGAGTTGAAATTGGGCAGTGACTTGAAATTAGAAAATCAAAATTGGGCAGTGACTTGAAAGTGGGCAATGAGTTGGATTGGGCAGTGACTTGAAAATTAGAAAGGAGTCAAAATTGGGCAGTGACTTGAAAGTGGGCAAATGAGTTGAAGTGGCATTTTGAAATTAGAAATGAGTCAAAATTGGGCAATGTGAGTTGAATGAGTCAAAATTGGGCAGTGACTTGAAAGTGGGCAATGAGTTGAAATTGGGCAGTAACTTGAAATTAGAAAATGAGTCAAAATTGGGCAGTGACTTGAAAGTGGGCAATGAGTTGAGATTGGGCAGTGACTTCAAATTAGAAAATGAGTCAAAATTGGACAGTGACTTGAAAGTGGGCGACGAGTTGAGACTGGGCAGTAACTTGAAATTAGAAAATGAGTCAAAATTGGACAGTGACTTGAAAGTGGGCAATGAGTTGAGATTGGGCAGTGACTGGAAATTAGGAAATTAGTTGAAATTGGGTTGTGACTCTTGAAATTTGGAAATGACTTGAAATCGGTCAATGAGTTGAAATTATTCATAAAGCACTGCGCCGGCCGGCCACGCCGAAGCCGCCGCCGAAAAAAGGCGTCAGCCGAAGCCGCCGCCGATAACCCTTGCAGCCGCCATAGCTCAGATAAAAATCGGCGGCTGACAATGGCTCAAAAAAATTAGTTAGAATTTCGTTCAGAGAGAGAATTTGCATAATTTTGTTCGAGATTCATTTTCACAGCTCGTAAATTATCGCCAAAAATCGGCTGTGTGGGACAGTGGTGTCTTTTAACCGTATACAACCAACTTTCTGACTTCTGAACTTTTGGTTCAATTTTTGTGTTGCAAAAAATTTGGTGAGTTCGCTTTGATGTAAATTTGCGCAAGTGCCGGTAAACGTTGAATAATCAGTTTCGGATACAAACACCATTCGAATTTTCTTTTCAAACTTCAACTTATGTAAATATTTAATTCGTAAATTTCTCCATAATTACGAGTTCTATTATCGTCACATGAACCAGGAACAAGACGATAATCTAGACAAAATGGACAATGCCCCTTTCATATTTTCGTGTGCTGCCTTAAGCGATGTTTACGAAGTTATTGGAAAAACTTCGAGCGCCGTTCAAAAGCCTGGCATTCCTCCATGGGAAGTTTCGAGTACCATTGAGACCTATGTCATGACATGTCAGCACTTTAGGTAAAATGAGCACAAACCTAAAAGATGTAAGTGGCGATTCTTGGGATAGAGATTTGTTTCCAACTTTGTCTTGTGTAGTGACTCAAGTCACTGGAAAAGGGGAATATGATTCTTGTCCTGTCTTTATTAAAAAACACGTCGTGCACAATACTCGACGAAGCACTCTACAAATTGAAACGAATTGCAATGAATATGAAAATGCTTTATCAGCAACCGGAAATTCAGTTCATTCGTATGTCGACCAGTTTGTTTCCTAAGCCAGAAACGGAAAGGAATAAACACAAGGCTCCATCCGTGAAAGTAGAGTATCTGACGAGATATCGTCAAACGGATCTTTACAAAAAATGCTAGAAACTCCAGAATCGTATCCAGTAACAGTGGTTTCCGTTTCCGTTGCCGGTATCATTTCTTTGAATGTTCCCAAAGAAAAATATAGTAGATAAGTGTATGCTAAAGTGTGCAATAGATTGAGAAAGTTTCATTGTGAACCAGAAAACTTTATGAATAAATATACAGTTAACTACAATACATTAAATAATTCAATTAACAGTTGGAGTTGGAGAAAAATTCGTTTTAAAAGGTAATTGGTGGGTTTTGAGAGGTCGCACTTTACTAACCGGGAAACCGTTATTTTCCCCTTAGGCAGTCGTTTTTTTTCTGGGCAGTTGTCTCGAATTTAGCGGATACCGGCTAATATTGGGCAGTCGAATTTGGATACTGGGCAGAAAACATGATTTGCACACGCGGCCTTATCTGCACTTTCCATTCAATCAGCACTAACACTAGAATGCTGGGAAAACTTAAATGAATTAAGTACCTCTAAACAAGTAGAGTTAATCTGGACCTCAGCGCATAGTAAAATCGAGGGCAATGATATAGCGGACATACTAAGTATTCCGCCCTCCTACAACAACAGAATTATTGCTGCTCTTAAATACAACAAATTTGCAGCCACTTGGCAATCAGTAACTAACTGCAGACAACCTAACAGTGCCTCGCCATTAACAAACACAGAACGAAGTTCTTACTAAATATTAGCAGAACAAGACTGAAATCTTTCACAGGAGTCACAACAGGACATTACGGTTTCAACAATCCTCTACAACCATTGGCAAGCGCACAGATCCCAGCTGTGATCAGTGTGGTGAACGCACTGACAGAGCCGAACACTACTTATGTCACTGCCCAGCGTACATTACTTCCAGATGCAAGTTCTTTGGAGGGTATGTAATCAGATACGACCTCATATAAAGCTTACATCCAAAAGACACACTGAACTTCATCGCTAGCACAGGAAGATTCGCGGAGTAAGCAGAAGGTAACACATGAAAGACAATAGCGAGCACAATGGGCTCGTCGGAGGCCCCCGTGCGTGTTTTTACACTAACATGTGGAGACAGCTACTCTTTGATAAAAAAAAACCCTTGACCCCCCATCGCGGGTGCTGCCGCCCGATGAGCCCGGTTTTTTGTTTTACAAGATTTATCACGGACTTCGGCGCGAATTTTTAAGTGCCACTACTCTCTATTATTTATTATTTGAAAATTAAAAGTGCACGTCCATCACGTACGTGACAGTCTTTTGTTTTAATCTTTGCAACTAATATTAAACGTGAAGTTAGCTGCAGTTGCAAAAAAATCAGCTGATTTTTTAACTTTTCAATGAAGTCAGCTGATTTTGGTAAATTTATGAATGAAATCAGCTGATTTCGTTGCAATGAAGTTAGTTTCGGATGCAACTGCAGCTAACAGCTAACTTCACGTCGAGTACTACTTGCAAATATCAAAACAAAAGACTGTCACGGCCCTGACGTCCATAGACAACAATGAAAATTCAGTTGCCAATTCACATTCAACATTCAGATTTTCCACCGGATTTTTAGGCGTCCTGATTATAAGGCGTCCGGATTTTGAGGCACCGGATTTTGTATGTCCGGATTATACCCGTGCACCAGTTAAGAAGTACTTGGAGACTGGCGACGTGTTTCTTCTAGCTCATGGCGGATAAAGAAGGCAAATGGCCAAGTCTTCCAAATCTTTGGTGAACGAAACTTCCAACAATTAGAGAATTGAATAAAATTACATGAGAGGAGGCTAGCGATAACTTAGGTCACCAAAAAGGGTGTCGCAATGTCGCTTCAAAATCCGGAGGCGTAAAAATTCAAACGAAAAATCCAGAGGCGTGAAACCAAGAAGGCGTCTCAAATCCGGAGGGTTTGGATGCCTCTGGGCTTTGACGCCTCCTGATTTTTCTGTCAGGATTTTGTCACCTCCGAATTGTGTGCCTCCGGATTTTGAAGGTGAGCCACCAAAAATCGTAAGCATCTCCTTCTATAGTCATCAAAAGCATACTAAGTGTTGTGCTTGAAATCGAAATCTATAACAATAACCAAATACAGTAAACACAATGCTGTTAAAAAGTTCCACCTGTGTTTGTGCTCTATTGTATCTTGTTGTTATATGAAGTAGTCGTTACGATCAGCGTGAAAACACTCAGTTATTGCTTCCCATATTTATTTTTGGCTTCGAAATTATGAGTTTTTTTGTGGTGACACGTTATGTAAATGTAGAAACATTTTTGATGGCATTTCAACTTTTTTTATCTTCATTGATACGCGTGATGGCATAGTGTTATCTGATTTCGACAGACGCAACATTGTCACACATACCACAACTATAGTTTTCTGAATACGTGACAAGATTTTCAATTTCTTCAAATCTCTTGCAGCTGTCTCAGTGAATTGAGACTAACGACAACGTACTTTCCCCTCTGGATGTCATAAATCGATCTGTTTTTTAACATGTTTAGTAGAGCCGTTTTTTCTGAGAATTTAACCGATTTTTTCGACAAGTTTTCTTTAACTGTAGTGCTCTTAAGAAATATTTCCCGAAAATTTGTTTTTTGAAAGCAGAGCTGAGACCATGAAAATGGAATATTTACCTTTTGTTCTGCTTCTTTTTGTCTCCTCTGTCTTTCCATCTCCGCCAAACGTTCCACTTCATCCATTTTCCGGCTACGATTTTTTTTTCTGTGTTTTGGTGCTTGTACCATCGACAGATCATCACTGCTGCTCGATGTAATGGAAAGTGAACGTTTTCTGCAACAAAAACCATAAATCCACCAAAATTAAACGAATTCCATTTTTATTGCGATCAATTTCCGCACTTACCTAGAGTTTCTTTCACGACTTTTGTCACGGTGTTTTGTGTGTGAATGTGATGATGAACGCCTTTCCTTCGATTTGCTCTTTTTGCGATGTTTACTTTTGTGGTGCTTTTTCGGAGTTCTACTTTTCGATCGAGAACGTCCCATTGTGTGAAATTATTCTATTATTAATGCTAATAAACACTTGGAATTGTTTACACAAAAGAGAAAATTCTTTTCGTTTCCTTAGCACTTATCGACCATCTACCATTTTTTATTTGCCAACCAAGTTCAGCAGAAATCGCCCTTTAATGGCTGTCACTACTGTCAGTGTCAATTTCTTTATTTTTATTTTAGTACACACACCGGCAGCTCTTCTAAGCTTCGAACGCTTTGTTAGAAAAACGCAATGGCGGTAATGGCTTTAAAAAAATGACAACACCGAAACGTCAGATCAACACGTGCGCTAAGTTAGTAAAGACGGTCTAAACAGTCGATCTGTAGTTTGAAAATGGTTGAATTAATTAACCTGGACACGGACCCACAATTGGACGATTCTTGCCAGGACTTGGTGCAGGATCGATTATCATTGAAGCGCGTAGAGGGCGGAAATTTCATTTGGAATCCTCCATTATTTTCTGAAAATGAAGAGTGAGTTTTCAATAGCTTTATGTTTGATGGCAAATTCATTCCGTTGTTAATCGCTTAGAGTGTTGTTCATAATACGGCAACCGAAAACCGTATGCGCGTACAGTACAAATACTGGGGAATGGATGTGCGACTTAGACGAACCTACGGAAAGTCTAGTTGGTATTCACAACATGCCCAACGACACAAGACGCCTGATTGGTTGTACGGAGTCCGGTGACATTGTGACATGGAAACATAAATCGGGAGTTATCGAAAATAAAGTGGTGAGTCTCTACGGGTTGATTCTGCTTTGAACGAATCATGGAAAAGGTTAATTCTTTCAGAAAATCAATTTCCCAGCGAAAGGAGCGGTGGTAAAAGTTGGAAGTTTTAATATTATTTCATTAGATGCGTCTGATGAGTTACTCGGCCTAATTACATGGACTTATTCACATGACGCCCAAGTACAGATTTGTATTTTCGATTTGAGAACTGGAAATCTTAAGAAAACCGTTAATATGAAATTAAAGCAAGACAAGTGGGTGTCGACATGATTTCGATTTCAATAAATCGTTTTGATTCGATGCAATTATTTCAGGGGAGGCGACCACAAGGTGGCAGTGTCCGAAAAGACCGTAGCAGTCATTCAGAATAACATGTTGTTTGTTTCAAACTACCGGAACCAGTCAAACAGGTAAGTTTAACAATACGCCGTATAAGATTTGTGAGAGAAATATCGGAGAGAAGAATTTACCGAATTCTGGGTTAGTCGTCTGGCAAGTATTATGGTTTCTGCATGCTTCATTCATTCATTCACAAGAGCTCGTTCATTCGCACGAGTTCATTCATTCACAACTCTGAATGAATGAATGAACTCTTGACTATGAATGAAAGAAGTGTGCAGAAACCATAATAATTGCCAGTCAATTATTCCAGATTTTCACTGAGGAAAATTTCTACAAGCGACGTAGGAACTGTGTTTATAATAGAGGTTTGCGGGTCGCCACAGTGCGCAATATGTCAATATATGTGGGCACGTACGACTAACTGTATAAGAGGTGAAATAGAAATCGTTGGTCTTCTGTAAAGTTGTTCAGGATGAAATAAGGAACAACTTTGCTGAAGAAACAATATGCCGAAAAAGGCAAAAATCTAGTTTACGGAAATAGCTCTGATTTGAGTTTTTTGTGGTGGAACGGGTAGGGGGAGGTACCCTGATGACGTATCAAGATGAATTGCGCCGCGGAAGACCCTCCCCGGTGAGACGCGCCCTCTCAAGGAAAAAATTTTTTTTCTATATTTCTACAATAAATGCAAGTTTTTTGGGGTGGGTAGGTAGGGAGAGGTCCCCTTATGACGAATCAAGGAGAATTGCTGCGCGGAAGACCCTCCCATATTATCCCATATTTCTACAGTAAATGCAAGTTTTTTGGGGTGACTGAAAACTAGGTGGCTAATAAACTTAAAGAATTTGTTCTTTTACGAAAGATTAAGTTACTAGGAAACCTCACAAAAAACTATATGGCTGACTAGCTTAGGGAATTCGTCCTTTTATGAAATGTTACAAAAGATTAGGTGATTAAGGCGGGGTCTTGGGAGCAGAGACCTTAGCGGGGCCATATACAGTGGGTCGCCTGTAAGTTGTAGCTCGCCGCAGGCGTGAGCGTGAAAGGGCAGATCCCCCAACAATAAAATAGATTTCATCCAGATTTCGCAACTCCTGACTTTTTTTGGCGCCTGTGGATTATGGCACCTGCGGATTTTGAGGTCTTCGGGTTTTGATGTCTCCGGATTTAGTCATTTTTTGAAATGACTCGGAAATAGACAAGTTGGCTAGTAAATTTTCCCTTTTAGTCACAGTCACAGATTAGGTGGTTAACAAACCCAAGAAATTTTCCTTTTTACGAAATGTGGGTGGCTGTAAAGCGGTAAATTATTTCTTTGTACAAACAACTTGCATATATCGTAGAAATATGCAAAAATAATTTTTCCTTTGAGAAGACGGGACTCTTGTTTCTTCAGCAAAGTTTTTCCTTATTTCATCCCGAACAACTCTGCTGAAGACCAAATATTTCTATTTTAAACACTTGAAGAGTTATTCAGGTTAGACCGCTACTGTAGCATAAAATGTAAATGAATTTAAATACATTTTTTTAGAAATTGCGTCGTCAACAGCTGATAACTCCTGAGATAAAATTTTTCTGCAAACTGTTTCTTCAGCAAAGTTGTTCCTTATTTTATCCTGAACAACTTTGCTGAAGACCAAAGATTTCTATCTCACTGTCTTTTACAGTTATTCGTACGTGCTCACATTATTGACATATTCTGCACTGTGACCGCTCTAAACTCGAAGAAAAATCCGACCCGAACCCGAATGAATTTGACGGGTCGGGTTGGGTCGAGTTTTTTGTTTTCGTTTTTTGTCGGGTCGGGTAGGGTTTTAGTTTTCTTATTTTTCCGGTCGGGTCGGGTTTGATGACTTTAACTAACCAAACTTACTAAAAATCCACCTTAATAAATTAGTAAAAAAGACGAGACTTGACAGGCCAGTTTTAAATTATGCCATTTATTTAAAATGTTTCCGATGGGTTTCGAGAGTCGCGCTCTCATCTTCAGGGTATGGTCAAGACTAAAAACATGAGGGTTTTACACATAAACAAATTCCTTATCTCAAACACTATACAGAGGGTCGAAAACAAACATAAACAAAATAGAGCTGATTTCTACATTCATGATAACAATTACACTAATGTGTGGTACCTTAGTTCTACGCATAAATATGTGATGTGTTGTTTACCTGTGTGTCATAGAGGTCGTCATGAACTCCATGCTCTTTGTTCAGGGTGTGTTAGTTTATTCACAATCATAAAATTCGTCGTTGTCATCGAGAGAAATCTCTTATCTGTGTCGTTCAAATCTATAATGTTTGTGTCTAAGGTTCTCTTTTTTCTGAATAATTTTAATAGAGGGGAGTTAACATTCCCGTTGTCACCGTTTAGTAAATTCATATGGGCATTTTTGTGTATGTGAATCGCTTTATAAAATTCAATATTCCAGAGGCGTAGTAGTAGTAGTAGAGGCAAGTAGGTCGCACTAGTTTTAGGGTAGTGATATTGATTTCATGTTTTGTGTCACAGATGTGTTTTCCCACTGTAGCCTTTCGTTTCCACTTTTCAGACATTACGTGTTCATTGAAACGTATGAACAGTTGGCGGATCGTCATCCCAAAATAATACCTCCCACAAGTCTTACATTGTATTCTATATATCCCCGATTTCTGGATGTTTGAAAGATATCCAAAGAAACAAAAGCATTTTTCAACAACTTGTCATTTCTATGTACAACTTGAATGTTATACTCGTCATAAATCTTTTTTAACGGACCAGTGATTCGAGGGTAGTAGACTTAGTTGGTCATCAGGACACATTCTCTAACTCTTTCTTCCTTTGGTGTTTCTTTATGATTTGCATCACTGATTGCTGTATCCATTCACCCTGCCAACTTCAATGATGGCGTCAGTCTCTTTCTTGATTTTTTCTTCTGACAGCGGGAGGTTAACCATGAAATGCGCCATTGAGTGATATGCTGCCATTTTATGTTTAAAATCATGGTTGGAGTCAGATGTGATTACCCTTTTAGTACTCGATGGTTTTCGGTACACGTCAATAGTTAGTGTGTTTTCAACAATCTCCACCATAGTGTTCAAAAACGGGAGTCGATTTTCGTTTTGTCGCTCAATGGTAAACTTAACAGCGTCTTTTTCAGTAGAGTTCATTTTACTATCAAAAAGGTCTTTTACTAAGTTAAATTTCCTCTGATTCATTACGACAAAAATGTCATCTACGTAACGATAATAAATTCTTGGGAAATTTGGGTCATTTTCCAAAGACATCTCGAAGTCACTCATGAACAGTTCTGCTATGAAACTTGACAAGGAGTTCCCACTGCTCGTACCTTTGGTTTGTTTATAATAGGAACCTCTAAACTGGAAGTTGTTTTGTTTCATACACAGGTGGTCTAAGTCCACGTACGCATCTACTAACTCTTTTTCTACCTCACACTTGATCAACCATTCTTTTAGAAGTTTCATTGAGTACGGGATCGGTATGCTCGGGTAAAGGGACGTGACATCGTATGATCCAATCTCTTCATTACGAGACAATCTCAATCCATCCATTTTTTTGGCGAAATCCAAACCATTCAAGACTGACTTACTTGGCAATTTTTTCCGAAGGAGCATTTACGTTTGACGCCACAGGTCTACCTTTGTGTACTCCATCTTCGTACTTTTCTTTGTGGTGTTTTAGTAAGACGTATAGACACGGAACTTTCGGATTACTAGTCTTCCAAAATTTTAGCTCTTTTTCAGGGTCCCTACACAAAGTACTCCCGTGCTTTTTCAACACTGTATCAATTTCATTTATCATACTGTGTAAAGGGTCAGAGGGCATTTTTTCGTACGGGCCATTGGCGATGGTCTTCAATACTACACGTTCTAATTTTTTCTCTATCAGCGATTTTATTACTCTTTGGATTTTTTTGGCGCTTTTATTGCGTTGAAAGGGTTTTTCTTTCCTGAAACACACTAAGAGAGCTGGTTAAAGAAAAACCCTTGGCACGCACTTGGCACGCAAACTTCACACTAGTAAAAGTTTTTTTTCGAACAAATAATTTGACCCATGTGATTATGGCTTTCGCTTTGCTCGGCTTTCAAAGTTCACACTCGTAAAAGATCTGTAATTGAGCTATTTAATTCTATTTGTGAACAAATAATTTAACTCGTGCGACTACGGCCTTCGATTCACTCTTCCCGCAAACTTTACACTAGCACTGGTCATCATCATCATCATCATCATCAAACTTTATAGACCATTAAGTACCTTCCGGTGTGAGGTCTTTATGACACAACCCTAGGAAGGTGTACCACCCCCATCCATGCCCTCCTATCGCCCGCCAAGGAGATGGTTTGTTCGCCCAGAGAAAGTCCTCTAGCTTCTAAATCCGATTTATTAGAGTCTATAAACCTTCTCCTTGGTCTACCCCTTGTCCTAACCCCCGGGACCTGTGCACCTAAGATCCTTTTTGGTAGCCTGTTATTACCCATCCTTTGAACGTGCCCGAACCAGCGCAGACGACTAGCCCTTGCCTCCTCTTCCACTGACGAAACCCCCAAGTTTTCCCGAATGTCGTCGTTCCTAATATGATTATCCCACTGCTCCCTCCGATTAACTTTCGCTATACTCCTAAGAACCCTCATATCAGAAACATCCAGGTCATGCACGAGATATCCGCAGTCCACCCAGCTCTCACTACCATACAAAATTGTCGGTCTGAAAATAGACCTGTGGATAGCTAACTTTGTTTCGCTACTCAATTCCTTTTTGTTAAACACGTGCGATCTGAATTGACTGACTAGCACTGGTAAAAGTTTTTTAATTGATCAACGAAATTCTATTCTCGAACCTCACATTATCGCAACGAAAGTTCAATACTTTAACTATTGAGCCACGATAGTTCAACTACAGCCACAAAACTCAAACTATCTCTACTGCAGTTCAACCATCGACAAGATAGTTCAGCTAACTGCAGCTACTATAATACGATAATAAGATAGTTTGCGATAGTTACACTATATCCACGGTAGTTCTCGATAGTCGCAATCGCAATATACTTATAATAGTTAAACTATCGCACGATAGTTACGAGAGTTCAAGTATTGCCACGATAGTTCAACTATCATCAAGATAGTTCGCGATAGTTTAAGTAACATAGCGATAGTCAAAGGTGGTCTTTCCACAATGCTAACGAAGACGTCACATACTGAGTAACGAGCCAAAAATCAAATTATTCTATTCTATTAGTATTCTATTACTTTTCTACTTTATGATTCTACTACTTTTCAACTACTCTTGCCCTCACTCTGGTGTGGTCACAGACATTTTCCGGTATTTTCTGGTGATTATGAACAGAAGAGTAGAGAGACAACAACCCTGACGAACGTCCTCATTAACCTCGAAAGTCTCACTAATTTCACCATCTATTCTTACCGCAGCCCTGCTCCCTGAATGAATGCTTTAAATAGCGCCCAAAAAACTTAAATTAATTGCATACACGCTGTAGCGCCGAAAAATTAAAGTAAGTAATTCCATACAGGCGTAGCACCCCCAACAACCTTTGTCTCGGTACCCGATCAAACGCCTTTTCTACGTCCATGATGCACATTGTGCACAAATAGGATCTATATTCCTCTCAAAGAGCTTTGCCTGAGACGAAAGATCTGAATCTGAAAACCTCTCAGAGGTCTGAAACCACTCAGTGACGGGAGTTAACGCCCGGAGAATTAACGCTCGGAGAGGAATTAACGTTCGGGGAATTATCGCCCGGGAATCAACGCCCGAAAAAATTGGAAATATCACCCGGGGAATTATCGCCCGGAAATTATTATTATTCCTTATACAAATTGTGTATTTTCCTTGTACGAATTTATCCGCTTTAAATTATTGTCACATTTGTCCGGGCGATAATTCCCGGGTGATAATTCCAATTTTTTCGGGCGTTAATTCCCGTGCGATAATTCCCCGGGAGTTAATTCCTCTCCGGGCGTTAATCTTCGACCAGAATTTTTTACCCCCACTCTGCCGTGTTAAGCCTAAACAACGTATCGTCAAAAAATATTCGTAAGAATAAATATTGTAAAATTAAGAAGCTTTTAAAGCTTTTGAAGCTTCTCTTCAGCTTCCTTGAAAATTATGACCTTTAAACGCGCTCATATGACATTCAAAATTTTTAACTATAAAATAAAGTAAAATTAAAAAGAATTTAAAACTTTTGAATGTCTTTTGAGTGCGTTTAAAGATCATAATTTTCAAGGAAGTTGAAGAGAAGCTTCAAAAGCGTTAAAAGCTTCTTAATTTTACGTAATTTATTCTTACGAATGTTTTTTGACGGTACGTTGTTTGGGCCTGACGCGGCAGTACCTTAACCTGCTTCTCCTAACTCCTCGAAAAACTTCCTCCACCGCGGTCCTTGGCTTCCTCAACTAGAGCATTCTTTTCTCCAGCGCAGCCTCTTTGATATTGGCGTTACAACAACCCGTTTTTTTTTTGTTTCTACTATCGTTCGAGACACCGCACCGCCCAGACATTCCTCAGCTACTTCCAAAACAAATTTCTTAAAATTTGCCCACTCAGCCTCAATGTCCTCGCAGTTTGGAGGAAGCCTCAAAACCTTCAGTGAATTTTACCTTAAGCAAGCCCTGACAGAGTTTACTAAGTGACAGATTGGCACCGAAAAGGTTGTGGTCTGAGCCGAAAGTGAAACCCCTGAAAACCCGTGTGTTCGTAACTTCCTGCCTCCTGTCCTGTTCTTTAATCATGTTATCAATTATTGACTTATGATCTAACCTATCATCAAGTGTACCGATGAATCAATTTATGCTCACAGAAATCTAACAAGCGCTTACCATTTAAGTTCACAGCATTCAATAAAGAATAATTTATTAAATTGTCTTATAGGTTCTCAAACGCTGGTCGAATGATTAACACGGCTGTGGCTTGTCATCCGAAAGATGAAACAGTTGCTGTCGGCGATGAAACTGGAAAGATTTTCCTCTATTTCAATTTGTACAGCACGAAAATTCCAACAACAAAGCTGTGCCATTGGCATCATAATCCAGTAAACACTATTTGCTTTTCTGCATCTGGCAGTCGTTTATATTCCGGTGGGGATGAAAGAGTTTTGGTTGTCTGGGATTATCTCAAAATGGAAAAAATCAATACACTTCCTCGCTGTACGGGCAATATAGTTCACATTGTCCTTAGTTCGAGGAGCACTAACATCGCTTTTGCAACTGATGACAACGGTAAGTGTTAATACTTTCATGGGTCATGTACAGGTCAACTGAATCAAACGCAAGAGAATACAGTAGCTGAATCCTTAGATTGTGCAGCTTTTCAATTTGCCAGCTGGTCCACAAATACATTGAAAATGAGTAACGGCATGAGTATAAAACATTCTTAACAATCAATTATTTTGTACGTAAAATTTGCAGCGCCCAAACCCTTTTCTTTGCATTGCAGTTGAAGAAAAGATGGCAAGTTTCACACTGAAACGAACTAAATGTATGTAATTAATTTTGAAAAGCCCCGCCAAAACTAAAATTGATTTCTTGACAAGAATCGAAGGTAGATGACATTAACGGCATTTTCGTTAAAAGTTTTTTTTTGCCTGTGACGTTGCTCATTTTCAATGTATTTGCAGACCAGCTGGTAAAATGAAAAGTTGCACAATCTAAAGATTCGGTCTGTTATCAAAGCAACTAATTTCTGGAGTATTGTATTCCTGTGATTTTTAAGTTGATTTTACGTTACGTTTTAGATGGCGCTCATGTACTTTCTTTCGTAAACGCTGAGACACTTTTATGTTAAATTTTTAAATATTGTTGTACCCCGGAACGGGTATTATACAACTGGAATATTTTTTCTCTGAGAGATTACAAATATCTACGGAGAATAATATCGCTTGACTGACAATAATCCACTTAAGAACAAAAGTCGCCATGTCGCAGTAGGTAAAACTACTACATTTGTGTTCATAAATCTAGTACTGTTGAAACATTAATGACATAAGTTCTAAACTTTCGCTAAAACTGATCATGTCTTGTCCCCGAATTTCAAGTAGTGACACCTATGTTAGTCCGACTAGCCTCTTTTCGCAGTGCTGCGTGAAAGTCTGTCAAAAGTGCAGTGGGATTCTTAACTTTTTTATAACCTTTAGTTAGTATAAAGCAGTTTTAGTGAAACTTTGGAACTTATGTCAAAAATGTTTCAACAGTACTAGATTTATGAACACAAAGCAGTTTTCTTTACTATAATGTCGCCGGATTTCCATTTCAGAAAATAAAAGTATTTTCATGTTGATAGCACGCTTATAGATCGCAATATATTTGAGTCAGTTGGAAGCAAAACCTGGTCAATTCTAACTGTCAAATTGACGTTTTAAGCGTCAAACAAAAAAATTTTATCGAAATATCCAAAACCTGTTTACTTTTCCTCATTTCTATCCGTCACCTTACTGCGAAAGAGTTGGTGTCTCGCGGAAAAATATTTAAATGCTTTTTTGACGTAGAGAGTGGAGCCATAATAATAATAATCCCAATGGCACTGATTAGTCGGGAGCAGCACTGTAAAGAGTCTGGTTCGACTGCCGGGGTGTTGCACTGAGTAACTGCCAGCTAGAATGGATTAACCACACTACGGACCACATGCTTAACGTGTATTCCCAACCACGCCTTCGATTGAAGAATTATTCCTTTTTACGATTTTGTCGCACGCTACAGTTTTCAAAGCTTGTTGCTTAAAAACACGCTTGTAAGTTTAGCTCGTATCACAAAATAATGTCTTATGTAATGAATAATTTCCGCCGCATCCGCTGTAATATACTATTACTACCGATGCTAACAATACATTAACGTGTTGATAGCGGCATCCCTGTAATATTGATGTCGACATTCAAGTACATTATACGAATTAATGGACATGCAGTTATGAAAATGAACAGACACACGCAACCTGTAGGTGGCAAAAAGCACGCGCAAGTTCCTAAACAAAAATACGAGAACTTTGGCTACAGATACATATGTGTTAGTATATATGCAACGGTTCGGAATTAGATCTGAAATGTAAATGTCCGCGATAGCTCAATTGGTTAGAGCAGCACCCCAGCAAGGTGAAGACTCTGGGTTCGGGTCCCAGTCGTGTCACAAAATTTTCTTTCAGATTAATTTAATTTCTCATAATTTCTCATAATTTCGCTTCAACATAAATATTACTACCGACACCTTGCGAAAGTTGATTATTACATGTCTCCTGCGAAAATGATCCATTACACGATGGCACTTTTTCGGTACATGTAAAATGGTCATGCCTGGGCAGGCAACAAAACATTATACATTGAACCCTGCTACACAATTCATTACTTCGGAAACGATTCTGTGAACTCGCAAACTGACTCTTTTATTTTGAGCGGATCGCTTTGGAAAATGTTGTTTTGACGAAACTACACAGTTCACATAAACGAGCCCAAGGCGAGGTGTTGAACTAAACATATGCAAAACCATCCGTGAGTTTGGTTCTGACCACAAAATTTTGTTCTTATGTAACGAATTACTTTCCCAGGGTCCAACGTAATGTACTATTCAAAGACACGCCATTCATTGGACACTCGATGTGTACTTTCGCTTGTGCTTCGCAAGTGGGTGCGTACACATCTTGTGTGTATTGGGATATACTCAAATATACTATTTATCGTGCGTGACACGGGGTGCTCGGCTAGAATTTTGCGACTATTAACTATAAAATTCCAGCTTTAAAGTAGAAAAGTTGCTGCTACTTTTTTGGTATGTTACAGGAATTCAAATTGTCGATTCTCAACTTAACCAGATTTCTGTTGTGCAAAATTTTGTAAGAGTAGCTCACGACAAAACCCCATGGCCATTGTTTCCTTTTGGCTTAAAATTGGATCCTCGTACAGGGAACATAGTTTTAAATGGTCGAGCTGGTCATATTCAATTTTATTCAACCGACGATGGACGAGTTTTCAGCGTAAGTTTTCCAATTATTTCCAACGAACATACCTAAAGAGTTATCTTCCAAAAACACCAGTTGAATACGACCAACGAAAATTGCTTATCATTAGAACAAAATCGCATATTGTACAACACACGCGTTACGCATATTGCGTGCGCCATGCACTGGTTGGTTACTGCTGAATCTTTGAACGATTTGGAACGTTTTCCCGAGATTCGATTAAAGTTTTGGAAATTCGACACAACTCTGCAAACCTACGTTCTAAATACGCATATTGAATCACCTCATGAAGGTGGAGTGACTGCTCTCGAGTTTTCTAGTTCCAGCAGCGTGAATAATTTGTTGTGTGCAAGCGGTGGCTTAGATAAATGCGTAAAAATTTGGTCGTTGGAGGAAAGTAAAATCATAAGTACGTCTTCACCTCTGGACACTATTGATAACGACAGTGAACAGTCAGCTGTCAAAGGTAAGTGCAGTCAATTGTTTATGAAATGTAGATTCGCATTCCTTTGCTTTTTAACGATTTTCTAAAAACTAATTTTCGTTTACATTTTAATGATTTAACGACATAAGTTTTCTCCAAGAATCTGTCCAAAATAATAGACAAATAGGCAGAAGTCTACTAGTATATCAACTAGATCCTGGGTGAGACAGGTACCTTGACTGATTTTTTATTATTTTGTTACGTCAGATTAGAGCTAAAATTCAACACAATTTTACTAATCTTTAAACTTTTTCTGACATTTCTATGATAATTTGGAACTTTTTTTTCGTTCAAAGAGGTACATATGTTTGGAATAATTACACAATCATTTAGTAAAAATAATTTTTATTTATAATTCCGTGAAGAGTTTGCAAGACCTCCTCAATTCATGAATAATTGTAGAAAAGATATGACAATCAGGCGAAAGATCGTGAAGGTTTTTCAAGTTTCAAATTTTTATCGTCAGTCATTCGAAAATATGCTTTAGCAACTCGCTTTTTTACCGAACAAAATTGGTTTCCATATCGGGTAAACAAATATGTGGACAATACTGACGTTTTTGCTTGTCAACCCCTCTGGCTCTCTTCTCACATTGCTTCATTTTCTGAACAACTACACCGCCCTTCGAAATATGAGACGTTCTCTTTCAACAAAAAATTCGATATGGCCAATAGGGGTGTTCGATTTTTTGGGATGCCAACGAAACCGGTCTACAAAAAAATCTTATAGGCTGTAGGCGTCGAAAATTGCTATGAAAGATTTTTTATGCTGGAGTTCCCACAACAACTACCGCCACAGCTGCGGTATTCTTTGAGAAGTTTCTGCAAATATTTTCGAGCTGTGGCGGTAGTTGTTGTGGGAACTCCAGCATAAAACCAAATCTCCATGACCTCTTTCTCAATTTTAGATAAAGCGCTTTTACAATCTGGGAGTAAATACAGCAAGTACCGTAAAATGTCCCTTTTGCTGGGCAAAACATCGTGTTTCAATTTTTTTCTGCGACCAATTAAGGGGCAATTACCTTTTTCTTTTCCCATTTTAATTCGTTAAAATTTTACGTTGGTTGAAAAAAGTTGAAAAAGTAAGGCACTTGAAAGCTTTTGCACCCTCACACCGTATGAATCGTAATACAAAACGACATTTGTGTTCATGATACGAAATAACATTACCGTTGATCTTTGTCTGTGTTGCAAATTACAATAGCACTAAGGGGTGAACACATTTTTGTAATAAACCGAGATACAAGGTGACTCCTAAAAATTCATGAAAAATGAGGCAATGCATTCTACCGCTCATAATTCCAACGTTGGTTGACTTTTTTAAAAACTTTTTTTGTGTTTCTAAATCTACATTAAAGTAGCTAAAAAACGAGACATAACAAGCTAAGGTTGGTCGTCTCTCAGTCATCATTCCATATTTTCAAAGTTTATATTTCTTTTATGACAACCCACAGTTGGGAACTTTGAACGAATGCCACAGCCAGACCATAATTTTTCTCTTTAGCATAATAGTTTGAATCCAAGTGAGTGAAAAAAACATTAAACAGATGAAAGAAGTCTCGTCGAGACGTTGGTACTGGGCTCAGATAAAAAAAATCTTTCATAGCAATTTCCGACGCCTACGGCCTATAAGATTTTTTTGTAGACCGGTTTCGTTGGCATCCCAAAAAATCGAACACCCCTAATGGCCAATACTTTTAACTTCACTACTGTATACACCACAACATATCCAGAAAAACTTTGCAATCTCAAAAGTTTTTTATTTGAGCTAATGAGTGAATTCGCGAATTCTTCGACCACATTGTATGAAAGTGAAATTCAACTCATCTCAAGATTTGCAAAATTATGACTCATTCGAATCTCCCTTCCTTACTGATAAAATCGTGGACAGGACGGCATGTGATTTTTTTCGGTAAAATAGGGAAATTAATGAGTGATTTTACAGAAAATAGTTAATTTTTAAATTTCACTCACTATTTGGTCGCACCGAAATTGAAAGGTTGAAAAAATTACACGTCACATAACAGGTGGTTATCAAGAACTGAATTGACAAATCATAAACATCAGAAGTAGTCTAGAATAGAGGTGAGTGGGCGGACCTAATTTTCGTGCCCGCCCGATGCCCGCCTGAATTTTCTTATAGGTCTTTACGCGCGCTCGAAATTTCTATAAGATTTTCTGTAAATCATAAAATAGAGACAACAGACCGTGGCTCTTTTTCAAGTGTATTTTTTATCGAAAGTACACTTCAAAAACATAAAATCGGCGTAAAAACTTATTGAAAATAATTATTTTTTTAATTTTTATTGTAAAGTCAAACTTTCGTTTTTGTTTTGAAAATTATTGCGCTCAAAAAAAAATATTCCAATATTGGGATCATCACCATCAGCTTTGTTAACGTGATAAACAAAATTGAAATCATTATACCAACGGTCAAAACTTTGGTTATCAAATGTAAACAAACTCAAATCAAAACAAACTCGCTCAAAAAAATGGAAAACAAATGGAAATAAGTGATCGCGCTACTAACTGATCAATGGAAAAGAAATTCTTGTTTCGATAAGTTTGTTTTGATGACAATGTTTTTGCGCAATGATTCGACAGTTTTGTGTTTTGGCTATGACAAAACAGCTGTTCGAAAAATCCCATTTTTGTTTACTAATATTTGAAATATGATCCCTCGCCGAAATTGACTCGGGATTGAGAACGTTTTTCGCGAATTAAAGCTATAAAATTAAAAAAGAATTATTTTCAATAGGTTTTTGCGCCGATTTTACATTTTTGAAGTGTACTTTCGATTAAAAATACAATTGAAAAAAAGCCACGGTCTACTCTGGCGATTATGGTTAATAAACTCGCATCAAAATAATTAAGAACATTTTCAACAAAATGTTGTCTCACACGTTAAGAGTAGCTTTGTATTAATGTGTTTAGACCCGTACAAAGAACAAAGTTGTTTGAAAAAGGGACTATTGCGTTTACCACGGAGTTTGTAACCAGTTGAATTTCGATCCGGGACCTGGTTACTTTTTCGTTTCATGGTCCTTAGATACCGAATCTGCATAAAAAAATTGTCCGTCTGTCAACACGATAACCCGCCCGAGTCAAGTCAACGACATCAGTAACCTAATTTTTTCCTTACTATTCGAAAGAACGTACTTACCTAACTGGCAGTACAACCCATTAAGGGTCTTGGCCTTCTTCAACAAGCTTCTTCAACCGGACCTATCCGCAGCTAACGTCTCCCAGCTGGATACTCCCACAGTTTTTACTATGGAGTATGGACGGCCTGCAACTCGCTTGCCCTCCGGTTTTAAGGATTTGTTTCGGAATACGATGATCTTCCATTCATTGTACATGACCGAGTCATCGCAGTCGGTTTATTTCGGTAGTTAGACTATGTCCGACTCTCCATAAAGCTTGCTAAGCTCATGATTAAAACGTCTGCGCCATCGGTCATTAACTTTCAACCCAACGTCGGTACCTTTCCACTTCAAGGCCACAAACTTGTCTTTAACAAAATCCATATTTCTTACAAGTATGTCCAGGTCGTCTGCGAAACCTAGCAACTGACTGGACTTGGTGAAAATGGTGCCGCTGGAATCTATGTCCATGGCGCGCATAGCTGCTTCAAGGGTCAGGTTAAAAAGCAGCGTCGCAAGAGGATCTCCCTGACGTAGGCCTTCCTCTATGTTGAAAATCTCTGACAGCTGGTTACGAATCCTTACTCGGCTATTAGCTCCGTTCAGTGTTTACTTGGTTAGCGAGATCAATTTGTTGGGGATTCCAAATTCCTCCATTACTCTCCATAGCTTAATTCTTCTAACACTGTCATAGGCTGCCTTGAAGTCAACGAACAAACGGTGTGTTTCAATGTTGTACTCCTTGCACTTCTCCAAGATCTTTCTGATATTAAACAGCTGGTCCGATGTTGAACGACCTACACGAAAACCACCTTGGTATTCACCTACAGAGTTTTCCATGTATGGATGAAGGCGCTGGTAAAGAATATTTGCAAATATCTTGTAAGCAATATTCAGCAGAGCGATTCCTCGAAAATTGGCACACTCCATTTTGTCACCTTTTTTGTATATGGGACAAAGTATGCTGGTCTTCCACTCTTCCGGTAACTCCTCGACATTCCATATACGCGTGTTGAGCTCGTGCATTTCCATGCATAGCGCGTTGCCGCCTTTCTTAAAAAAGTTCACCGGGTAGATTGTCTATCCCCGGGACTTTGAAATTTCTGAGCCTCGAAATTTCAGTTTCAATTTCTTGCATCGTTGGTTCTTCTATATATGGTTGCGCAGTCTGAAATGGCAATTCGTTATTTTCTTCGTTTCGGTTCAGCGGTGTATTCGGATTAAGCAGTTCTTTAAAGTACTCAGCCCATCTCGCAATGCACCAATTTCGATCAAAACGTTCCTATCCTGCAGCCATTTTTTGTTTCGGAACACTTTTCGAGCAAAATTTCTCTTCGAACGGTACTCTGCCTGGCCTGCCCGAGTGTATCGACTCAGAGTTTTTAGTCGAGCTGAGTTTTTGTTCTCCAGAGCTCGCTGGCATTCATCGTTGAACCAGTTATTTCTTTTATTTCCCGTTCTCGTTCCCAAAGTCTCTGCTGCGACGCTCTCTACATTCCACCTAACTTGATTCCACGTAGAGATGAGCGGGTCGACCATTTTTCGAAACCCGACCCGGACCGAATCCGACCCGATAAAATTTTTCGAAACCCGAAACCCGAATTGTTTCAAAACTCGCCCGGATCGAACCCGACCCTATTAAAATTTTGGAAACCCGAAACCCGAAATGTTTCAAAACCCGACCCGGACCGAACCCGACCCGATAAAATTTTTCGAAACCCGAAACCCGAACTCTTTCAAAACCCGACCCGGACCGAACTAGACACTCAAGTTTTTCGAAACTCACAACCCAAATTACTTCGAAACAAAAATTATTTCAAGGCCCGACCGACGTCTGCATTCTTCACGGACCTTAGACTAAAACACAATTCGTGTAATGTGAGATGATAAAATTTAGACGAGTTTTGTAAAATATAAAAAGTTAATAAAGGATCGGGACCGGAATAAAATGATACAACAACCCGACCCGGACCGAACCCGACCCGATAAAATTTTTCGAAACCTGAAACCCGAACGTTTCCCAACCCGGCCCAGACCGAACCCGACCCGATTAAAATTTTCGAAACCCGATACCCATGAACCCGAAAAAAAAAATTCGGGTTCGGGTTCGGGTCGGGTTTTTCAAAGTTTCGGGCAACCCGCTCATCTCTAATTCCACGCGTCGTCTATGCTGTGTTGTTCACTGACCATTTCTTCAATAATTTTTCTCTCCAAACTATCTACGTATTTTTGTTTAATGTCTTCTTTCTGCAGTTTTTCAACGTCCCAACGTTTTTCTATGCCTGTTGTCGGTTGTGTTGGACCGATATGCGAAACCTAACAACCACTTTAACCAAGTAGTGGTCAGAATCAACATTTGGTCCTCTACAGCTCCTGACATCCAATACATTTGAACAGAGGCGTCCATCTATCATAACGTGATCAATCTGGTTTTTGGTTTGTCCATACCCTTGTCGCTTTGTGGATGTTTTTATGTTCGAAATACATACTGATCACAACCATGTTTCTTGATGCTGCTAACTACACGCGTACCTTATTTACTAATTGTGGGACTTCGCGACCTATCTTGGCATTCACATCTCCAAACAGAATCTTAATGTCACGTTTCGGTGCTCCATCATATATCTCCACCAGTTTCTCGTAAAATAGCTCCTTGATTGATTGATATTTACTTTTATTGTCTACTATTGTCAGCTAGCAGACATGGCAACAAAACATGGCAAACAGGATTGAAACCGTGATTGTGATTGTGACTGTGCCGAAAACCTTGAAACCTGTTCCATACTCTCTTGGACTGTCATTACTCTTCCCACTGTAGCAGAACTTATAGTCGCTATTGGTCATGGTGTCCTTTCCAGGCTATCTCGTTTCTTGCACTGCTGTAATGTCAATTTTTGCCACTCGTGAGAGATCTCACTTCTCCTTGGCCGCAACAAAGATCTTGCATTCCATGTTCCTAGTTTTAAATCGTATTCCCTTTTCCGTTGCTTGAGTCGTATCCGTTTATCCTGTCCGATCCGAGGCTGCGTTGTCGAGTTCATAACCGGTATCCATTTTTCCGGTGTTTGGAGGTTAATCAAACGCCCAACCTACTTCCGTTTCCACGATGACCCGTAGGAAAGTCATCAGGTAGCACTCTTAAGTTTAGCACAAAACTCCGCAGAGAATTGAGGTCCCGGGGACTATGACGTGGACGTAAAAAGAACAGTTGATAGTTAGACAGTTTCACGCCTGGCATATGACCCGGACTACCACACTCCGCTCATATGCAATCAGGCGCTACCCTATCTAACTACCCAATCCCCCAAATCCGAAGGAAGCCTCGCGAAAACTACTGCCTGAGAGACACATGCAAGGACTCCCAGATAGAATCGATTCCCTTCTCCATAGTTTCAGGTATACATCCCAGTCCCAGCACCGGATTATTCGGTCTATCTGCAAACACCACATAGTTACCAGGTAAATCATCCATCTGGCCTGCTCAGAATTATCACAAAGATGTTGTCTCGGGCCTTGGTATGCCAAAGATCGGTTCCGTGATCGTTCTGCCACTTCCGTATCCAGATTGGGAAACCACTTGCTAGTCTGTCTTCGATTAAAAAGGCTCTGATCTTGCTTATTACATCCAGAGGCGGAGGTTTCAGTGCACGAGTAATGCAAATGTCTCTGAATCTCACTCAGCACCTTCCGCACATGTGCCTTTACGTAAAGGTCAATCCGTTGACTTGGTCTTGTATTGTGTCTTAACGTCTCCTTGCAAAGCACAACTACAAATCTTAATACATTTTACAGAAACTGCAGAAACTCGGATGTGCTGGAATTGTCTCAAAACAACCAGCTACAAGGATTTATCGGTGAACTCATTGGTATTTTCACAAGACGGGTCATTGCTTTGCGTTGGTTTCGGGAACACATTATGCATTTATATACCCGAAACACTTCGCCTCAAATGCGTGTTGAGTCCACCTAGTGGCCAATGTGGTTCAGCGAATAAGTTGATCATCAATATGTCGGCATTTTCAAGCAAAGCGAAACCGGCAAAGAAGGAACGAATGAGAGAAAGACGCACAGAAATCGTGCAGCTAGTTAAAGATTTTCTGGAAAATGATGATGAAAAGCTCTTGACGAAATTAACAGAAAAGACGAAAAAGTCAGTTCCTCGTGATTCAGTAAAAGTTGACCCAAGCACAATGACACTCGCACAAAAGGAAATCATTTTTGACGAAATTCTTGCTAACAATGAATTGCAATTGTATCAAAAACTGGAACTTTTTCAAAAGATTGGTATTCAAGTTTGTCTACCGCCTAATTTAAAACATAAGTACGATGAATACATCAGGTGGCAATTATCTTTGATGCAAAAGGAAGACGATTTAATGAGTCGCACCAAAGATCTCGGTTCGAATGCAAAATTCATACTGCAGAACAAATTACAGAATTATCTGAGAAGTAGAGGCGATATTGCACCGGACTGTTTGTATATACGAAACGTTACTTTCAACGATAAAGTAGAGACTAGAGACAATGCAAGAAATGGAAGCTGTCAGAGCATGGAAATTGATAAAGATACAAAGTCTGCGACTAATTCCATTCGAAAAGTAATGGAGATCAAACACGTCGTATTCGCGACAGGAGAATTCAGTTATTTCGTGATTGTGTGCACACAGAATCGTCTACTCATTTGGAACCTAAAAACATTGCAACTTCATGCCTCTTTAAAGCTGTCCGTCAGGCATATCGTTGTGGATCCGTGTACGAGTCTGATTGCTGCGTTCACATTTTATGAAGAACGTAAGAGATCTTTTCTATACGCAAGCGTCGATTCGAAAATTGATCAATTTTTCTTCTCAGTGTACATTTTTCAACCAAACAACCTGTACGCTTTGTACGAACGCAAAGATATGCCTAAGATAGAGGGTGCCATTTGGTTGCCTCGGCGACACCCGAAACAACAGTCCTTAGACGTCAATTGGCAGTCACAGTCGCAATTATATTTTTTGACGAGAGAACAGGTATTTATTGTTACCAGCACTACAAAGCAAATAGAATTTCATTGTTCCGTTTCCGAAGGAATTGCAACTTTTAGTCGACGAGAGTGATGACGAGTTTCTAACCAGAAAGGCTACATCCTTGAAGCAAGTATTCGAGCTAAAGCCTCAAACACCGTTCAGCGCAATGATTCCACAACAAATTACAAACGATTCTCTGCATAAACGCGAAGGTGTGCGCTTTGGAGAGTATGGCAAAGATGCGATACAATCGGTGAGTTACAATGTTTTTTTAAACCTTTAAGGCGCCCGCGCAGTCCTTCGTTTAGCACTACGTTTTGCCTTAATAACGCTGAGTTTCTATTGAACTCATGCATAGTCTGGTAGTTCTAACAATTTACTAAAGGAGGCCATTCATAAAAGACGTCGGACACTTGGGGGAGGAGGAGCCTACAATACCTGGAGGCTTTTTTAAAAACTTTGCTAATTTCAAACGTCACACAGTTGTTCTCCACCCTTCCATGGGTTCTCACTTTACCAAATCGTTTATAGTAAAGAATATAAATTTTTTCCCAAAACGCAAAGCCGTTTATAAAAGTGAACTCACTCCCACACATTAAAAAATGTTTTGAACAGACTTTGTCCGTACGTCTGTGGGTTCGTCCATCCGTCAACACGATAACTCGCGTAAAACTTGACCGATTTCAAAATCTTTTTTCCCGAAAAATAATCAAAAAGGTGAGGTTAAGTTCGAAGATGAGCAAAATCGAACGAATCGGTCGAAGATTCGGTCGAAAAAGTGATGAAGAATGTGTTTTTTGAGGGTCGGAGAAACTTGTTCACTCATATTTCCACGAAACTGCTCTTCTTTTGAATTAAAAATCTGGACCCCCTAAAACGATCGGGCCTTAGCGTTCACATAGATAGATGCGATTTATTTAGCGTTCATCTAATCCAGATAGACGATCACTCGAAAAGATTTTAAATCCAATAAAAAAAAAATCATATTATAACCTCGACTTCATCATGGAATTACGGCCCAATAACCAAGTTGACTGTCCGGTAGATTAATGAGATTCTGTTTGAACTCGACGCGAGGGAGAGTGGGATCGACAAGGTTCGACACGTAGTTGAAAATGCTGCACGCTTGTTCAAACGGAGAGTGGATTGAGTGGTCTGTGCTATAATTCGAAGTCGTTACGATGATTTTGGTGTTTCGCAGTATCCGCGAATTATTATTGATCTCCAGTTTGGAACGGAGGAATGGTGAAACCAATCTTCCGTGTAAAATGTCGTAAACGAACATTGCTGATGCATTGATTCGTCGTCTGAGTAAGGTAACCAGTTCAAACTTTGCACAACGATCCACGTACGGATCGAGAACGTAGTTGCCTGTTTCGCGTTGTGTTTGTTTGTCGTTGTTCAGAAACATAACCATTTTCCGCTGGACGCTCTCAATGTGATTAATATGAACGTTGTGATGAGGAGACCAAAGAACGCTGTCGAATTCGAGATGTGAACGAACCAATGAAGAGTACATCAGTTTTGTAGCTTCAAGGTCCAGTTCTTTCGCTTCGCGCTTAACAAAATTGAGTACAGTAATGTTTGTTAAAGTGTGCGTTATTGTTCAAAAAGATGCCTAGATCCTTTCTTTCATGCACTCGAGGAATGACATGTCCGTTGATCGTGTATGGTTTAATCGTTTTGTTGTTCAGGGAGAATGATATTACTTTTCACTTCCGAGTAATTGACCTCCAATCTATTTCCATCGCACCAACCCATAAATTTGTTGATCGCCGATTGAAGTGATTCTGCGTCTCTAGTATCCGACGACACCACTTTGCCGATCTTCTTATCATCGGCAAAGTTTAAGGCAAAAACTTCGCTTTGTTCGGGATCGGAATCGTTGAAAAATTCTATGAAAAACGTCGGGCCCAATATGGATCCTTGTCCAACGCCAGATTCGACGATGAAAAATTCAGACCTTTCTTTGCCGATACGGACACATTGTTTGCGATGAGTCAAGAAGATGCAACCCACAACAAGAAATTGACACCGGAAATTTTGCAAACTTCTGTATGAGAAGCGCTACTTCGACGTGGTCGAAAGCTTTACTGATGTCGGCTAGAAAAACATCGAGCTGTGCGCCAATTGCGAATGAATCGTGTATGCGTACTGTTAGTTCCATTGTCTCGATGTTCCTCATTGGGACAAATCCGTATTGGGTCTTTTGAATATGCGGATAGACTATCAGTTTCAGTTGCTCGTTTACAGCTCGTTCGAAAACGTTTGCGATATTTGGTAGAATGTCGACCCCGCGATAATTGGTTGCATGTTTCCTCGTACCAGATTTGAAGATTGGCGTCAATTTTCCCGTCTTCAAACCGTTTGGATAATAACAGAAAAGGCTTAACTAGTTACATCATAAGTTAGGTTTGGGTTCGAGAGACGCTTAGGAAGAGGATTAATCGGAGGATTTGGTGAATGGCTGGGAGAGGATTAAGATCAAGTGAGAAGATAGGATGTCCATTGTTTCAGACGGGTTTTTCCGTGTTGACTTTTGGGCAATTTCCTTATTGATCGGTATTATCCTTACGACGTTGGCTCAGACGGCTCAGGCAGTACGGTTCTGCGTCGCTTATGTTTATTTGTAAGCTTTCATACAATACATTTCTTTTTTACTCTTTTCAGATTATAAATCTCCAAACACATACGATGCCACCAGTCAGTAGCTTAGCTTGGGGCGTGCTGAAATCGTTGCTTCCAAACACAAGGCATAATTTGAAAGAATCAGATAAACAGGAACCGGAAAGTGGGGAAGGATTCTATTTGTAAAATTAGTGGAATGAAAGTGTTATTTTTAGAACTGAATTTTAAGATGCAAATAAAGTAACAAGTTCCATCACGTCATGTCGATTTGCTTTGCTTTTCCCCGGAAATGTAAGCATTCTCCTCATTTTTTCATAGCATGACTGGATAAGTTCTTCACAGGTAAGTATAAGCTTTCTGTTACTAATGTAATAGGTAACTACTTTGATAAGCACTCATTTACTACGATGTACGAAGAACCTATACGTTTACTACAAACATTTTTAATGTAACATGGGGTAGATTGAGGTGGCAGTTGGGGGATGTAATAAATATGACGAATCAGCAATAAAAAACATATGAAGGGACCCGTACGTATCAGAATAGATGAGGCAAACAGAGTTGATGTTATAAAGAGACTCGAAGGTATTTAAGTAACTATTGCCTTAACTCTTAAGTTTATGAAATTGCGTCCACATTAAGTTTTATTGGAAATTGCCGATAGGGCAATATTGAAAAACCCGTCCGAAGAAACGATGTAAAAAACCTTTGCGAAAGCACAAAATTGACCCCCAAATATAGAAAAATGTTCTACTCAATTTTCTCTACAACATAGAAAAAACCATTTTTTGGGCTAGCGTCGACCTTTGTACTGACCTAGGGTCCTAAGTAGAGGTCTAAGTAGAGGACATGGCCCACTTGAGCCCTAAGCACAGGCAAGTTTCTTCTATGAACTGTCGGTCATGCCTACATCTTTCAAACAAAAACAAATTTTGAAAATCGGAAAACATTTACTCGAGTTATGTACAAAAAACACATAGAGCCCTAGCAGAGACTCGATTTTAGTGCCCTAGCTAAGTCCAAGGACTCAAATTCAAAAAACTTTTTTCCATAAATTGTCGGCTATGCCCAGGTCTTTCAAACAAAAAAAAATTTTTGAAAATCGGAAAAGATTTGGCCGAGTTATGGACAAAAAACACATAGAGCCCTAGCAGAGACTCGATTTTAGTGCCCGAGCTAAGTCCAAGAACTAAAATTCAAACAAGTTTCTTCTATAAATTCAGGGAAAAAAAAGTTTTTGAAAGTCGGTTGAATTTTACTCGAGTTATCGTGTTGACAAACGGACGGACGGGCGGATATTTGTTTAATTGCTGATTCGTCATCTAAGGACCATGATCGGTGCTCCCCCCTACTCTCGGTTCGAAATTCGACTGGTTACAAACGTCGTGGTAAGCGCATAAGACCCCTTTTCGAAGAACTTCGTTCTTCGTACGGGTCTAAAAAATGTCCGTCCGTCCGTCTCCACTTTTTTTTCCGAACGGCTCAACCGATCACCCCAAACTTTTCTTTCCCTGAAATATACATGCCTCCCATGATTCAAGTTCAAAGATGAGCAAAATCAATCAAGTGGTTCCGGAGATATGGTCGAGGAAGTGACCAAAAACATGGTTTTTCGGGGGTCGGTGAAGCTTTTTCGCAAATATCTCAGCAAGTAGAGCACGGAAATTGCTCATGTTGGTGTCAAATGAAATAATTTGATGTTAGAAAATTGAGAAAATTTTTTTGTGGGAATCGGGTCAGGGGTACGGCCACCGGGACCAGTAGAATCGACGAAATTGAGTTGAAGACAGTTTTTCGTGTTTATTTCCTTAACTATGCAATATGGAGATTCACAAAGTTTAGAGCTGCGCGCCGGTCAAAAAAAATCGGCGGCGGCGAAAGCGATTTTTCAATTTTCTCGGCGGCGGCGAAAATCGGCGCAAGAAGGTCTCGGCGGCGGCGCAAATCGGCGTACGTCAAAATAAAGTTCGGCGGCGGCGGCGCACTTTTTACCAACTTTTTCGGCTGGCGTCGGCGCGGCGCAAAAATTCCAACTTCCTGCAAAAGGTCGTGTCGATTTTTCAGTTTTTCCTTTCTGAAGACAAAGATGTCCATAGTCCGATTCATTAAGTCGGACAGATAACTTTAGGACCATCTACAAATCTTTCAATAGTCATTACTACTCAAAACTACTTTTTACTAAAGATTCACTAATTAGTATTAAGTAGTATTAGTATTAATTAGTAAATCTTGGTATGAAAAATCGTCGCTTTACAGAAAAAAAATAAATACTTTTAAGCTATGGCTCATTTGAAAGACCTTACAATATTAACGTAGGCTCGAAAAAAGTGAAAGTTCCTGAAGCTATTGAGGGCGAAAGTTGAATATATGTTTTAGCCGTACGAATCCCGTTTCCAGGATTCCGAATAGGAAAACCTGTCCGAAGAACCACTGCAGAAAAATTTACTTTATGCCGACCGAACCCCTAAGGAGAGGTCTCGGACCTATACTTTGATAAACAAAAATGTTCGCATCAATTTTCTCTACAACACTTCCTGTTCATAGCGGTCTCTTCTACTCACAAAGCTCTAAGAATTTGCCGAAGAAACCGATGCTCTATCTCCCATAACTTTAAACACAATTCTAAAACCATAAAAATTGATCGCTTTCCCAACTGCCCGACGTATTTCACGAATACCAGCCTCCTCTAACCTCACCTAAACCTATAACTTTGCCTTCGACACCGATCCTCTATCTCTTATAGTTCTCAAAATATTTCGATTTTTCGAAAATATATTGTCGAGAACGATCCACCCTAACATTAGTGACCTTATGACCGAAATGTGAGGCCTTAGACACAAATTTTTCTTGATGACGGCTAGGAATTCGCTTACCCCTCAAATAGAAAAATAATCATAAAAATCGAATGTGATTTACCCGATTTATATATGAAAAACATGTAGGGCCCTACTCAACGCCTCTCTTTGGTGGTCTAGCTAAGGCCAACCACACAAATTCAAAAAATTTTCTTCTATAAATTGTTGGGCACTCAGTGACCTTTCGAACAAAAAAATATTTTTGAAAATCGGATTAGCTTTACTCGAGTTATGTACAAAAAAGTGGTAGAGCCCTTATAGAGACTCAGTTTTAGGGCCCTGACTGTGACTAAGTCCAAAGGCTCAAAATCAAAAAATTTTCTGCCATGAATTATCGGACATGCCTAGGCCTTTCGAACAAAAGAAAATTATGAAAATCGGAAAAGGTTTACTCGAGTTATGTACAAAATACCAAAAACCAATTAAACGGCAATAGCTCGAGATAAATCGGAGTTTTCTCATATTCGACCGTTTTTCCATTCATCTTCAGGTTCAGTATTCTTCTCGCTTGACGATTGTTAAGATGGAAAATACAGTGCACCGTTTTCGTTGTGTTTGGCTTCAGTCTCCATTTACGGAAGTATACCGCTAATTTCTCCAAGTCTCTGTTCAGCACGTCTTCTAGCTCATTGAATGACTTTGTTTGGTGCGCTACGGCAATGTCATCTGCATATATGAACAGCCTTGATTGGAGCGGTGGAAGATCATTTGTGTAGAGGCAATATATCTAAACAATAATCAAAGCAACTCAGTGTGAAAAATTTTGTCTGAAAAATCATTATTCTCAGGAAAATATTTCTGGGGAATCGTAAGTCTCGTATTTCCTGACGAATTTAACTCAACGTGTCTTTAAAAATTGTCGACAATAAATTTAAAAATGTAAATAATGTTTTAATTTTTTTTTGTGTTATAAATTGCAATTACAGAAGTCTTAAATCTTACGAAATATAGAATCACAATATTGGCTGTTTTCAATATAACTGTAGTTATCAACTATAAAAATTTCGATGTTTTTTTTGCCGCGCCGATAAAAACCTTCGGCGGCGGCGGCGGCGGCGCGCCAATTTTTTAGCTTTCGGCGGCGGCGCAAATCGGCGCACGTTTAAAAAATTTTCGGCGGCGGCGGCGCGCCTTTTTGACACTTTTTTCGGCGGCGTTTGCGCCGGCGCACGGGTCTAACAAAGTTGTAGAGAATGAAATTTGAGGGTACACGTGTTTCAGGGTTTTGGGTAAAAATGCCTCAATCCAGGGATATGACCACTTCTAGAATTGGGAGTGATGATAAGAGGTAGAAGGTTGCTTCCAAAGGAAAAGTTGTATAGAACACGTGTTTCATGGTTTTAGGGGAAAATGGGCCCAATTTGTAGATTTGAATGGTCTGAAATGTACTTCGGCAGGGCCCTTGACATTAGGGGTCATTCATAAAGGATGTCACGCTTGCTATAAACTCCACAAAGTCCATATCTCCTAACTGGTCAGATATTTTGTTTATAGTACTAAGGCTACCCCCCCCCCCAACACCCCCTTATTTGGGGGGGGGGGGGTAGCCAAAGTTCTATAAACAGAATTTGCTGTCCTGACTGAATTATTCAGTCAGTGAAAATTCGACTGGAGGAGTAATCGAAATCATTGGAGAAAGCTCTGCGTATGTGAACCCCGCGGCTTCGGATTTTGATTTCGTTTGTATTCGCTCTTTCGAACATCAACGACGGCGTATGCTAGCACACCCTATCATCGATATGGTGAGCAACCATTTATGTACGGATAGCTGTTTCACAGCTAGGACATCGGACAAGTACACTCTAAATTGCTTTCAATGTGATAAGAAATGCAATTTAAATTGTTTCGATTTATCATCGCAACATAAGCTATTATCATCATCTAACAACACGGTATTCATGTGCTACAAATGCATCGAACGCATTTCCAAAATCAGGCAAAATCAACGGAAGTCAACCGAACGAAACTCATTAACGACATTTTCCAAAGAAAATGATAGCACATCAACCAGTACGACTAATGCTCCAGCTAACAGAAATGATGATCTCACTGTATCATCAATTATGTCTTTATTGAACAAGATGAATGAGAATATCTTACGATTGAATTCGAATGACAATGAAATGAGACAGCAGATGGTCAGCACTAATGAGACTTATCACAATGACATCCGGGTTGAATTATCAGCAATAAATCGCAATCTTGTGAACTTACAGGCGAAAGTAGACGATAAGGAATTGGTTCGATCAAAGAATGAAAACCAGACGACATCTTCAGTGATGGAAAAATTGAATGCGATTGATAGCCGGATACAATCTACTCCTACACCTTTATCATTTAATACAACAACTAATTACAATGCCATCCCGAGCTGTCGCAGAAAATCCTCATTGATGGAAGACCCCCAGAATTGGTCTTTTTCATTCAACCAACCAACATTACTAGCGGAGAACAGTGGATTTGAACAAAACACTTGGACATCATTCGACTATTTAACTCGCAAGATTAATGAGAACACCGAAGCTGTACTGAATATAAAATCTACTTGTCAAGAGGTCAACTTGAAGAACATGGATGTGCTACATAATATCAAGTCTGTTTCCCGTATTTTAAATTCGAAAAATATTCAACAGCAAATCAGCTCTCCGGTAGTGGATTCAATTGCAGTAGACATATTGCAACAGATCAACGATAAATGTGAATCCATCGAGAACAAGCTGTGTACAATCGACTTGAACACCTATTGTCCTCCAGTTCAACGTTTACTGCATACCAAGGATGATAATGACCGGTCCGCTCAATTTCTACGTAATCGACATTTCGAAAGTATCGATGCAAATACAAATGGAACCAATTCCTCGGTGATAGAATCCCATCCAGTTGTTATTGATTCCACAGACTGTCCTCACGATTCTATAACTAGTGGTCTTTTGGCAATCAACAGCCCTTTAACGAATGCCATGGATCAACCGTCCAACACCAACAATTCAATTATGAACAGTTTACACTTGCTTGGAGGAAATATTCGACGAACTAGTCTCGACAAAGCGTTCCATATCTCGCCGTTCGATATAAGTGTCACGCCCGCAAGGATTACTGACTACATAGCTGCAAATGCTCTCATTGATAGGAAGCGTATAAAGATACGCAGACTGACGAAACGCGGACAGGACATTTCGGCGCTGAGACACATTAACTTTAAGATAGAGACCGATGATGCTATCTCCGAAATCATATCGAAAGCCACTTTTTGGCCAGATCATGTGACTATAAAACCGTGGATAGACCGAACCTCATCTAGAAGTTCATCTATGCATTTTTTAGCCAACAAACTGACGTAATTGAACCCTCTGATTCGGTTGAAATGAATCCTGTTTTGTCGAATTCTCGTATGTCTCTATATTACAACAACATTCGAGGGATGAGTAGCAAGAAAGACGATATTCTGCTGTCATCAACAACGTGCGACTATGATCTGATCGTCCTGTCTGAGACATGGTTAGATAAGAACAAATTTAGTGCTGAGTTCTTTAATCAGCGTTTCATCGTTTACCGTAAAGATAGAGAGGACTCGAACATTAGTACTAGCAAAGCTGGAGGTGTGCTGATCGCAGTTGATTCTAAATATGACAGTGAAATTGTTGATGTACCGGAACTAAAACCACTCGAAGCCATTTGCATAAGGATTCATCTTCGGTCAACTAACTCCAACTTCTACGTATATGGATTATACATTCAATACGGATCCTCTGAAGAAGTTTATTCATCCCATCTGAGAGCAATTAAAGCTGCACATTCGATGATTAATCATGGCGACATCTTTCTTGCCATCGGTGATTTTAACGTGTCTTCTGTTAAATGGCACGCCAACGAAGATGGATTTGGTTTTTTGCCGCTGATTGGAGACTCTACATCGATTCAGGCTAACATTGCGAGAGAAATGACTTCAACTCTTCTGAGCTGCGGTCTATTTCAAATGTCCGACTTACAGAACTCATCACGAAATGTTCTCGACCTCGTCTACACCAACATGCCTGAGCTGTTCCTTGTCAGTCCAGCTGATCTTCCACTGATCCCAGGTTCATCACAGCACGTTGCACACGTGCAAACTCAATGTTTGATCGAATGTGAACCGGCTGTTTATTCTGCCTCACCATCCACTGAGATCTATTGCTTCAAGAAGGCTCCATACGGCTTAATCCGTGAAGAACTTGCAAAAATTGATTTCGGCGCCCTGTTTGATGGAAAGAATTCAGACGAGATGTTGAATGCTTTCTATGACGAGTGCTACCGGATCCTTGATCTCCTGGTACCAAAGGCAACGCTTCGTTTGTCGAATCATCCGATATGGTTTGATGGCAAACTGATTAATCTGAAGAGCAGGCGTAACCGTGAGTATAAAAAGTTCCTCAACCGATCTGCCATTGACCCGAAAAATGCAGACAACTCTTCATTCATTGCTGTTAAGAATGAATTTGAAAGATACCGTGACGATCTGTATAACACCTTTCTGCGTGATCTCGCATCTACCTATAAGAAACAGCCAAAAAAGTTCTGGAACTACATCAATTCAAAATACAAGAAAACCATCCTACCTGGTAAAATGACACTTGGCGATGAAGTTGCAACGAATGACACTGAAAAAGCAAACTTGTTTGCCAAATATTTTGCTTCCGTATACAAGCGATACCCCGATGATGACAAAGAGATGGTTGAACTGATCTCGTTCATTAACAGTAGAGACGATATTGGGTTCACAAACATCACGATCACCCACGATATCGTGAAGAAAATCCTTTTGAGTATGGACTTAAGCAAAGGTGTTAGCCCAGATAAGATGGCTCCCCTGTTCCTCCGTGAATGTGCAGATGAATTGTCCCATCCACTAGTGATGATTTACTCGAAGTCATTAATGGAATGTCACTACCCTGATCGCTGGAAAATGGGTCACTTAACTCCAGTATTTAAGTCAGGCAAGAAGAGTGATGTCACTAATTACCGTGGTGTATGCCTCGCCCCTAACTGTGCCAAAGTGTTTGAGATTGTGATTGTGGAACATTTGAAGTACAACGTTTTCCCGCATTCAACACCGACTCAACATGGATTCTTCCCAGGTCGAAGAGTTGAATCTAACCTGATGGAGTTATCGATATTGGTTCACGAATCCTTTGACAACAACCAACAAACCGATATCTTCCTTGCTGACATACACAAAGCATTCGACGTTATTCGTTCAGTCCGATTAGTGAAGAAGATGTCAATCGTCAAATACCAGCTATGCAATTCGATTCTTCTGTGGTTCTGTTCCTTCCTGTCAGGCAGAAAACAAAAGGTGAAGATAAATTCTTGTAAATCCGATGCGATCGACGTACTCTCTGGGATTGGTCAAGGATCTGTTCTGGCAGCTCTATTGTTCGTTATCTTTTTTGATGATTCGGATTGTCCACCTGGTCCTACTAGAGACATCAACTTTGCTGACGACAAGAAAATAGTTCATAACAGCATATCAACGATCGAAGATACTCACTCAATGCAAGAAGCCATAAACAACTTTATAAAATGGTGCTCCGACAACGATCTTGAGCTCAATGCCAGCAAATGTAAAGTTATCACCATCCACCGAAAACGTTCTCCAGTCCTGGCGAACTATCATATAAATGGCGATGTGATTGAACGTGTTAACTGTACGAAAGACATCGGTGTAACGTATGACGACGACTATACTTTCAATGGACACCTTGAATTGGCAGTCAAGAAAGCCATGGCAATGCTTTCGTTTGTGAAACGCCAATGCTACGCTAGGTTCAACGTCGATACAGCCAAGATGCTATATTCAGCCATAGTCCGTTCGCATCTAGAATTTGCCAGTACGATTTGGTCACCGCACCACTCGGTTCACATCCAATCCATAGAAAGTGTCCAAAGACAGTTCGTTTTATATGCAAACCGTGATCGTCGAGTCGAAGGCGATTCTAATCCATATCGTATTCGTCCATATGCTGAAAGATGTGAAGAACTTCAGCTCGTTTCACTTTTGAGACGTCGGACCGATGCAGCGATATTTTTCATTCATGATGTTCTCACAGGGAAACTAAACTGTCAGTTTATCCGTGATAAACTCATATTGAACGATGGCACGCGAATTCTACGTAGATCTTCACTGATTAGAATCACTGGCAGTTCCCATGAGTATTCACAATTCTCACCACTAAACTTCGCATGTCGACTATTTAATATTGCTGCCAACCACATCGATCCGACCCTTTCGTCACGTGAATTCAGAAGAGCTTGATGACTCGGTGTTCGGTACCTTCGGCCTTGTTGGATGATGTGTTTGTTTTGGTGCTTTCTTTTCACAAATATCATTTAAAACCGAAAGCACTTACCCGGTGATTAACCTTTTCCATTTATCTGATGTTTTCCAAAAAATTAAATTTATTTTCTGATTGCACAGTTTACTTTTCGCCGGAGTTTCTGTAATTGGCTGGCCGTTACTACATTCTGGCTCCACTTCGATGATAACACGACGACGTATTCTATGACGACTGATTTATTTGATACGATTTACGACGATATACTATTTTTGACGATACGCTTTAGTTGAATTTGCTTTTTCACTTTTGACGATTTTTTTTTTCTTTAGATTTTTGACTTAGATTTACTCGATCTTAACTATTTGTTGTTTGTTGTTTATTGAATTTGACTTTTTCTTATCTATGTTCGCTTTTTAACGTTTTTTGATTTTTTACTTTTCGATTTAGACATTTGTACAGATACGCTTAATTTATTGTATTGTATTATTGCAACATTTTGATGGTTTTTTAACGAGGTCTATGACAGCAGTCATAGACACTCTTTTTCCATGTCATCTAGAAGATAGAAGACAATAAAATGCAATTCATCACTACCTTTTTATGGATACTCATTTTTTATAGCAAACGTGACATCCTTTATGAATGACCCCTTACCTTGGGTAATTTCTATTGATCTTTGAAATTCTCATAGTTATAAAAGAACATAAAACGTTGGATTGTTTGCTTATTACTATATCAAGATACGTTCGAGTCTTTTTGCAAGATTTATTCTATTTGCCACATCTATTCTGTTTGTCACACCTATTCTGATACGTACGGGTCTTTGGTTCTGTTCTATTCAAATGTTGATTCTGTACATCCTTCGAATTCCTACATTTTGCTCGAAATGTCGCTTCGGATTGTGATAACATGTTTTGTCGTCAAAAATACTTTTTCATGCTTCGGGGCCAAAATCGAAGAAAATTTCATCAATTTTCTCACGATTTTGGACCTCTGCATGAAAAATTTTTTGTGTATCTGTTTTGGACGACTGATTTTAGGCGCTTTCGCATGCAGACCTCGCTCTGCTCGGTCTACAACACGCGAAATTGCATAAAATCAGTCGTCAAAAACAGACACACAAATAGATAACTATTTTGTTTACAAAAATAAAATTGTTTATTTGTTTGCCGAATTCAGCAAAATTCAGCATAACGAGCTGTCACCGTCAAAATAACTACATGTTTTTTTTAGTACTACCAGTGCCGGCACCTCATAAACGAATTTTTAGTATTCTCGTCATCTTTCAGATGGCACTTTCGTAGAGCGCTTTTATTTTAAATGCTTTACAAAGGTAGGTGCATGTAATTAAAGCTTGCATCCATTGGATTTAATGTCTTAGCTTAGTAGAAGAAAGCGTTTTTGTGCCAATTCCAGTGATTTCAGGTGAAACAAAATCTTAAAACAAGTTTAAGTCGTCAAATTGGGGTTGCATGTAAACATCAGCCTCAGCTAATGTCACCGTTTAGATAGGCAAGCTTACCTTAAAGATTAGTGCATTTAGGGCCTCTAGAATCTATTCTATAATTCGTCGCTCTCATAGTATAACAGTGAAGTTTGCTCCACACGAATAGAGAAGTAATACCTAGATGGCGTTGCATGATGCCAGATAGAAGGAACAAATCTGCCGTACAACGCAAAATAAACCTAGCGAGAGGAATTTGTGAGAGGAAATATATGAAAATCTCTCATCCGATAACGTCGCTAGGTTTTTTTGCGTTGTACGGTAGAGATAGAGCAGTTATTTTTTCATTCAACGGTTGAAATGTCAAAATGGCCAAACATTTCTTTGCTTGATCAGTATAAATGGGTCCAACAGATCCCTTTTTACATGACATTTCCATTGAAGGCGAATATTTTATGCTGGCCAGGGTTTGTGGTTCCAAACATAAGGAAAATAAATTTTTTGAAGGTGGATGATTCGAGTAAAGTAAAAAGCCAAGATGTTGGTCTCAACATTAAATTCAAAGTTAAATTGTTCTTCTGTGCACCCGTTTTATATTTATTCAATTTCAATATCAATATCACAGATCTCAAATAAAATCTACTTAATTCACAAATAAATTATTTTACGTATAATTTGAGATCAAGGTGTTACGTCATTGACGCAACGTCTCTAATATCACACCCTCAAGCCGATAGTGACGCATCTATGGGCAGGGTTGCGCTCGCTAATGACACTTTTTAGCGACGCTAACGCAGAGCCGTAGCCACATGTGGTGCAGGGTGGGCGGCGCCCCCCCTGAAAAAAGTTGCGCCCCCCTGAAAAATTGTCTGTATTCTATCAAAACTTGCACTTCTTAACAGATCTTCACATACATATATAACTTATCGTTTTACAATTTCACATGTGTACAAGTATATTAAAGTTAGCAGTTAAACTTCGCGCGGCTTTTTTCCTACCTTATTCATCATTAGTAAATTTGGTATAACATTAGCTAGGTCAAGGCCTTGAGTCCTGATACAAAAGGAATAGTGGCATATTCGGCTAATAATCTCTGTAAAGAAAAGCTCATACTTTCTGCTAGTTTAATCTTCAGCAACTAAAGAAAGTTGGAAATACAATGGACGCTTAGAATTATTGATAAGACGTCATTATATATGGCAAAAAAAATTTCGCTCGCTCCGCTCGCGACTTTCATTTATCAAACTTAACAAGTGAAGAAGTTCGTGCCACACAAAAATTAACATTTGTACAACCTAGGCGTAAGGCTTCTATTGTATTTTATGTGTGACTGTACACCATAAGTTATACGAACAAAATTGCATTGGGGCGCGCGCCCCCCCCCCCCCTGAAATTTTGGTCTGGCTACGGCTCTGCGCTAACGCTAACGCTAATCAAAAAAAATTAGCGTCGCTAACGTCATTCGCTAGTCGAAAAAAAATTAGCGCGCTAACAGCGGTCGCAAATGATCGCCAAAAAGATCACTTTTGTCTTCTTTATCGGTGCTAAATACAATAATAATTAACGAAATCTGAAGCAATCCTCTCTTTTTGTATCCTCTACCTCTCCATCTTCCGAAAAGAATTTTGACAGTTCTACTCTCCGTCCGACAGTTCTCCGCTTTTATTGTCCTAAAAAATCACATCATTTCACACAAACACACAAAAACTGCAAGTCTGTCTGTCTGCAAACACTGTCTTCCTTGAGACAAAAATGTTTAAAGGGAAATACATGCCGCGCCATAGAATAAATGTATGGAAAATGTAATCGACATTAAGGTGATTGACCAGATTTCATTGTCAAAAATCTCACCGTCGGTCGTCGCGACGGTACCTAAATTCAGTCCTATGAGGTCAAATTTCACATATTGCGTTAACTACTAGTGGTTTGCTGTGAAAAGCTGCTAGTTAAGGAGATCCACAGCAAATCCATTATAATTTACACTGATAGCCAAAGCGTTTCAAGAGGAATTAATGCGTACAAAATCTATTTCTCACTTATCCGAGAATGCAGGGAAGTTGTCGTACAGCTACCAACAAACGACACAGTAACCGTATGTTGGGTACCTGCTTATAGCAACATCCAGGGAAATGAAATGGCGGATGAACTTGCTGAGGCAGGAACTAGTGAAACGATCATCGATCCCACGTCTCTATATTTCCCTCCATTTTCTCTACAACATAGTGAAAACCCGTTTTTTTGTCTAGGGCAGACCTAAGGACCGACCTAGGGCCATTAGAAAATGCCTCGAACACATACTTTCATAGAAAAAAATGTTTCCCTCAATTTGCTCTGCAACATAGCAAAAAAATTTACTAGAGTTATGTACAAAAAACACGTATAACCCTAGCGTAGACTCGGTTTTAATTAATGCCCTATCTAAGTCCAAGGACACAAATATAAAAAAGTTTCTTCCATAAATGTGCCGTTTGCATGGAAAACATTTTTTGTAGGAAATATTATTCTGAGCAAAAAATTGTTCTACGCTATGGCAAAATTATGACGTTTTGTATTTTTAATTAATTATTTTCTGATTTCAAAGATTTGTCACACACGAAAATTACTATACTTGACTATATCTATCTCTTTTCTTCGCATGTAATTTTTAGTGATTCTCTCACGAAAAAGTCTATTTTTTCTGGCCAAGTGCTGCTTAATAAAAAATTCCAAATTGGAAAATGTACTGAAAGCGCACTTTTAAAACTAAAATATAAAATCAGCAAAGAATTTTCGATGCATGTCGTAGAACAATTTGTTGTTCTAATTGTATTTCTGCATCGTTTAAAAATAAATTTCGAAAATGCAAACGTTCCATTGTCGGCCATGCCCAGATCTTTCAAACAAAAAAAAATTATGAAAATCGGAAAAGATTTACTCGAGTTATGTACAAAAGACCAAAAACCACTTGAACGGCCCTAGCTCGGCGGCCCTTGGGCTGACAGTGCCCAGGTTCAATCTCATAAAATTTATTTTGATAACTTTTCAGGGAAAAAAAGTTTTTGAAAATCGGTTGAGTTTTACTCAAGATATTGCGGTGACATTCGGACGGACGATGCTGATTCGTCATCTAAGGACCATGATCGATGCTCCCCCCTACTCCCCGGTCGAAATTGGGTTGGTTACAAACGTCGTGGTAAACACATAAGACCCCTTTTCGTACGGGTCTAAAAATCTTGGTTCTTCCTCTACCAAGTATTCATTTGTGTCGGTAACATTTTCAGAGTGTATAAGTCTCTACAATTTCTTTAAGCAAAGCCAATCCTGAGCCCGTAACCTGTTGGTTTAACTGGTTTCAGGTACTTTGGGATTAGAAATAAAAGTCACGGTTACAAAAAGTGCATCTTTATTATCACGAAAGTCTTATTACGACAGTCGTACCCAACTGACTAGATTGTGAGTATTCAATTCCTCACAGCATACTCAATTTAAGTTCAAGGCACGTTTGGATTGCACAACTAACAGTTATCGTGTTGACGGACACAATTTTTTTTGCCGATTTCCCCCCCCCCTCTCTCTCTCTCTACTCCCCCTCAAATCGATTGGTTGTTAACGAAGTGGCAAACGCAATAGACGCAATAGACTTTCTTCGTACAGGTCTAAAAAGACGCTTTTGGAGTGTAAAATTCAAGATATTTCTCCAGAGTAACTTTTGTTAAAAAAATTGTCAATTTCAAAAAAGTGCCTAAAATAGCTAAATAAAATCGTTGTTTTTTCATCTAGTAGTTGAGCTACTTTTTTGCGATTGCTTCGCTTTTTTAACAAACTTTTCGCTAGAAGATAAGTCTGCACTTTCAGCCGTGGCACTTGGTGCCATATATTTTAAAATGCCAAAATTAAGGAAAAAGCGAGTACATTACATTGTATTAGTTTATAATTTGACACCTGGCTGCGTACTTGAGCCCATAATCTGCGAACAAAGAAGGCAGTGTGGTGCGAGCATCTGTTTTTACCATAAAGAGAAAAGTTAGACCTATACGTCATATAAATTTCGACTCGGCACCAGGTTGCGTGCTTTGAATGCAAAGGGCAGCAGCAGCCTGGTGCCGAATTGAAACTTATGTGACGACCATGGTTGTGCCCGCTAGTCATTTTTTTAGCGACGCTAACGCTAACGCTAGTTTAAAAAAATGTAAGCGTCGCTAACCAGTTTCGCTAGTGGAAAAAAAAACTAGCGCGCTAGTAGCGGTCGCTAATTTTTCGCTAATGAAACAAATTAGAAAATTGTAGAAAAAATCGATTGAATTCTTAAATTCGATTTGTTTATCTTCAGAGAATTAACTTTTTTGCTAAAATAATTCAAGATAAAAAGAATTTACTTCGTTAATTTTTGATGGAAACAAATTTGATTTTAAAATAAGTTGAGCCTCAAAGTTTTCGTTGGTCATTTGGCAACGATCAGCTCGCAATACGTATTTCGCTAAACTAAAAAGTCGTTTGCAAGCAGCACTACTACAAATTATATTATACTTTATAAAGAGACTCCCGATTTGAGGATATTCTCTTGAAGAACTTAGTTCCGTATTGTCGTCAGACACATAATTGTGGAGGAGAACTTCGGCTTTGCAAGTTGATGCAATGGAAGAGCCAGAGAATCCATCACTTTCTGAGTAGTCGAATAGTCTTTTAACACAAAATTATCAATTTTCGTAAACGCTCATCAAACACGTTACGTAATTTTATTTTTCGATTTGACTTTGTTTATACAAGACAATAAGAATAATAGAACACAATCATTGCACATCTCTTTACTGCAGTCAACATTGTCGACTCAACGGTGTGAAGCAGTAACATGCATGTGTGTGTGTTGCTGTTGAAGTGTTCTGCTTTAAGTTCTGTTTCGACTAAAAGTTTTAAGTGTTAAATCAATTGCAAGTTACGATTTTCTGGAAAATTTTTAAAAATTTAAATTCAACATCTTTTTTAGTGAATCCGATTGGCGACTAGCGAAAATGTTTCGCTAACACAGTTTTAGCGAGCGCTAGTCGCTATTAGCGAGTGATTCGCAATATGCCGCGGCGTATTCTGGGTGCGTGCACACGAAATTAATGTCCACTCAGCGAATGCTTACATTATCGATAAAATTTCTACTTAAAGCGCTCAATTTGCTTAACGCTGGATTTTTAAAGCGCCTACTTTGCTTAATGTGGGCCCTTTAAAGCGCCCAATATATTTTCATGGCAATCTCCGCACTTCCGTCACTCTTCCACCACCTTTTCACCACTCATCCAGCCCTTCCCAGGCCTGCCCAGCACTTCCCAACACTTCCTAGTACACATAAAATGTTAAAAAAGGAAAAAACAAATTTAATTTTGACTTCCCCCTCTCTTCAGGGAGATGACCGCCGCCAAATAACTAGTGATTCTTAGCTGTGGGGTGGTCCCCTCTCATTAGCACTACCCCCCACCCCAATCACCGACTTGACCAGAAAACTTAAGTTTTGCCCGGGTCCCAGTCGTGGCACTAAAATTTTCTTTCAGATTTAGTTTCAGAAATACCATCTAACATTACAAATACGAAATGTCTTCTAAAAATTAATTTGTAGGGACGATTGAAGAGAAACTATTTTCCTGAATTGGACTTAATATCAAAAAAACGCAAGCTAAGACCTGTACGATCCCTAGTGACGTTCCCGCAAATTACTTCCACAAATTTTCCATTTCCATATCCATCAGAAATCATCCAACGTGAAAACCCTCCCGAAGCACTGACTTTACCGTAGTGAAACTAAATTGACTGCTAACCTTACCAGTTTACGTGCAAAACCAGTTGAATTAACTGGCCATTTGAAGGCGATGTAAAAATTTCCACACAAAAGCTTGACATCACCTACAACTAAATCAGCTTTATTGGCTGGTTGATATCCCTTTTCTAATCGTGTAGTTTTAAAAATGTGATGCGTTTGAAAAAATTCATTATTTTTTATGCGGCCGAGGTGTGTAATTCGCGGTCGAGGTGTTTTCGTGCTCGCAGGCTCCATTGTAATAAGCTCAGTATTTGAGAAGTTATACTTTAGTTTTTTCAACAAGAGGTACTCTTGCAGGAATTTGATAACATTTCATACGAGAAAGCTTCTCGATGGACTTCAATTTATAACGCAGAATTTGGAATACTTACATTGGGATGAGTAGAAATGTTCCGTTATTGAAATTCCATTCATTCTTGATTTACTGCAGATGTGCCGGATACAGCAACACATTCCATTCCGTACATTCCACGACCACAACAACAAAAAAACGATTCATTTTCAAACTATCAACCTGCCATATATAAAAACGTTCTTTTTGTTTTTATTCAAATCAAAATGATTTTCGTTAATTTTAATTGATCTTGTAAATAATCGAACAGGTTTGTAAACTAATTATACACCTCTCTGTCTTTGTATCAACGCTTTTTGTCGCGTGCCTGTGTCCAAAACGAATTAAATTACAATAACAATTTAATGGGACGTGAACAAAGGCAATCAATAAATGAATGATTGTGGTTTGGAATTATACTCATATGAATGCGAGAAGCAATGAACTTCAGAAGGCGTTAAACGATCTTCTTTGATTATTTGAAACTTCTAAGTATGTTGTAAATGAAAGCATAAAAAGTATCTCGTTTGCGTCGTCGTGTAATGAGTTGGTGCGGAAGTTGAAATTTGTGTAAACGTACAATACGTTTGTAAAAAAAATCATACCTGCGATATTATCAGCGCCTTGAGAGAACGTAGCCACAACGAAAGGTACAACTCTTTCGTGTTTGAAGCAAAATAAATATCAATACGATATTTTTGCGTATCTTGCGCTGGCATGGTAAGGCTGTCGTTTAAATGATTAATTAACTGATGATGTTAACTGATATTTTCTATTGTCACGATATGGCATTGCAACGTTGTATATGACCTGACTACAGTAGACGAGAGAATCAAAAAAGCACAACAATAATCTATCGTTTTGTAATAATGATTTTACAACTGCAATTTTTTGCAGACAACAATTTTCTAGGAAAAAAGGTTATACAAAACTGTGAAGCTTTATCGATAAAATTTGCTGCAAAGTCGACAAAAAAACTCTCATAGAGATGCTATTGTCTATTTCGATGAACAGCTTTGGAGGTTGATTTGTTTTTATTCTTAACAAGTTTTATTGAAGTCCATGAAATTCTACGAGTTTTTCTCTTCAGACGCGACTTTGGGAATCCAAGGATGTGAAATGTAACAAATCGCCTCTGTCTGTAACGCAAACGTTCTTCAAGTTCTACTAAAGGGAAATCCAAATCCACACAAATAATGGAGTTTTTGTATATCGCCCTATCCCATATATACGCAAAATACCAACAATTTTTTAGCTGTAGCCACATGCTGAGCAATAGACTAGTGAAAATATCGAAGCTCGCCCGATCCTAACACGAACTCAAAATTCGGAACCCGACCCGAGTTCTAATTGACTGCACATGCGGACCACCCGAAATTGAATTGTTCTCCTGAATTGAGAATGTAAGAAATTTTTACACCTTCCCCACTTCCACAGTGAAAAAGTGGTGAAAACGTTCTAAATTTTCCACATAATATTCAACATCGTCACGCTTTCTTTGGTAACCGCTCACAGTCAGAAAAAGTGTTAAAAATTGACTTTTCTAACAAACTTTGTTCCTGCTCGGTGCAACAGTTTTTCCACGGTCTTATACAGAGAGAATCATAAGCTCGTGCAACTTTTTTGTTTCTCTTTTATTAATATTTTCCCACATTTTCTTGTATTTTGTGCATGCAAAACTTGGTTTTTCAATGAAACGAGTTAAAACAAAACGTTGCACAATCTTTGATTCTCCTCCTGTAGTAGGAGAGTACATTAAAACACCCATATCTACTCTTTCAGCTTCAAGCAGCTAAGCGACCCTGAAGTTTTCAGGTTAGGTGAGCAGAGAAGGCTACCCGAATGAATTGAAAAACCCGACCCGGACCCGGATCAATTTTATCGGGTTAACGGGCTACGGGTTTTTCAAAATCGAATCGGGTTAGGTTCGGGTCGGGTTTTTGAAATTATTTGACAAAAAATCTGGTAATTTTTTTCATCAAATTATAGTAACTAATGAGAAAGTTACTCGTAATAGCATTGGTTTATTGAACCATAATAAATTAAAATAACATTTTGTGGTCAGACTATAAGTTGGAAATGTAATGCTGTTACCCTAAGATCTTATCAAAATTGATAGACAGTGATCATAACGTAACGCACACGTAAAAAACAGCATTTTTATTTTGTTCATAATTCGATAATTTTAAGATTGGCCCTCCTCAACAAATTTTCATATTTTGTCTGTATGGTACTGTATGAAAACCGAGACCTGCGAAACATTTCTCTGAAGAGCGTTTTCGCGAAAATAATACAATAAACTCGTTGCGGTGTTAATAACCTGCGCAGAAATAAAAAGTTCATAAAGATGTTGAAACGAGTTTAATACAAAGATTTTGCACTGTTGGAATTCTCGGAGCCTTACCTCCCCCCCCCCACCCCCAACCAAAGTTATGTGTCATTTTGGGTCAAAATTTCGGCATCGATTGGAGGCTTGAAGCAGTCCCGTATTGAATAACTGCTGGATGGAAAAGGCCTTATGGGATAACATTTACAGAGGGATGGCAAAGTCGCCTCAACCTAAAAGTTTGACAGAATTAACTTTAACGCATGTAGTTCATAGAACAACAATTTCAGTGTGAGGCTGATTTGCCATCCCAGAGAAAAAAAAAGATCTGAAAAACCAAAAGACATGAACATTTAAGGCACCAGCGAAGCATTATGTGATTCATAGGTTACATAAGGTGGCTTTATGTTATTTTCAGTTTGTCAAGGACGACACCCCCAGTTAGCCTGACATTCGAGACATTGTAGGCCGAAATTTTAGTCCTATCCGATAGGGTCTTTATAGTGTACACTCCCTACTATAGGGCCATTCCATTGAAAAGTTGGAAAATGTGTTACGAGGGAACCGTCTTCTGGCTAAGAATGCAAAGGTTGGACTTCTTTCGCATGAAGGAGTTGTACATTGAACCTATAGAGGAATTTTCTTCATACAACACAAATCTCGTATTAATTTCAGAATGTTGTGTTGCCTGCTTCCAACCAAAATCTCGTATGTACACGGTTTAGCAAGAACACATGGTTCCCTTGCAACCTACCAATGGATTCGCCCTATAATATCACGCAAAAGGTATCAGGTCGATCGAGAACAACTTTTGTTAAAAAAGTAGATTTTTGACCCTTTTTTCGACTGTTTTTAACAAGAAAATGCGATAAAACTGGCCTTAAACAGGATATGCAACTTAGTATAGTGATAGGAGTTGTCCACAAGAGACGTCACATTGTAGGAAACGGTGGGAGGATTATTGCGTGAAATGCCAAAAAATTTGACAGCTACAAGAAATCTTTGTATTGCAGTTAGAGGGTCGGGTTCGGGCCTGGTCGGGTTCCTGAAAGGTCAGGAGTGGGGGGTATGATAATGAAAACCTTTGTAACATTGGGGCCTAGGACCGCACACAATTTCATTTGTTTAAATTTCGCTTTACACGAGTTATCATATTTACCACCTGTCGATATGACATCCTCTTACTTAGACAGTCATGAGTCACCCGAGATGTCAAATTTTCCAAAAATGAAAAGTTTCTTTTCTTACTATAGAACAAAGAATCAAATTGCCGATTAATCGAGAAAAAATAGGACATGCTGTCCCAGTATTGGTCGAACTTTTCGCGAATCACTTTTAATGTATGGAATGCCAACGTGTATGTGATAAAATGTGTTACGTTTTTAACTCGATTTTTACAATGAGAAACGAGTCTTTCTGCCATTAATAGTATTTTATACTACAAGAACTGTAAAGGGTATTTTATGTTCGAGAAATGGTAAATGGTTCGAGACGCAGAACATAAAATACTCGTACAGTTCTTGCATAGTAAATAGTTTTATATATTGAGCGCTTAAACGCACCTTATTTGATCGAAAATAGAACACACATTCTGTTTGCATATAAGCGCGTCATCTATGTAACTTTACAGTTCTAATGTAAAGCTTATATACCTTTACAGTTTGAGTGTAAAGCTTATCCGCAAAAAAACCTCTTACAGAGGAGGTGTGACGCAAGTCTTTATGCCTGCTTACAAAAGCTGTGAAATCAGAAAAGTGTGACGCATTAATCAACTAAGGTAAAACTATTTTCTTCCAGTTACAAAAGTTCTGAAATCAGAGGGGGGTGACGCAACAAAAATTTTTAAACAAAATTATGTTGAGTTCAAAAAATTGCGTCACAAATGCCAGACCCAACGACGAAACAACTTTTCTGTACTTTCAGTTTTTACGCTGCGAAAATTTGAATTTTATTTCTTATTACATCGTTTAGGGTAAATTTTAATTTTTGCGTCTAAAAACTGAATGTTGAAAAATTATTCCGCTGGTGGGTCTGGCATTTGTGACGCAATTTTTTGAACTCAACATAATTTTGTTTAAAAATTTTTGTTGCGAATCGAAGCTTAATGCGTCACCCCCCTCTGATTTCAGAACTTTTGTAACTGGAAGAAAATAGTTTTACCTTAGTTGATTAATGCGTCACACTTTTCTGATTTCACAGCTTTTGTAAGCAGGCATAAAGACTTGCGTCACACCTCCTCTGTGAGAGGTTTTTTTGCGGATATCAGTACTTTTGTAAGTTTGTAAACAACTTTCTAGCTGCCATCGTTCTAGAGGTATGAATCATCCCTCTGGAATCTTGAAGTGGCGTTATCCCGGGATTAGGCCACATTTTCCCAAAACCATGAAACACGTGTACGCTAAAACTTAATTCTCTACAACTTCGGCTTTGGAACAAACTTTCTAACTCTCATAGTTCTGGAGATTTGGGTCATCCTGCCTAATTATGGATGTGGCCATATACCAGGATTGGGCCATATTTCCCCAAAACCCTGAAACACGTGTTCGCTTAAATTTGATTCTCTCTAACTTCGCCTTTGGAACCAACTTTCTAAATCTCATAGTTCTGGAGATCTGGGTCATCCTGCCACAAATTGCCATAAAAAAGACGAAATTATGGAAGTGACCATATACCAGGATTGGGCCATATTTCCCTAAAACCCTGAAACACGTTTTCGCTTAAATTTAATTCTCTACAACTTTGCCTTTGAGAGTAAATCTTCATATTGCATAGTTAAGGAAATATAGGCGAAAAACTGTTTTCGTATATGGCAATTTCGTCCATTCCATTGGTCCCAGTGCCTAGACCCCTGAATCGATTCCCACAAAATTTTTTTCCCAGTTTTGTGACATCAAATGCTTTCATTTGACACCAAAACGAGGAATTTCCGTGCTTTACTTGCTGAGATATTTGCGAAAAAGCTTCACCAACCCTCGAAAAACCATGTTTTTGGTCACTTCCTCGACCATATCTCCGGAACCACTTGATCGATTTTGCTCATCTTAGAACTTGAATCATGGGAGACATGTACCTTTCAGGGGAAAAAAAGTTTAGGCTGATCGGTTGGGCCGTTTGGAAAAAAAAGTGGAGACGAACAGACGGACGGACAGACGGACATTATTTTTTATTGCTGATTCGTCATATTTAGACGATAATAGATGCATCCTCCCAACTCCCACCTCGACCTACCCCATGTTACAATAAAATTGTTTGTAGTAAACGTGTAGGACCTTTGTACTTCGTACGGGTCCAAACACAAACAAAGACCCGTACCTTTCAGAATATGTGTGACAAACAGAATGGATGTGGCAAAGAGACTCGAACATATCTAAATATACAAATGAGCAAACAATCATACATTTTCTGTTCTTTTATTAATGTAAGAATTTAAAAGATCCACAGAAATTATCCAAGGTAATGTTAAAGGCCGTACCCTAAGTGCGTCTTATGACATCTGAAACCTATGATTTCGTTGGCTGAAATGTTCTCCTCTTCACCAACATAGTTTCTCCATAAAATCCTGAAACTGCTTTTTCTAAAATGTAATTCTCACCAACTTCGCCTTTGGAACTGCTCTAGTTTTACAGATATAAGTCATCCCTACGAATTCTGAAAGTGGTCTGGGAGTATTGGCAAAATTTTTTTCCAAAACCCTGCATAGTTAAGCAAATATAGACCGTAGACTCGATTTCCACAAAAAAAATTTTCGTAGTTCTGTCGGATTAAATACTTTCATGTGATACCGAAATGAACAATTTCCGTGCTGTACTTGCTGAATGCTGAGATATTTGCGAAAAAGTTTCACCGACTCTTGAAAAGGGGCTGTCCCAAATTACGTAACACATTTTTGGCCACTTGGCATTAAAAATGTTAGTTTTTGATTGTAAAAGTGTTTAGGGACAGCCCCAAATCCATATTTTCGGACACTTCTTTGTCCTCATCTGTGGAACTTCTTCACAGATTTTGCTCATCTTTTAACTTGAATCCTGTACCTTTCAGGCAAAAAAGTGTTTAGGGTAATCGGTGAGCCGTTTAGAAAAAAAAAGTGAAGACGGGCATCTCTAGACTTCGCAACTTCGTAAAAGTAAAATTTAGTTAATTTAAGGCATTTAGTGTAGTCACCGACATTTTGTACAATTGAAATCTGTTGCCGCCGTTAATTTGTACAATGGAAAAATGTCGCCAGTATATTGTATCAGGAACATCGGGAGGAGTTGCGAACCGCCTCCTACGCCATCTTTCACACCCACGCAAATTGAACTTTCCACAAAATATAATTTTTGAATTCGCGAATTCACTATTGAGTCTTTAAGCAACTCGCTTTGAAAAAACTGTTATTTTGACTCGGCTCGGATATGCAAACTACACTCGTCAAAATAACAGTTTTTCCAAAGCTTGTTGCTTGAAAACATACTCGTGAGTTCGGCTCGTATCACAAAATTGATCCCTCGTGTAATGATTGCTTTTCGCCACATCCAACGTAATATACTATTTTTAAAGGGCTTTGAATCTCAGTGATGGTTTTTCACGGCCTAATTTGTTTTTGTATTTTCATCAGAGAACCTCCAACTATCAATGTACAACATAAACAAAACAAGCTACTATGAAAATACAGACATGGCTCCCCAAGGCGCTCAAATTTTTGTTTTTTTTTTTGTCATTGGGGATCTCCCCCTACCTGCCTAAACACAAAAAAATTGAATCCATGTTTGTTACCCGAAGTCAAATTTAGCCGCTATTGTTATTTGTTGTAATTGCTCTCCCTGGATTTCCCTATAGCAACGAATCATAGTTTTAGCCATACTTGCACAAATTGGTAAATACGAGAAAAAAACCGAAAAACATTCGGAACGCCTGAAATGTTTTCATTTTTTTTATTCGTTGCAATTCACGAGTGAATTATTTCTGTTGTTTTAGGTTATTGCTTTGCATAATAGGAACATTAGCTGCTTTTAATTTATTTAAAAAAGAAACCAAAAGTTATTTTAATTTTAATTTACCTAATGAATTTTAAACTCAAAGTTAAACGAAACGAAAAGAAACCCAAGGGTTTGTAAATAGGTGTATACCGACCGTAACTCACCCTCTCTATTGACTAAAATGTTTATTAAAAGTAGTAGTAGTAGACATACTTCGGGCTGTAAATATGACCATCAGAAAACTAACAAATCGATAAAATCAGTTGAGAGGTTCGATCTAAATGCATGGTGTTTTCTAGATATTTCGTGAATTTACATGCAATATTAGGTTGAGGGTTGAAAAAGATGTAAGGTTGGGTGGAGGCTCTGTGGCAGCATGCTAAATTGGGGATTGCAAAAGGAATTAGATGAGATGTTGGGAGAAGTAGCATGTTTGGGTAGGGAGAAAGATTACGGAACGGGACTTATGGGTAGACCCGCCAGAAAAATTTCACGTGTTCACTGTTCATTTCTAAAAATTCAAAACATTTTTCCACTTTATTTTGCATTGCGTCGATCTCCAGCCAAAAAGTTAAAAACAAGGTCGCCGCGACAACCACTTTTTTTTTGACGATTTTCAATACCGCTGACACCTCGCGGCGTCAATTTTCGCGGCCGGGTTACTACAAAAACTACGCCGCCACTAATATTTTTTGACCGGTTCTTATCTGGTCATGCTTAAGAAATGTTGTTCATTATTTTTCAAAACGATATGCAATGGATTTTCCAGATTTTTTTCAAAAATTTTCTTATTAGAGCTAGAATTGCCTGCTGACTACCTCCCCCCTCTCGAGAAAAAACATTCAACGTACTTCAGGCTTTGAATGACATACATTCGTTGGTTCATGGTGTGACGTCACACTGGGGGCGACTCTTTCGCAAATTTCTACAAATCTGCAGACCATCCATCATGAGTGGTATTGCTAATCGGTTCTTGCCACCAACCGATGCGCGTCTGATTTACCAAAAGTGATGCAACTAAAAACAGCATGCACTTTTGGAAAAATAAAACAACAATTTTCCAACAGTGCTTGCTGTTTGTTGTTTTTAGCTGCATCACTTCATCGGTTTTGTTGCCCAATAATACCTAACTATAGGTAAATGAGGCCTTATCAAGGCATCAGGACACGTGCATCGGTGGCAAGAACCGATTAGCAACACGACTCGTGATGGATGGTAGATTTGTAGAAATTTGCGAAAGGGTCGCCCCATACAACACCAACAACATAAAAACCAACAAAACATCATAGAAACAACAAGAGCTCGTTCATTCATTGAGTATTCTGACATGTCAGTACCTAGAATCTGGCGTTATGAGTTCATTATTTATTTATTATTATTTATATGGTGACAATGACAATCTCACATAAGTTTTTTATTAAATATCAATTTTAAACTGTTTTTAAATACACCGTTCATTCTTATGTTCGATGCAGACTGATGGGAGGACGGCAATGGTCAATTGGTTCTGCAACCGAATTTGATGACGCTTTCGTCTTGTACAGACATTGTGAATACCACTTTACTGGCTGTCATCTGTTTACGTTCAATTTGTTCACAAATTTTGTTCGTGTTCTGTATTGTACGTTTCGTGAGTCGAACCACAACACTACACCATTTATGAAGCTTGGGTGAACTAAGCAGCGCCGCGCCGTAGCATGAAAACATTAACTTTAGGGTAGCAGTTTATTCTTACAATGATGTATCCATGCCTAAAAAGACGTTATTTGAAATAAAAAGTGGAGGGGGGGGGGCGCTTGGAAGTTAAAAATATGAGGCAAACATAACCAAAGACCCGTACGTATCAGAATAGATGTGACAAACAGAATAGATGTGGCAAAGTGACTCGAACGTACCTTAATATACAAAAATAAGCAAACAATCTAACGTTTTCTGTTCTTTTATAACTGTAAGAATTTCAAAGATCCATAGAAATTACCCAAGGTAATGTCAAAGGCCCTACCGAAGTACGTCTTAGACCATTCAAATCTAGAAAAGCTTATATCCAAGGACTAAGTCATTTTTCCCTAAACACCTGAAACACGTGTTATCTACAATTTTATTCTCTACAACTTTGCCTTTAAAGCAACTTTGTACCTCTCTTAGTTCTTGAGATTTGAGTCATTCTGTCCAATAATGGAAGTGGCCATATACCAGGATTGGGCCACATTTCGCCAAAAACCCTGAAATACTTGTTCGCTTAAATATAATTCGCAACAACTTTGCCTTTGGAACCATCTTTCTAACTCTCATAGTTCTGGACATCTGGGTCATCCTGTCCAATTATGGAAGTGGCCATATACCAGGATTGGACAATATTTCCCCAAAACCCTGAAACACGTGTTCGCTTAAATTCAATTCTCTTTGCCTTATACAGTAAATCTCCATATTGCATCGTTAAGGAAATATAGACGAAAAACTGTTTTCGTATATGTCCAAGAATCTTTCCCACAAAATTTTTTGCCCAGTTTGGGAATGAGGAATTTCCGTGCTATACTTGCTGAGATATTTGCAAAAAAGCTTCACCAACCCTCGAAAAACCATGTTTTTGGTCACTTCCTCGACCATATCTCCGGAACCACTTGATCGATTTTGCTCATCTTCGAACTTGAATCATG
>CM055403.1:121714342-121727855 GCA_029228625.1 Pseudolycoriella hygida
CCAGGAAAAATATTTTCCGGGGGGTACGTCGCAAGGGGGGAAGTCAAAACTTAGCTGTATATATGGTTCCGAAGTCTACGAAAAAAAAATTTCCGAATTTTTTGCTCGTGGGGACTTGCGTCACGGGCGCATTGCTACCGCGCGCCCATGATCCATCTGTTCATTTTCTTAAAAAGTTACGAAAATGCTTGAGAAATTTTGGTAACTTATTCGTAATTTTTTGATAGTAACTTTAAGAATTCGGGGCCCAGTGCGATATATGTAGTCTTTTAACAATCACATTTTAGATGGATTTTTCTGCCACCAGCTTGTGAGTGGTTTTTGTTACCGCGAAGTTCATTATTAGAGCACACTGGGGGTAAGATGCCTGTGAGATAAGACCGTAAAGGAAGCGCCCCATAGCTGTATGAGTGAGAAGTGAGCCACACAGCAGGGATCGCGGTCGTGTTAGGCATGGTACTATGCACTGTGAAGGACCAATTTTCTAGAATTTGAGGTATTGGCTGTTTAACTTGAGGATAAGTACCAATGTTGATGTGTGCTGTTTCTACTTTGAGACTCTGTCATAAGTTCTATTGAAAAACAAAAACTCATGGACCGAATGACACTGCCTATAAGAACGAAAATGGTCTTTTTACGGAGTTTTCGACACCCGCCTCCCCCACTAAAAATAAATGTCATTTATCATTTTGAATGTACCCAGACACTTTTAAGCTCTTCCAGCTCTTACCAAATCATGAAATGTTTACCAAAAACTTTGCTAATTTGGTAAGAGCTTGTAGAAGTTCTTCGGCGCTGGCAGCAATTCTCGCACACAGTTGAATTTTTATACTTCCATCCCTTGTAATCCAAATAACTATTCGAACAAACTGAAACTAAATGTCTAAATTGAGGAAAATTTTTTAGGCTCCTGTTTTTTCACGATTTTGAGTTTGAATGGATCAGAAACGAGGTTGCAACAAGACCGATGCTTCGAGTTGAATTCTCCTATTTTTCCCAAAGGTGAACACAACTCTAACTTTCCACCCCTAGTGTTTTTGCCCTTTTGTATAGAAAATTAGATTCTAAAAAGCCCAATTCATAGCTTGAATGACACTCGTAGAAGCAATTACAGCTGCAGTGGAATGTAGCTGTTACTTAAATTTCCTCTTCTTTAAGGAGGGATTTACATTTCCAATCGCGACCTAATGCATATTGGTCTGAAACCTAATCCTATGTGTGAAGAACTCTTGGGGTAAAAGGTTGTTATACTAAAATTTTGATGTTATGAATTTTCGTTTTATCATTTTTTCTACTATTGTCAAACAGTTTCATATAAATTTTTCCAATTTTTTAATATTCATACTCCGTCGCGTCGTCATTGAGCTTTTGTTGCATAGTCTCACAACTTCAAACACAAAGTACTCTTACACTTACACACGTCAAGTATGTTTAAAAAAACTAATGCAACGATACAAAGTGGAATGAGAAACTTTAAGCATCTGAAATAGCTAATTACAAAACGTGGGCAGTAAGTGCGTCATTTGAGCTTTCATAAAAATTTTTTTCTGCCATCCCCTCCGAAAAGTTGGTGATACACGTACCTTATTTGGCCCCACGAAAAATGAACATATCATTGAGGATATGAGGATATTAACCTATTTTGTGTCTTCATGGGAAAGTCTTTCCCTCACAAGCGGCGAAAAAAATGAAATGATTCATCTGAGATATTGTTTCGAAAATCTTTAACTTTGAAATAAAATTTTGTTGCTTTATTGTTGTCCACTACACGCTTTCCAATGAATGTATTTTAACGTAGGCAAATGCAATTAAACTTTTGAAAAACAATTTTAAAACACAGAATCTAAAGTGTCAGCCATGCTTGTTCTAGCAAGATTTATGAAAGTGATAACTTACAAACACCTTATCACTTTTATTTTGCGTATTTTTCAACTATTTTCCAAAACATTTGATACTATTGCTTACGTTCATAATAATTCACATCGCTTTACTGCAAAATTTATTGTAATTAGCAGTGCACATCAATAAAATCAACAAAATTATTGCTCACGAAAAATAATTTCAAAGCAATGTTTACATTTCACCGCATCATATCCCATATATGACGTTGATGTGATCATAAATTTTTCGAAGTGACTAATCGACACCGGTGTCGAATAGCCGCGTAACACAATGCATGCTATTCGACACCGACGTCGATCAGCGATGTAACACAATGGATGCTATTCAACACCGGTGTCTAATAGCCACACAACACGCTACATGGTATTCGACACCGGTGCCGAATAGCCATACAACACGCTGCATGATATTCGACACCGGTGATACATGTTAATAATTGACGTAGACAAGCCCCAAGTGCTATATTTTTCTATAAAGAGTGGAAGTAAAAAAGGAAAAAATTGATTGGCATAAAAATTCTGACATGTTTCTGTGTCCTCACCGAAGTATGCTATTGGCTCGCGAGTGCCATTAGTCCGTCCTCACCGGAGCATGCTATTGGCACGAAAATAATATTCTATTGTAATTCGAAAAAGTCTTCGGCAAATTGAATGTTCTCACTATATTTCGAAAATTTTTTCGTCGAATGTCGTGTTCTGTGAGGTGGTAGTGTGTGTGGTAGCGTGTTGCAATGACGGTGTATGACCTTTTCAAAGTGATTTATTTTGTAAGAAATCTCTGAATTCAAGTTTGAACTATGAACTATTATATAGAGATTGCCTTTTAAAGGTAAAGTGGTAGAGGCAATTGAATAATTTTTGTATATGTGGTAGAAGACGTCGAAAGGGTAATTTTTGCCTACTTAGGGCCTCAGATTTGAAACTCAACATACAAAACTTCAGTACTTCGGAGTAGAGGTGTGCGCCGATATAATAGTTGATCGGGAGCGGTTTGATAAATTTTTAGTCGGCGGCGGCGTGATGAAGTTTACCAAACATCGGCGGCGGCGCGCCGTCGGCGTGTCTCTTTAAAATTGGTACATAAAATTGGAAATGCCCCTAGAAAGTTGATAACGTTCTATTTTGAAGGCAAATGGAACGGATTATCAAAAAATTGGTGTGTCACTGATGTACTGTATGCCAGGATCCTGTTCTCAAAAGTTATATTTCAACGTTTACGGGAATTTCAGAGTATCGGGCTGACATTTTCCAATACTTCCATTGTCCAATATTTAAATTAATTTTTCAGTCCGAATCCGGTTTTTAAAATTTTTTCTGCAGCACTTTTATGGCAACATTCATAGAATTTGAGCACATTTTGAAAATAAATCTTGCGTTCCTTAAATAATGCAAAATACAACGCAAGTCAATACTTTCACACACTTTATGCAGACATTCAGAAATGTCACATTGAGAAAGAGTTTGTACCGAATTTGCACCAGCTCATTAGTGCTTGTGTACAACCCGAGTAAAAAAAAGTCTCAATCAAGACCCCAGTGACGTGTTTGGGCTGGCGAATGCCGCTGGAATATTACGTCTTTCTTGTATGCGGAATATCGTCAGTTTCCAGGGACATTGATCTATCGTATCTTGAAAATAGGCACTGGGGCCCTATTTTCAATATTCGAGAGAAATCTCCACACAAGATATGACAATTAGGGTCCATCCATAAAGTACTTACTCAAAAAATGACTATTTTTAGACCCCTCTCCGCCCTCGTACGCAAAAATGTATGGAAACAAATGTTGAAATGTAAGGAAGTACGTACTTTATGGATGGCCCCTAAGTGACGTTTGACATTTCTAAGGAGAGTTTCTCGTAAATGTCAAATTTTAGGTGCAAAATTTCTAGATTATTTCTCTCGAGGTGTTTCGGTCGAGAGAATTATTTCTCGTTCTCTCGAATTAAAATGTCACAAAATATTGAAAATGGGGCCACAGTGAGATATTTTTTATATGAAAAGTTTCTTTGAGACTACACCTTTCGAAGAACAAAGACTTTCAAATGAGGTTTAGATAACTAAGCAAAGAATGCAAAAACACTGGATTTCGTGTCGAATTTTCATGCACTTTTTAGCTTAAAATCAAATTATAAATAAAGGATGCATTTTTTGGCGCATGATAGAAGTTAGAGTTTGGGGATTGGGTAGTTAGATAGGGTAGCGCCTGATTGCATATGAGCGGAGTGTGGTAGTCCGTGTCATGTGCCAGGCGTGCAACTGTCTAACTATCAAGTGCTCTTTTTACGTCCACGTCGTAGTCCCCGGGACCTCAATTCCCTTCGGAGTTTTGTGCTAAACTTAAGAGTGCTACCTGATGACTTGCCCACGGGTCAGAGGTGAATCGAATTAGTGGGTTGTGCGTGGGCTAGCCACCATACCACACTCAAAAAAAGCGATATGGTTATGAATACAACAACAGAGCCTCGGATTGGACAGGATAAACGGCAACGACTTAGGCAACGGAAAAAGGACAACGATTTACAATTAGGAACATGGAATGTTAGATCTCTGTTACGACCAGGAGGGTTGAGATCACTCACTAGTGCGCTAAGGGCGACTAAACTTGACATTACAGCAGTACAGGAAACTAGATGGCCTGGGTAGGATTCTATGATCAGTAGAGACTTTACGTTTTATTACAGCGGCAAGAGCAACGACAGCCCAAGAGGATACGGAACAGGCTTCATGGTCTTCGGTAGAGCCAGAAACGCGGTGATTGGTTTCACTCCTGTCAACGAACGAATATGCACTCTACGGATAAGAGGAAAATTTTTCAATTATACTCTTATTAACGTCTACGCTCCAACGGAGGAAAAAGATAATGAAGCGAAGGAGCTATTTTACGAGAATCTGGTGAAAGTGTATGATGGAGCACCGAATCGAGACATCAAAATCATACTTGGGGATTTGAATGCCAAGATAGGTCGTGAAGTCTACTACCGTCCCACTATTGGTAAATATAGCCTCCACGAAAAGACAAGCGAAAATGGAACGTTGGCAATTGATTTCGCAGCGTCAAGGAACATGGTTGTCTGCAGTACCTATTTCGAACATAAAGACATCCACAAAGCGACATGGGTATCACCTGATGGACGAACCAAAAACCAGATTGACCACGTGTTCATAGATGGGCGTCACTGTTCAAATGTTTTGGATGTCAAAAGTTGTAGGGGACCGAACATCGATTCAGATCACTACACTACACATTGGTAAAGGTGGTTGTTAGGGCTCGAGTTTAGATTTCACACAATCGACAGCCGGCCTTGGAAAAGTGGAACGATAAGAAACTGCAGGACGAAAATAGTAAACGACAATAAGTGGATAATTTGGAGAAGAAAATTATTGACAGAATGGAAAGCGAACAACGAAACGTAGACGATGCATGGAATCAAATTAGACGAAACGTAGAGCAAGCCGCAGCAGAGACGATAGGAACGAGAACGGGAAAGAAAAGAAATGACTGGTTCGAAGACGAATGCAGAAAAGCACTGGATGACAAAAATGCGGCTCGAGCGAGATATCTAAATAGATGCACTCGAGCTGGCATGGCAGAGTACCGTTCGAAGAGAAATTTCGAGAAAAAACTATTCCGAAGAAAAAAGCGACAACATGACAAGGAAGTTTTAATCGAAATTGAATGGTTTGGTAATCGAAAAGAGACGCGGAATTTTTACCGGAAAGTAAACGAATCGAGGAAAGGTTACAGTCAACAACCTTTATTGTGCAAGGACAAGGATGGGTTGGTCTTAGCAGATGAGGAAAGGTGCATCAGACGATGGGCGGAGTACTTTAAAGAACTGCTGAACCCGAACAAACCACCGAACCGAAACGACACCAACAACAACTTACCATTTCAGACCGCGCAGCCACATATTGCAGAACCAACGCTACAGGAAGTGGAGCATGAAATTTTAAAGCTCAAAAATTTCAAAGCCCCAGGAACCGACAATATACCTGGAGAACTTTTCAAGCACGGTGGTAACGCATTATGTATGGAGATGCACGAGCTCATCAAGCGCATCTGGAATTTCTAGGAGTTGCCGGGAGAGTGGATGACTAGCATCATCTGCCCTTTGTACAAGAAAGGCGACAAATTGGAGTGTGGCAACTATCGCGGAATTTCGCTTTTGAATATCGCCTACAAAATATTTGCGAATATTCTATACAAACGCCTTCTTCCATACATGGAATCTACTGCTGGTGAATATCAAGGTGGCTTTCGTGTAGGTCGTTCAACAACGGACCAGCATTAGACAGATCTTGGAGAAGTGTAAGGAGTGCAACGTGGAAATACACCATTTGTTCGTAGACTTCAAAGCAGCATACGACAGTGTCAACAGGAGGAAGTTATGGAGAGTGATGAAGGAATATGGGGTTCCCAAAAAACTAATCTCGCTAACAAAGTTGACAATGGATGGAGCTAACAGCCGAGTAAGAATCCGAAGCAAATTGTCAGACGCTTTCGACATTGAGGAAGGGCTACGTCAAGGTGATCCGCTCGCGACGCTGCTTTTTAATTTGACCCTTGAAGCAGCAGTGAGAACCATGGACATCGACACCAGCAGCACCATTTTCACCAAATCCAGTCAATTGCTGGGCTTCGCTGATGACTTGGATATCTTGGGCCGAAACATGGAAGTTGTTAAGGAAAAGTTCACGGCTTTGGACAGAAAAGGTACCGACCTCGGGTTAAAGGTTAATGACACAAAGACCGAATACATGATTGTCTCCCCATCGAATCGACAACACGACCAAAGCGTAACAATTGACACACACACATTTAAGGTGGTAGACAAGTTCGTATATCTTGGATCTCTGCTTAATTCTGACAACGTAATCATGGACGAAATCAAAAGACGGATAACTCTTGGCAACCGGAGTTATTACAGCCTGATAAAAATTTTAAAGTCCAAATCAGTAAGCCGAAACTCTAAATGCGCACTGTACAAATCTTGATAAGACCAATAGTTACGTATGGGTCGGAGTCGTGGTGCATGACTCAGAAAGACGAACAATCGCTGCTCACGTTCGAAAGAAAGGTACTGCGGACAATTTTCGGACCAGTATATGACGAAAATATGAACAGATGGCGCAGACGATTTAATCATGAGCTTATGCAGCTTTATGGAGAGCCGGACATAGTTAGAACAACAAAAATTAACAGACTACGATGGCTTGGTCATGTGCAGCGTATGACGACAATCGTATCCCGAAGAAACTTTTTATCACCAAACCGGAAGGCAAAAGAAGTGCAGGCAGACCAAAATCCAGATGGTGCGATGCAGCTTTTGCCAACCTGAGAACTGCGGGAGTAACCAGCTGGAAGACGTTAGCTGAGGATAGGTCCGGTTGGAGAAGCATGTTGGAGAAGGCCAAGACCCTTAAAGAGTTGTAGGGCCGGTTAAGTAAGTAAGTAGAAGTTAGAGTTGGTCAGAATAATGGAATGGAATTAAAATTAGTGTTGAATGTCCAATTGTTGCGCGTTTATAGACCGATAGAGTAAAACAACAATGTAAATGTAAATCGGAAAATTTAAATCAACAAAAATACTGGGAAAAGCTACATAACACAGTTGATGCTATTCGACACCAAAGTTTGGGAACCAGAAATAAATTTGGCGCGCTTGGCTCGGATATGCAAACTCTACACTTGTCAAAATAACAGTTTTTTCAAAGCTTGTTGCTTAAAAACACACTCGTGAGTTGGGCTCGTATCAAAAAATTGATCCCTCGGGTAATGAATACTTTTCGCCGCATCCAACGTAATATACTATTTCCTTGAATGTCGTCACTGTCAAAGAATTGATTTGGGCAAAATCGGTTGAAATTTTTTGGATATACGGTCGAAAAAGTGCTCAGAAACGTGGATTTTGAAGGTTGATGAAACTTTTAGACCTTGTGAAATTAGCATGGAAATGAAATGAATAGAAGATACGGAATTTCGGATACCCCGAAAAAATTTAGTGAAAATGGGTTGAGTTATTTGGACGGTATTGTCCTTGGTGTGGGTCCAACTCACGCTAAACGACCCAACTTGATAGTTTGTGGTTTTCCATCAATTGACAAGGTTTTTTGTGCAGTATTGTAGAGCCCAACATACAAATGTACATGCAAGTATGGATCCGAGGCATCTCTTTAGCACCCTTCCAGTTCTAATGACGGGCCAGCCCAAATTTTTTTTTGCTACGTTGTGAAGTAAATTGAGGGGAACTTTTTTATCCATCGAAATATGGGTACTAGGACTATTCTTAGTGTTCTAGGTCAGTTTTAAGATCTAGTACAAATATGTTGTTTTGAAGATTTGCTTGAAATTTTTTTCAAGCTTTGCAGGTTTTGTGGAGATTTGGAGAGGTTTCCTTACCATTTTTTCGGACTGGTTTTTCAATATTGTCCTTTCGGCAATTTCCAATACAATTTAGTATGGACGTAATTTCATATACTTAAGAGTTAAGGCAATATTTATCTACGTTCTAGTGTTTTTGGAACATCCATTCTGATATGTACGGGCCCCTTGCATATGTTTTTCTTTGCGCTTTTTCGCAGTCTGGCGATTTTTTCACGTTAGCTGACTAGGGCTACACAATGTTAGTAGGAGTGGGTGTTTAAGTGGGGTAAGCGCGAGGGCACAATGTCATGCAATAGAACAGCTTCATCATATCCAAAAAATTTTCCATGGCGGAAAAGGCTATCCACAACTTCCCCTTAACAGTCCTATTCATTGTTCATGTACGAGAGGGGTTTCGAAGAAGCGCCTAGAAAAGAATTATAAAGAAGCGCAAAGTGTATATTGTTCAATGTATTGTTATATTGTTCCCCATGCACAACAAATTGGCTCCATGTGGAAGAAATTGATAAGTGGTCCTATCTGAAATCGCTTCAGCTATCACCACTTTAAACAACAAAAATACATTTGAAGATAGCAAATGATTTGCACTCGACAGAATGATGCGCCTTCTTGTGCTTAATAATGTGATTTAAATGCTGGAAGTGGACGCATCATGTTCCGTGTCGCCGATTTTTTTTTACTTTTGTTGGCCATTTTTTCGACACTCGCCGATGTGACATTGCACGACCCATTTTACTGCTATGCAGAAGATCCAATTCGATCATGGACTCCACTAGGTGGGATTCATTCCCCGTATGAACCTAATCGTGGACAGATTATCAACGCAAATGTGTCGACTTGTGAACCATCAAAGTTTTGGCTGCTGGGCAGACACGGCGCGCGACTACCTCTCGATACTGAATTTCCCAATATATTCGGCACCATCACAACAATTCATCGACAGATTATAACGAATTACAACCAGGGCCGTACTTCACTCTGTGCATCGGATTTTGAGTTGCTTAATAATTGGCAATTCAATCCAAATATAACTTTGGACATTGCAGGGCATTTAGCTCATACCGGTTGGAACGAAGTGGAAGCACTGGCTCAACGTTACCAAGCAGCATTCCCGTCCATTTTGTCGTCGACATATTCCGCAGACCATTTCACTTTCCGCTCCACAAACTTTCAACGTACTGAATTCAGTCTTCGTGCATTTGCTGACGGTTTATTCGGAGTGAATGCCCATGAGCAGGTTCGTTTCGACGACATTCCAGAGCCGGACATCTTCATGAGACCTTATCAAAATTGTCCTCTTTATACCCAAATAAACGCTGTTCGTGTCGAACAAGACGCATTTCTACAGGGACCTGAATATCAGCAAATGACCGTTCAGGTAAGCGCCAAACTGGGTTTTCATAACTCCAACGTATTACGAATTGGAGAGGTTGCTGCCATAGCTCTGCAATGCAAACTCGAACAAATCTGGGATTCGAACTTTACGTCTCCGTTCTGTGCAGCTTTTTCCGTTGCGAATGCCCAAGTAATCGAATATTCGGAGGACGTTGACTGGTATTACAGGATTGGATACGGTAGACCAGAATATCGTCAACTATATGAAAATTTGATGTGCTTCCATATTCAAGACATGTTACGCTTCATTCAGTCACCTGATGTCAACAAGGCACGGATTATGAGCGGCCATGTGAACCTGTTTTTGATTCTTATGCACTTTGATGCTTTCGATGATGATTTGCCGCTAACAAGACATAACTTTGCGCAACAAATGCAGAGGGTTTGGAAATCTAGCGACCATCTGCCAATGGCCGCTAATTTAGCCGTAATCCAGTTTGAGTAAGTAAAGTGGAAGCAACATTTAGTATTTCGCACAAAATGTTCAATCGCCACGCGATATGCCCATTCCACGCATTTTGACAGTTTTCCATACCATGCCATATTCAGTTAATTGGATCATTTCTCTTCTGATGCCAACAAAATCCAATTAGCGATAGTCTCGGATTTTAAAATAATATTTTTCTTAATTTTTTCTACAGCTGTGACGAAGGAGATAATGATTTACTGTTCTTATACAACGAGAAACCTCTACTAGTTCCTGGATGTGATTCGAATGGAGTGTGCAAACAATCGCTAATTTTTCAGAGATTCAGTCGATACCTGAACGCAAACTGTATGGAAGTGTACTGCACGAACGAATAATTTTTCGACTTTCACGAAATAAAATTGATAACAACTTTAAACATGCCTTTGTCTGTTCGTTATAAGTGGAAATTCAAATCTGCTAGCGTGAATCAACAACGTGATAGTTGCAGATTAACGTGCGTACTATATGCGAGGAGCGCGAACGTACCATGTACAAAGCCTTCAGCTCTACCTAAAACGACAAGTGTGGCCGGCACCGTTGTGTGTCCTAGGTCGGAGCAGAGATCATCTCTCTACTCCTTTTTCATGAATATAAATCAACTTTCGAAACTCTTGGCATGAAAAATTGTATACTTAACTCGGGGGAAGTGTTTTTCTTTGGAGAATTTATGTAACACCACATACTCGCCACAAAAATCACTTCCCCTATGAAAGCCACATAAATAACTATTTCTTTTATGTCATTACGTCTAACAATTCAATAGTCTCTTTCACGTTCTTTGATTAATGGAAGATCACTACGGCTACAGCCATGCAATTCATAGCTTTCCGCATTTTATGAGATAGCAAATTTGGATTCATTCATGGGAGCGGGTTAGCTTAGTGGTAACGTACTGGCTTTCCACCAGAAATATTCGAGTTCAATCCTGGTGGAGACAAATTCTGTATAGGATTTTTCTTCAATGTAAAGCATGAAAGTAACGTTCCTAGGCACACCGAGGCTTCATAATTTGGGTAGTTGTGAATTTGGTGCCGCAACGAATCGTACATTGAAGAATGACAAATATGACGTCACCCATATTCGATGAATTCTGTGTACAAATATCTGAGTCTGACTTTGGACGGAGATATAATTAGCACCAGAAGAAAGGTTAATGGTAAAATGCTAGTTACCGTTAGGCATGGTTCGGAATTCTTGTTAAGCATGTGGTCCAAAAATGCCTGCCGGTAAAACAAATTGATGGGGCGAACCGACAATCTAAGCCCTACTAGTTTCCGCACCTAGTACATCAAAGATGGCACTAGGTTTGTCTGCAATTTACCACTGACACAGTAAAAACTTCGGTAACGAAAGGATCTAGGAAGTAAGTAAGTAAGTAACGAAAGGATCTGTAAGAAGAATACATGTGAGCAAAAGCTGACGAAATGCGGAACTAGTAAATAAAATTATCTTGCGATGCGGGCGATAACAAAATTATTGCATGTAGCGCGCATGCTAATTTGTGTCAGCCTCGAAGAAATTTCATTGAAACGCTCTTTTTGCAATTAAATATTTTGAAGTTGCTATGACATTTTGAAGTGCAAGTTGTTTGTTTGTTTCCGATTCTGGAGAATGTCACGTTTAACCACCACACTGGATAAGAAGAGAAGTCAAGAAGTAGCGACAGGTTTGATGGAAGTGATGTATGCATTAGACACTGGGGAGACTCTCCGTATAAACAGAGAATAAACCATTGACATGTGTCATTTTTATCTATAATACAAAACCCAAAATCACTGCAATTCACCGCACTTCACTGCACTAAACCGCACTTCACTAAACTTCACTGCTACTCTTAACTACAGTTTTTTACACTTCACTACAGTTCGCTACACTTCACTATAGTTCACTTCAGTACACTACACTACACTACACTACACTACACTACACTACACTACAGAAATGCCTCGACGACGGATATTTTCCTCAAATATGGAAGAAACAGAAGCTGGTCTTAATACCAAAACCAGGGAAACCGCCAGACCTATATGCTTGTTGGATGGGTTGGGAAAAATGCTGGAAACCGCGATCCTGAATAGACTAAGAAAACACACGGAGGGCGAGCACGGACTGTCGGACGAACAATTCGGATTTCGAAAAGGGAGATCGGCGATTGAGGCCATTAAAAAAGTCATAGAGACCACCGACAAGGCGCGGAAGCAAAAAATACGGGGTAACCGCTTCTGTGCTATAACGACGATAGACGTTAGAAATGCCTTTAATAGCGCAAGCTGGATAGCCAAGGCGCTACATGTCATGAGAATCCCCGATTACCTCTGTAGGATACTGAAAAGCTATTTCGAGCGACTAACGTACGATACTAATGAAGGAAAAAAGACAGTCGACATCACAGCTGGAGTACCACAGGGATCCATATTAGGACCAACGCTGTGGAATGTTATGTATGACACAGCGCTGAGGCTGAAACTGCCAAGATGTGCTAAGACGATTTCTTTTGCCGACGACTTGATCCTCACGGTATCCGCAACGTCGAAGATGGAGGTAGAGGTAGTAGAGGTGGTAGAGGAGATCATGCTAGTAAGTAACCGCAGAAAAACCGAACGAATCATTTTGAACATTGACGGGGAAGAAATAACATCCACTCGCCAATTAAAATACCTTGGAGTTGTGCTGGACGACCGCAGAAATTTTAATAGCCATGTGGACTACACGTGCGAAAAGGCAATGAAAGCCACCGCAGCATTGGCCAGAATAATGCCAAACGGCTTTGGACCGCGCAGCAGCAAAAGGAGGCTCCTTGCAAGTGTCACCCTATCGATATTGCGCTACGGGGCACCAGCGTGGATACAGGCGCTAGATACGAAGAGGAATCGGAGAAGGCCTAATAGAGCCCAGAGGCTGGCAAGCATAAGAGTAGCAAGCGCATATCGAACAATATCCTTAGAAGCGGTATGTGTTATAGCCGGGACGATGCCCATATGCATAACGCTGACAGAAGACAGTGAATGTCAGAGAAAGAAGAGAATGGAGGGTCAAACTACCAAAACAGTTAGGACGAAATTAAGAGCCGAATCACTGAGACAGTGGCAGCAAGAGTGGGACTCCTCGGACAAGGGAAGGTGGACCCATAGACTCATACCAAAAATAACGACATGGGTACAGAGAAAACAGGGAGAGGTTAATTTCCACCTGACACAGTTTCTGTCTGGTCACGGATGCTTCAGGAAGTACCTGCACAGGTTTGGATTCACGGAGTCACCTTTCTGCACGACATGCGATAGGCAGGAAGAGACTGCGGAGCACGTGTTATTCGTCTGCCCCGCTTCGAACAAGAACGAGGAGAGCTGTTGACTGTGAGTAGGC